>JAVJIF010031049.1:0-350333 GCA_038442645.1 Agave tequilana | reverse complement strand
AAATTATTTGTTTGATTTTTAGGGTTAGGAAGAAAATTTATCAAAGTAATTTAGTCTTGATCTTTACTTAATGAAATATGCACACTTCATACACTTACACACTTAGGGTTCAAAATAAAAGATTCTTATGCCTTAAAAAATAAAAAAGAAAAAATATATAAAGATAAACAAATCTAATTATTGATTAGCTAGGTGCTTTGGCCTAAGTAAGCCTTAGTATTTATGTGAAAGATGATTAGATAAGTTTGAGAAAAATATATATAAAATCCTCTGATTAGTTGGGTATTCGTGCCTAATAAAGTATAAGTATTCACGCCTAAAAGCGGTTCATATAATAAAATCCTTAATTTTGAGGCCTTGTTTGCTCGAGTCCTTAAGTTCTTGGGGTGTTTTCTCACCCGGTGCCCTAAGACCGTTTGGTTTGGGAGTCACTGATTAAAGGCTCGTTACATGGGCAGATTAGAAAGCCTAATAAAACTAAGGAATAATACACCAAAAATATATATATACAACACACACACACACACACCACACACACACACACACACACACACATATATATAATACATAAGAGTTAGAGTTAAAGAACCCTTAGTCAAAATTTTCACGGTCACAATGTGCATATGACTTAGGGTAAAGTAATAGACTAGATGAGAAGTACAATTTGACCCTTACTTTGATTGATAACAATTTTTGAATAGAGACTAAGTTTAGGAATAAAAAATTCTGTTTCCGATAACATATAGATTACTTAAATCTTACAATAATATTTCAAATATTTTCTTTCAAAATATATTTTCAAAATACTAATATTTCTCTCTTTCTTTACGGATTTTGTGGATTAATCCACTGAAAACCCTCATGAGACAAAACTCGTCCTCTTGGGAAAACCTAGAGGTTTAACGGCTTGTTGCACATGCTCAGTGCAATCATGTGACCTGCGAAAGTGGTCTAATATTTTTTGTTTAGTTGTTTTGCTCGAGGACGAGCAAAAGATAGGTATGGGGGTGTGATCGGTTGCTAAGATTGCACATTAATTATCATATTCTCATACTTATTATAAAATAAACTCTACTTTTTTCTAATTATTGTTTAATTTATTTGTAGGCCCATTCCTAAGGAGAGGAAGAGAAATGAGCCCAAAAGCCCATCAAATTCTGATTTAAATCAGAATTAATTCGAAGTCAGTAAATTAAGGCAGATTAGGTCAGTTCAGATCGGATGAAACAAGTTAGAACAAATCCTTACAAATCAATCGGTTGAAGCCAAGATCAAAGGCCATTTCGTTAAAATTTCGGACTTAAACTGCAAATTCAGCTGAAGATAAATACAAATCGAGAAGCCGGGAGTACCACCAACAGGGTGTGGCACCTGGCCATACCCTGGCCGCGGAAACGCGACGAAAGCCGTATTTTTCCGACTTGGTTAGTGAGTTAGGGGGAGCATTTGCTCCCCCTTTCTTCATACGCTCTCCTATGTTAGGTTTTGCCTATATATACTGGGATTTTCAGAGCGTACGAAAGAACCAAGCAGAGAGCAGAACTTAGACTAATTTGTAGTTTGTAACTTAGGTTTTTTGTTTTCTTTTATATAATTTTCATTTTTTTATGTAACTGAGAGGAGAGGAGACTTTCATGGAGGAATGAGAGCAAGTTTGTACTGAAGGTGACACTGTGTAAGTGATCTTTTCTTCCATTGTTATTTGAATCAAATCGAGGTTTCCTTTTCTTTTCTATTCTTGTTTTTGTTCGCTTCCCTCTTTTGTGTCTATGGATCCAATAAAACCGATAGCCTCGAAGTTGCCTTGTCCTTGCAAGTGCCATTAATGGCTTATGGTGATGGATATCCATTTCTATGGTAGTATAGTTCGTCCCTTCAGTTTATAGTATAAATCGGGAATGGGAAGATCTCATCTATCATGTTTCGCTCGCCTTCAAGTAAAGGTACATCATCGATACAGGTAAAGGTAAGCAGGTACCAAAGAGGTAAGTATGTTTTTTAGGTTTTAGTTTTTCTTTCTTTTCTTGTAACTTTAGTGTAGATCACCATACCATAATCACCCAAATCTCTTTCACTCTTTTTCAATTCTCTATACATATCACTTCTATTTTCTCCACCTTCTCATTTTACTGCTTTCTTCCTAACTTGACTTTAACTCCATTTTTCACTTTTATTTTTAAGAACTAAAAGAAGAATTTTAACCATTAATTGTAGCATAAAAGAGAACTTGCTTAAAAAACTTCCATCGCTAGTCCCTCCTTGTGGATCATCACCCGCATAACCACTTGTTATAGCAGTAGAATTGAGCACCTTGCACTCTTTATTCTTTCTAAAATTCTGTATTTTTGTGTGCAGGTAAAAAACTCAATCAGACTAACTCTTTGTCTCGTTTTCTACCATGCTGAAACTGAATTTTTTCGAAACTACGTTGACAGGACTGACCCATTGGCTATGAAAAATGGGTAGATGATCCCATTATCTAGGAGCTTTACAATTTCAGTCCGAATAACTTCTTGCATCATAACCTACATTGTGGGTCTCTCTTTAGTGCCGCTTCTTCATTTAAATGAATGCGATATTGAACTATAGCTGGACTCAATCCTTTATATCGGTCATGGTCAACCAACGGCTTTCTTATATTTTCTAAAAATTGACATGAGGCTTCTTCATGCCCGGCAGTCAGATGTGACGCTATGATGATTGAAAGAGTCTCTTGTTCGTCTAAGTAGACGTACTTGAGATGCTTAGGCAAAGCTTTCAATCTATATAGGGGAAGGCTCAATGGAATGAGAGTCAAGTTTGTTGGCTTCAAATTTAGTGGGATAGGGCTCGATGCCCAATTCATAGCAGACTCGACAATCTGATCAAGGTCAAATCTATAGACTCCAATTTAAACTCACTCTCAGTATCTAGCTCCAATTCTTCTCCATGTTCACATGTCAAGTTCTCAATGAGGTTAACTTCAAATGTTTGATCCTCTATATCACGGGGTTGCTTTTCAAGGTTGAAAACATTGACTTCTCTAGTTATGTCTTTAAAAGTTACCTCATGGATTCGTTCCTACAATTGATAATTGCATTGGTTGTAGCAAAGAAAGGATGCCCTAAATAACGGGCATTTGAGACCTAGGATTAGACTCTGGTTGTATCACAAGAACAATAAAATCCACAAGGTAGATGAACTCTCCATCCTAGATAAGAACATCACTAATTTCCCCTTGGGAACTTTAACTGACCGGTCAGCTAACTGGATGGTCACTCGGGTAGGACTAAGTTCTCCCAACCTGAGTTGCCGTACACTGAGAAGGGAAGCAAGTTGATACATGCTCTCAAATTAAGGAATGCACGACTAATTTTATTTTGTCCTATTGTGCAAGAATAGTAGGACAACCTGGATCCTTGTACCTGATAGAGATCGGATCTGACAGTAGCTCATTAATGTTAGTGGCTAAGAAGACTTTCTTGGGTACATTACTCCTTCTCTTATTGGTGCACTTGTCCTTAAGAAATTTTGCATATGATGGGACTTGTTGGATAGCATCAAGAAGTGGCACATTAATTTTTACTTGATTAAATATCTCAAATATTTTATCCATGTGTGCATTTTATTTATTATTCTTAAGCCTATTTGGGATTGGAACTATAGGCTTATGCACCTGATCGGCTAACTTGTCTTTTTCAGACTCAGCAGACTTGGATGGAGTGGAGCTAGAAGAAGTGGATGCTTGTATATGGTTATGCTGAATGGATTTGATGTCATCGACACTTGATTATCAACTTGTTTTTCTGACTGCATGTATGAACCACATTACATTGATTTGGCTGTTGATCTTGAGACTTGTTTGTTTGACTAAATTTTCTAGGGTTTGGCAACGGTTGACTAGGCAAAGTTCCCATGGTTAGATTTGCTTGCTGACTTAATTGAATCTCTAGCCTAGTCACAGCTTGTGTGAGTGATTCTTGGGTCATGATGAGACTGTCCATCCTTCTCTCCAAATTGATCAATCTTGTCTCCATTTGTGAATTTTGGAAAAAAGGTGGTGGAACTTTGTTGGGAAATTTTGTTGATAATGGGATGGTTGAAAATTACTGAAAAAGGTTGGCCTAGGCTGTTTATTTGTGTTTTCATCCCCATGACAAATTCGGGTGATTTCTCTAGACGTGATTGTATGTTTGTGAATAGGAATTATTTTTTGTGTGTTATGAAGGCTGCATTCATGTTTCGGACAACATTTGATGAGTAAGATAAACAGGACACTCTTTGAACACATGGTTCATGGCTTGACAGTAAGTGCAGCCCAGAATTTGGCTGACTTGGTTTACTGAATTTGGCTCTTTGGTTTTTTGAGCTTCCACTCTTCTCATTATGCTACCAAGTTTAGCTTCAGCAGATATGAACGTTTCTATGGAATGGAGATCTTCTTTTGAAGAGATGGGGTTACTGTTCCTAGATTTGTCGGGAGCTGATTCCCACTGGATGGTCTTCTCCACTAAATCTTCATATAATTCTCACCCTTTATTTTTATCCTCTTTAAGAATATCCCTTGACACATGGTTTCTAAGAGGGTCATATTTTGATGATCTAAATCATCATAAAAATTTTGGCATTGTCGTCACTTCTCTATGTCGTGATGAGAGCATTAGGCAAGGAAATCTTTAAAATGTTCAAAGTATTTTTAAAATATTTCATTAGCTGCTTCCTTGAACTGCATTATGGTCTTGTGAATGTGAGCAATTTTTTGGATAGGGTAGAATTCTTTCAAAAGGCCTTGACGCAATCATCCCACTTTGTGATTGAATTGACTGCTAGATTGTAAAGCCATTTCTTTGCTAGGTCCTTAAGAACAAATGGGACGAAACGTAACCTAATGGCATTATCTCCTAACTGTGGTATCTTCATCATAAGATATACCTCTTCAAATTCTCTTATGAAAAAAGTATGCATCCTCGGACTCTAGACCATGATACTTTGGAAGAGTGTTAATGAATTGGCTTAAGCTCAAGTTGTCGCCATCGGCTTCGGGAAGCCGAATGCAAGATGGAAGTGATGTCCACATAAGATAGAACCTATTTTGTAGGGATGTTGATTGTGCCATGAGTCGATCGGGTTTAGGTGGTGAACTATTCCTTATTAACCTAGATGTAGCTGGGTCTCTTGACCATATTTCCATGCAAATCAATAAAAATAATATCACCCAGAGAAAAAGAAAAAAATCTACCAAGCCTAATCTATGGTAGACTTAGATCTAGATGACTCCAAACTGGCTAGATTGTCTACAGGAGGTATATTACAAAATCTGATCACAAGTTAATCAGCCAGATCGGGCAAGATTGGTGCGAGGTATCCGCGCCAAAAGCGACGAGCCTAATCAAGCCAAATCACCAGCCTTCGAGTTTTCACCTCTCAATTCCTTGCCTTTGACACTGATTTGACAGGAGTCAAATTCTAACAACTTCCCCCTTAGGTCAATCTCCTAATAAGTCTGAGATGTCCATAGGACCAACGTCTATCATTTTAAATTAAACTTAGGTTGGGTATGCTTGGAGATAGTTCATGGGCCAAGGAAGGACAATGACTTCCCACGTGATCTTGATTTTAGGATTTGCCCTTAATCTTTTGTGCAAGTAAAGAGATAAGTAACGCTCAAAGCAATTTAAATCACCCAAAAGTGTATCCTAATCTAAATATAATGCAGACTTACCTTGCCAATGGCACTCTTCAACAATAATTTAAAAATTGAAATGAATTTAGAAGTATGACTATAATGCAAATCTAATCATTTTTAAACACTTCAAGTAATTGGTTAATGTTGATTATCAGAACAGTATGCAACTGTAATATTTAAGAAAACTGTAACTAGCAGGGAATTTCAGAGGCACCTGAAGAAGACCCAAGAGCTGGATCCTCTAAACTGCCACGAAACACGGCTTTGGCCGCGTTTGCATGGCTTTTTAGTGGATTCATGTTCTCTTCTTTCTAGAGAAGAGACTTGATTAGTGTTCAATTTTGCATCATTTTACATCACATTTTCATGCATATTATCAATGAAAATAAGCTTCTTAATGGCTATCTCTCTTAAATTTCAGGTCTACTCTTTAATGGAGAAGAAGGCCCAAATCCAAGCTAATTAAAAGATTTAAAAGAGATTAAAAGAAACCCAATCCAAAGAAGTCCACACCTGTAATGAACCAGGGAATATCCTCGAGGTTCTAGAAGCTCCCACAGTACACCTAGGTAGAGATAGACTGTCAGCACAATCACTGGCATAACGGCCAAGATTCTGCCGCGGAAACGCGGATTTGGCCACGTTTTCGCGGCATTACTAAGGCCGTTGATGCAGCATTTGATCCTACGGCTGCGATCGATAGCGATGAGCTCCTGGTGCCTATATAAAGACCCCTAGGCCTCTATTGCAAAAAGAGGAAGGATAGCAATTAATTTTAGGCGAAGATAGGATTTCTTTAGGTTCCTCTTTAGTTTTCTCTTATAATTTTCTTTTCTCTTTTTAGATTCCATAAAATAGAGAGAGGGTGAGAGTGAGATCTCTGTAACTGATAGTGACAATCAAATGCAAAGCTCATGTTCTTCTTCCTCTAATTTCTTACTCTTTTAATTCTTGTTATTTACTTTCAAGCTTTTAATTTCTTGCACTTTAATCTACTAAGTTTTCTTCTGTGCTTTACTTCTTTATGGATAACTAACCTTCTAACATGACTAACTAACCTCTAATGCTACCAACTACAACTCTTGAATGATGCTAACTATATGATTCATTGGATGTTTATAATTTTTAGTCTTGTACCTAACAAGTCTCTTTAATTCCTAATGAAGATGAGTGTTGTTTTTTATCTTAATGAAGGTTTTGTGATTTCTTCCATATGATTCATGTGTGTTGATTGCTAAAATAAAGAAACAACCAATGAGTTTAAGAATATACCGTGCAGCTTGTGGCTAACGGGTCGTGTCCACAAGGAGGGATGCGATGGAAGCTTTTCGATGAGTCGTTTAAAAACAAGGAATTTGTGTTCGTTTTTTAGGAAAAAGAGAATGGAAGGAAAAGAGATGAAAAAGAGAAATTTCAACTTTCAGAAAAGGATTTGGAGAAGGTGATTTTTTAAAAAGCTTAAGAGTTGTGTTGTTATTTTATAATAAGAAATCGAATCTGGGCTTACTATCTTACTACTCAATTGTTCATTCTTCTCTTGAAATATTAAGTCCCTCAAGTTATCATTTGCAAAACTTAAAGTTGATTTTTTTAGAAAGCTTTAAGTAAAGCACATAAGATGCAGAAGAGTTGAGTCCTTTTTCTTCAAGAAAGAGTTGGAATTGGATATTAAAACATAAAGCGCGAAGAAGCAAGAATGAATTAAAAATGATTCACAAGAAGTTCAAGAAAGAATGGTGAATTCAACTATCCATACCCATCCTCATGTGCCTTCAAGAACACTTTCAAAAAGAAAGGCTTTTAAGAGAGGCATGCATATGAGTCATCGGGACTTTTTCTTTTAAAACAGAAGAGAAGAAAACAAGAGAGTCGATAGCTAGCCCAGAAAACCTTTTAGTTATCCATGGAAAATAACAAAGCAAACATAAATATGCACAACATACCGAAACACGAGTGGAAGAAAAGGTGGCTTGCTTCTTGTATTGCTGTCACTTCAATCTTCGATTACAAGCTCTCAGTCCTCTCTCTCACAAGATTTTAGACTGAACTACAAAGTAAACAATGAAATTACACCTTGTGTTCTAGCTAACAAAGAACCTAGATCCTAAGAAAATAAAGCAAATTTAATCCTAGTCTTCGCTGCCTTTTTCCTTGCTGAAACCCCTTTTTATAGCCAAAACCTGAAAAGATAGGATCCCGGGAACGTTGGGGGAGCAAACGCTCCCCCAACTGAAATGGTTAGGCCGCGGAAACGCGGCTTGGGCGGCTCTGGTGTGGCCAGGTGGCCACACCAAGAGGGGGAGCTTCCTGGTATGAAGGGCATCTCGCATATCCTGCTGGTTTTCTTGTTGCTGCTTCAACCGTTGACTGAACAGCTTTTGATTTTCTGGCTTCAATTGCTCGATTCAAGGAGGATTTTTCTCAACCCTTGATATGCCAAGATATAGCCCAGATTTCTTTACTTCGAATTTATTCTGAATTAATTTAGAATAAAGTGGGCTTTTGGGCTTGTTCTTCTTTTATTCCTTTGAGCATTTGGGCCTATATTTAGCAAAGAAAAAAGACACTTATTAATATCATTTATTAGCAAACAAGTGTGGTAAAGTGACAACATAAATGCAATGTATGTGACAAATCACACCCCCACACTTATCTTTTGCTCGCCCTCGAGCAAAACATCAGTCTAACTTGAATCAATTATTAGACCACTTTCGCAGGTCACTCGATTGCACTGAGCATGTGCAACAAGCCGTTAAACCTCTAGGTCCCCCTAGAGGACGAGTTTTGTCTCGTGAGGGTTTTCAGCGGATTACACCCACAAAATCCAAAAAAGAAAGAGAAAAAGGTTAGTATTTTCGAAAAGCACATTTTTTTCTTTTTTTTTCTTTTTTTTTTGGAAGGAGAAAATATTTGAAGTATATTTGTGAGAGTTTAAGTAATCTATAACTTATAGGAATATCAAATTTATCATTCCTAAACTTAGTCTCTATTCAAAAACATGTCATCAATTAAAGTAAGGAGTCAAATTGGACTTCTCATCTAGTCGATTAATTTACTCTGAGTCGTATGCACCATCGTGACTGTGAAGTTTACTAAGGGTTTTTCAACATTAACTCCTATGCCTTATATTTATGTATATTTTGGTGAATTTTATTCCTCAATTTCATTAGGCTTTCTAATCGGCCCATGTAACGAGCATTCAGTCGGTGACACCCAAACCGGACAGTTTTAGGGCACCAGGTGAGAAAACACCCTAAGGACTTAAACACTCGAGCAGATAAGGCCATGAAACCAAGGGTTTTATTTATACACTGTACCCCTTTTAGGCGTGAATATTTATGCTTCATGAGGCATAAATACCTAGCTTAATCAGAGGATACACAATGTACCCCTTTTAGGCGTGAATACTTATGCTTCATGAGGCATAAATACCCAGCTTAATTAGAGGATACACTTTTTTTCAGACTCATCTAATTATCTTTTGCATAAATACTAAGGCTTGCTTAGGCCAAAGCACCTAGCTAATCAATAATTAGACTTGTTTTTTTTTTGTTTTTTTTATTTTTTATATTTTTTTATAAGGCATAAGAGTCTCTGTTTTTAACCCTAAGTGTGTAAGTGTACTTTGTGTGCATATGTCATCAAGGTAAATATCAAGACTAAATTACTTTCACAAATTTTCTTCCTGACCCTAAAAATCAAACAAGTTATCTTATTTCGACCAAGTGTAAGAAATCCTAATTATGATTCTCCTATTCCTTAAAATTGACTTAAATTCTTACAAAAAATATATCAAAATACTGTCTACCCTTTTCAAAAAAAAATTTCTCTTTTTTTTCTTTTTCTTCTTTTTTTTTTATATCAGTCATGTTAGAACCCTCCCCCACACTTATCTCATGCATTGTCCCCAATGTATGAAAGAAATGTATAAGTGCATGAAATAAAATGAGAAGGAGGAAAGTTACCGATACACTGGGTCAAAAAGACCCATTACCGTTTCATTTACCGGCACCGATTCCAAGAAAGGTTTAAGGCGTTGACCATTTACCTTAAAGTCATTTCCATTCTTGGGGTCACTGATCTCAACTGCACCGTGTGGAAACACAGTTTTTACAATGAATGGCCCAGTCCATCGTGATTTCAATTTTCCTGGAAAAAGATGAAGCCTAGAATTGTAGAGTAAGACTTTTTGTCCAGGGACAAAGGTTTTTCTTATGATGTGCTTGTCATGGAAAATCTTGACTCTATCTTTAGTGATCCTAGCATTTTCATAGGCCTCATTTCTCAATTCCTCCAATTCGAAAATTTGTAATTTCCGAAGGTCACCGGCCTTAGTCAAATCGAAATTCAATTGCTTGATTGCCCATAAGGCTCGGTGCTCTAACTCAACGGGCAAGTGACAAGGTTTGCCATAGACTAACCTATAGGGAGACATTCCTAGAATTGTCTTGAAAGCGGTCCTGTAGGCCCATAGAGCATCTACAAGTTTGATGGACCAATCTTTCCGGTTTTGGCTCACAGTTTTCTCCAATATAAGCTTGACTTGTCTATTTGAAACCTCAACTTGCCCACTGGTTTGAGGATGATATGGTGTGGACAACTTGTGAGTTATGGCGTACTTTCGCATAAGGGCTTCAAAAGATCTATTGCAAAAGTGAGTGCCATTATCACTGATGCTAGCACGAGGAGTTCCGAAGCGGGAAAAATGTTCTCTTTCAAAAACTTTATGACAATTTTGTTATCATTAGTTTTACAAGGAATGGCTTCTACCCACTTGGACACGTAGTCCACAGCAACCAATATGTATTGGTTTCCAAATGAGTTAGGAAATGGACCCATAAAGTCGATGCCCCAAACATCAAAGAGTTCTATTTCTAGAATTGGGTTGAGGGGCATCATATTTCGGTGTGAAATCCTTCCTACCATTTGGCATCTAAGGCACGTCTTGCAAAATTCATAGGCATCCTTGAACAGAGTGGGCCAATAAACTCACTTTGTAGCACCTTTTCAGCAGTCTTGCGGGGACCAAAGTGTCCACCGCATGCAAGTTCGTGACAAAAGGACAGAACACTCCTAACCTCCTCATCGGGAATGCATCTCCTAATGATTTGGTCAGAACAGTACTTGAAAAGATACGGTTCCTCCCAAAAGAAATACCGGACTTGGGATAAGAACCGGTAAACATCATTTTTGGACCAATGAGACGGAGTTTGATTTGTGACTAAGTAGTTCACTATATCAGCAAACCAAGGTTCCCTAGAGATAGCTAAGAGATTTCATCAGGAAAATCCTCATTGATGGGTAATTCGTTGCATGGAGAATTGGGAATTCGTGAGAGGTGGTCAGCAATGACATTTTCTACGCCTTTCTTATCTCAAATTTCGAGATCGAATTCTTGAAGAAGGAGAATCCAACGAATGAGTCGGGCCTTGCATCCTTCTTCATCATGAGGTACCTAAGCGCAGAATGATCGGTGAAAACGGTGGTTTTGGACCCTAGTAGGTAGGGACGAAACTTCTCTAAGGCAAACACTACTGCCAAGAATTCCTTCTCGGTCATAGTGTAGTTCAGTTGAGCGTCATTGAGAGTCCTACTAGAGTAGTAGATCACATGCTGCTTGTTATCAATACGTTATCCTAGGACAGCGCCTATGGCAAAATCAGAAGCATCGCACATAATCTCAAACGGCTTAGACCAATCCGGTGCAGATATGATTGGTGTAGAAATAAGCTCTCTCTTAAGCTTCTCCCAAGAATTTATGCATTCAGCATCGAAAGTGAAGGACACATCCTTAGCTAACAGATTAGTCAAGGGCCTAGCAATTTTGCTAAAATCCTTGATAAATCTTCGATAGAAACCAGCGTGTCCTAAGAAAGATCTAATGTCCTTAACGCATTTGGGCATGGGAAGCTTAGCAATAACCTCGATTTTGGCTCTATCCACTTCTATTCCTTTCTTGGATATTTCATGACCCAAGACAATTCCATGTTTCACCATGAAGTGGCGTTTCTCCCAGTTTAGTGTCAAATGTTTCTCAGCACAACGTTGGAGGGCGAGTTCTAGATGGTGGAGACATTGAGTGAATGAATCTCCGTAGATGGAGAAATCATCCATGAAGATTTCTAAGAAGCGCTCTACCATATCAGAGAAAAGACTCAACATGCAACGTTGAAACGTTGCTGGGGCATTGCATAAGCCGAAGGGCATTCGACGATAAGCAAATGTCCCAAATGGACATGTGAACGTGGTCTTTTCTTGGTCCTCGGGAGCGATAGGGATCTGGTTATAGCCCGAGTAACCGTCCAAGAAGCAGTAGTACTCGTGACCCGCCAAACGTTCAAGCATTTGATCAATGAAGGGAAGTGGAAAATGGTCCTTACGAGTAGCAGTATTCAGTTTCCTATAGTCAATGCAAACTCGAATCTTCGTGGGAAGTCGAGTTTTGAACCAACTCTTTGTTCTCGTTTTCCACTACGGTGAAACCAGATTTCTTTGGTACGCGTGGATAGGACTGACCCATTGGCTATCCGAAATGGGATAAATTATCGCATTGTCTAAGAGTTTTATGATTTCATCATGAACAGCCTCTTGCATTATAGGGTTTAACCTACGCTGTGGGTCTCTCTTGGGTGTGGCGTCTTCATTGAGATGTATGCGGTGTTGAATGATGGTTGGACTTAATCCCTTGATATCAGTCATAGTCCACCCGATGGCTTCCTTATGTTTTCTTAGAATATCTTTCAAATCTTTTTCTTTCCCGTCATTTAATTGGGAGGCAATGATGACGGGAAAGGTCTCTTGTTCGCCTAGATAGGCGTACTTGAGATGCGCAGGAAGGGCTTTCAATTCTAAGGAAGAGGCAGGCTCACTAGAAGGACTAGTCAAATCTGTTGGCTCCATTGTTGGTGAAATCGGGTTTGAAGCCCAATTCACGGCAGAATCTACCACCTGATCAAGATTAAAGTCATCAGACTCTAACTCGAAGTCAATCTCCATTTCTGATTCCAATTCTTCCCCGTGTTCACTTGTCAAGTTCTCAATTTGGTTGACTTCAAATGTTTGGTCCTCGATGTCACGGGGTTGTTTTCCTAGATGGAAGACATTGACTTCTCTAGTCATGTCTCCAAAGGTTAACCTCATAGACCCATTCCTGCAATTAATGATGGCATTAGCAGTGGCAAGGAATGGTCGACCTAGGATGACAGGAGTTTGAGCCCTACGATTGGAGTTGGACACAGGTTGTGTCTTCAGAACTATGAAATCGACAGGGTATATGAACTCTCCTACCCGGATCAGGACATCGTTAATTTCCCCTTTTGGAACTTTAACAGAACGGTCAGCCAGTTGGATGGTGACACGAGTTGGACTAAGGTCACCCAACCCGAGTTGTTGATAAACAGAGAATGGAAGCAAGTTGATACTTGCCCCCAAGTCAAGAAGTGCACGACTAATCTCGGCTTGTCCTATTGTGCAGGCAATAGTAGGGCTACCTGGATCTTTGTACTTGACAGGGATAGGACCCAAAAATAGCTCACTAATATTAGTGGCTAGGAAGACTTTCTTAGGAACATTAGTCTTTCTCTTCTTGGTGCACATGTCCTTAAGAAACTTAGCATAGGAAGGAACTTATTGGATGGCATCAAGAAGTGGCACATTTATCTTCACTTGGTTAAACATCTCGATTATCTTGTCCATGTGCGGGTTTTGCTTGTTGCTTTTCAGCCTATTCGGAAATGGTACTATAGGCTGGTGCACCTGGCTGGCTGACTTGTCTTTTTCAGACTCGTCCGAATTGGAAGAAATTAGATTGGATGAGGTGGAAGCTTGATTGTGGTTGTGCTGAATAGGATTGGTGGGTGTTGACACTTGGTTATCAACTTTCTTTCCTGACCTCAATGTATGCACAGCATTACATTGATTGAATGAAGGATCCTCAGCCAAATGAGCTTGTTGGGAATTCCTCGGATTGGTGACTGGCTGACTAGGCAGGGTACCCTTTTGTCTCTCATTTTGTGGGTTGGCTAATTGGCTCATTTGAACCTCTAACCTCTGAATGGTTTGCATGAGAGTCTTGATTTTTCATATATCGTTCCATGTTTCTTTCAAAGTCAGTCATTCTCCTTTCTAATTGAGGATTCTGGAAGGAGGATTGTGGAGCTTGATTAGGAAAGTTCTGTTGATAATTCGAAAAGTTTGGTGGATGGTTGGGAGAATTATTATGGAAATTGGAGAAGTTGGGTTGATGATTGGAAGAATTGTTACCATGATGGAAGTGGTTAGTATGATTGGAGTCATTGTTGTTCTGGCTCTATGAGAAATTAGGGTGATTTCTCCAGCCGGGATTGTACGTTGGTGCGTAAGGATTGTTGTTCGGCCTTGAAAAAGTCGCATTCATCGGTTCGTGATAGGATTGCTGAGCCTGAAACACTGGGCATTCCTCGAATACATGGTTCATGGCTTGACAGTAAGTGCAGCCCGGGGTGGAAATTGGTTCGGGCTGACTTGATTGACTGGACTTGGTTCTTTCGTCTCTAGAGCTTCCAGTCTTCTAGCTAAATTAGCTAACTTAGCCTCATTAGCGATGGACGATTCTATGGAGTGGAGACCTCCTTTTGAAGAGATGGAGTTAGGATTCTTAGGGGTCTCACTCGCAAATTCCCATTGGATGGTTTTCTCAGCTAAATTTTCATACAAATCCCATCCCTTATCTTCATCTTTCTGCAAGAAACCCCCTTGGCACATACTTTCTAAGAGGGTTTTGGTGGAATAGTCTAAACGTCATAGAGAATTTGGCATTGTCGCCATTTTTCTATTCCATGGTGTGGACATTGGACAAGGAGGTCTTTGAAGCGTTCAAAGTACCTCCAGAACAGTTCACTAGGCTCTTGCTTGAATTGCATGATCGTCTTCCTAATGAGAGCGATTTTATGGATAGGATAGAATTTCTTCAAGAAAACCTTGATGAAACCATCCCAGGATGTGATGGAACCGGCTGCTAAGCTGTAGAGCCACTTTTTCGCTAGGTCCTTAAGTGCGAAAGGGATAAATCTCAACCTAATAGCATCATCTACAAGGTGTGGGATTTTCATCATAAGACATACTTTCTCAAATTTTCTTATGAAGAAGTAGGCATCTTCGGACTCTAGACCATGAAATTTAGGGAGTCTGTTAATGAATTGAGGCTTAAGCTCGAAATTGTATTCACCAACCGATGGAAGTGAAATGCAAGATGGAAGTGAGGTCCTAATGGGATAGAACCTATCCTGCAGTGATGTTGATTGAGCCATTACCGGATCTGGTCTTGGTTCAAACTTGGGTGGTGATGTGTTTCTAGTCAACCTAGATGAATTAGGGTCTCTCGACCACACTTGCATACACAAACACAATCACAATCACAACAAGTTCAAACAACAGTCAACAATAGAAATCAACCAAGCCTAGTCTAAGGCAACCTCGACCTAGACAACTCCTAACTGATTGATTGTCCACAAGAGGTAGAATGTAGACCTTGACCACAAGCTAATCAGCCAGGTCAGGGCAAGATTGGTGGGAGGTTTTCCGTCAAAAGACGTTCCTTAATTAAATAACCACCAATCTTCGGGCTTTCGGCCCTCAATCCCCTTCCTTGACACTGATTTGACAGGGGTCAATTTCCAACACCTTCCCTCTTTAGGATAATCTCCTAGTGAGTTCGAGATGTCCCTAAGGTCAACGTCTATCAAATTTTAATTAGGCTTAGGTTGTGCGTGCTTGGAGATGATTTGTGGGCTAAGGAAGGGTAATGACTTCCCCACCTTATCTTGATTTGGGTTTTGCCCTTAGAATTGATTCGTGCAAAGTGTGCAAGATATAGAAAGTAACATTCAAAAGCAAATATCACCCAAGAATGTTTCCTATGCTATATGCTATGCATACATACCTTGTCTCCAGCTCTCTTCAACAGTAAAGTAAAAGAATTGAAAAGACTTGTGCCTAGAATGCAAATGTCTAATCAATTTTTAACTTTCAACGAATATTTTACTGTTGACTTAAAAACAGGGATGTTGGATAGAAACACTAGCACAAATATGACATATAAAAACTAAAGTTTTTGCGAGCAATATGTCCTGCAAAACAAAGTTTTTAGTAGTCCAATGAAATTTTCAGATTTTTGCAAAGCAATTTCTTGAAATTCTGTTTCCTACTTTCGAGAGTAGGGGCACAGAATTTGCAAGTCTTCTTGACAAAGCTTGAATGCTAGTTCGTGATCTTCGAGGCCCTGAAACAATACACAAAACTTGTTAAAATAACTACACCGTTCCCTCCCCGGCAACGGCGCCAAAAATTGATTGCTAAATAAAGAAACAACCGATGAGTTTAAGAATATACCGTGTAGCTTGTGGCTAACGGGTCGTGTCCACAAGGAGGGTTGCGATGGAAGCTTTTCGATGAGTCGTTTAAAAACAAGGAATTTGTGTTCGTTTTTTAGGAAAAAGAGAATGGAAGGAAAAGAGATGAAAAAGAGAAATTTCAACTTTCAGAAAAGAATTTGGAGAAGGTGATTTTTTTTAAAAAGCTTAAGAGTTGTGTTGTTGTTTTATAATAAGAAATCGAATCTGGGCTTACTATCTTACTACTCAATTGTTCATTCTTCTCTTAAAATATTAAGTCCCTCAAGTTATCATTTGCAAAACTTAAAGTTGATTTTTTTAGAAAGCTTTAAGTAAAGCACATAAGATGCAGAAGAGTTGAATCCTTTTTCTTCAAGAAAAAGTTAGAATTGGATATTAAAACATAAAGCGCGAAGAAGCAAGAATGAATTAAAAACGATTCACAAGAAGTTCAAGAAAGAATGGTGAATTCAACTATCCATACCCATCCTCATGTGCCTTCAAGAACACTTTCAAAAAGAAAGGCTTTAAGAGAGGCATGCATATGAGTCATCGGGACTTTTTCTTTTAAAAACAGAAGAGAAGAAAACAAGAGAGAGTCGATAGCTAGCCCAGAAAACCTTTTAGTTATCCATGGAAAATAACAAAGCAAACATAAATATGCACAACATACCGAAACACGAGTGGAAGAAAAGGTGGCTTGCTTCTTGTATTGCTGTCACTTCAATCTTCGATTACAAGCTCTCAGTCCTCTCTCTCACAAGTTTTTAGACTGAACTACAAAGTAAACAACGAAATTACAACTTGTGTTCTAGCTAACAAAGAACCTAGATCCTAAGAAAATAAAAGCAAAATTTAATCCTAGTCTTCGCTGCCTTTTTCCTTGCTGAAATCCCTTTTTATAGCCAAAACCTGAAAAGATAGGATCCCGGGAACGTTGGGGGAGCAAACGCTCCCCCAACTAAAATGGTTAGGCCGCGGAAACCGCGTTTCCGCGGCTCTGGTGTGGCCAGGTGGCCACACCAAGAGGGGGGAGCTTCCTGGTATGAAGGGCATCTCGCATATCCTGCTGGTTTTCTTGTTGCTGCTTCAACCGTTGACTGAACAGCTTTTGATTTTCTGGCTTCAATTGCTCGATTCAAGGAGGATTTTTCTCAACCCCTTGATATGACAAGATATAGCCCAGATTTCTTTACTTCGAATTTATTCTGAATTAATTCAGAATAAAGTGGGCTTTTGGGCATGTTCTTCTTTTATTCCTTTGAGCATTTGGCCTACATTTAGCAAAGAAAAAAGACACTTATTAATATCATTTATTAGCAAACAAGTGTGGTAAAGTGACAACATAAATGCAATGTATGTGACAAATTATGTGCCTCCTTTAGACCCTTGTTTCCTTAACAAGAGCCTTGACGGAATATGATGATGTGATCATCATAGTATGCTAACAAATTAATGCACTAGTTTCTTATTTCATGCTAGCTAAATTATGGCTTTGATGATCTAATGAATCAAACATTTTTGTTATGCATATCTAAATTATGAATCTCAAATTCTTAAGTTCCATTCTTGTGAATCTATTGGGAGCCTATGACTCAAGGAGGCTACCTAACCAAGATAAGAGATGAACACCTCAACAAATTGGAACAACTCTTTGACTTGATGAAGCAAGATGGATAATATGCCAATGAATATATGATTAGTCTCTAAAACTGCATATTTCATCCCTACAAATCATCCAAGAGATTAATAAGTTAGTACTGTAGAGTTGTTAGTTAGTCATGGATTTCTTTCTCTCTGTTTAAAACTTGTCTTATTTCTAAAGAAACTTTTTTTTTACCAAACAAAGTCCATTTTTCTACTTTTTCAAACACCATTTCATTTACCTTTTTCATTTTACCTTCCTTGCTTTCATTCTTCTTTTCTTCACACAAAAAGATTCAATGATTGAGGCAAAACCTGCACACAAAATACGAGATTATAGAACTTAAGAAAGGAAATATGCAAGTGCTCAATTCTTCCGCTATAGCAAGTGGCTATGCGGGTCGTGATCCACATGGAGGGTTTTGCGATAGAAGCGTTTACAGTTTTATTGAAATCGTTATCAAAACCAAACGAGAGTTCTTCTCTGTTTTTAAAGTTAAGAAAAAGAAAAAGAAAGTTAAAGGTTAAAGTTAAGAAGAAAGTGAGAGATTAAGAAGGTGCAAAATCAGAAAACGATGAAAAGCGACTATGTACAATGAAGTGGAGAAGAAAGAGTGGAGGTGGTTGGTGATCTAAACTAAGAAAGAAAGAAAAGAAAGAAAGAAAAGTGTAGAAATACTTACCTAGGTTGATTGATGACTTACTTAGAAACCGTTGCATGTTCTACCTTTGCTTCAGAGGCGTTCAACGCATAGATCATAAGCTCGAGCTCAGTCCCCGTGCACATTATATCATCAAGCCTAGTAAGAACGAAGTGATGCGGATCTTGGAAGAGGAGAACGTCTTCATGAACTATCGCTGGCTCTCACGTAGCTTAGTTATACTTGCTTTGGAATTCACTTGTACACTCAACAACAACAACCAAGGTAAAGTAGAAGAGGAAGACGAAACAAAAGAAAATACAAACATAAAAAGAACTTTTACCTTTATTAATTGCAGAGACAATGGAAGAAAGGAGGAGGGTACATCGTCTGTGTCACTCTCAACATCAGCCTCTCTCTCTTACTTACATGAATCTTCTTCTACCCTAAGTACATACAAATTACATAACAAGAGAAGAAAAACCTAAACTACAAAGAATTAAAACTAGGCTAAATCCTAATCTGCATTGGCGTCCCATTTTCAGCGCAAGTACAGACCTTTTATAGGCATAAACCCAACAACCAGGATCCCGGGGAGATCAGGGGAGCAAACGCTCCCCTAACTCCCAAAGATTGCCGCGGAAACGCGGCTATTACAGCATTTTCGCGGCCAGGGTGTGGCCAGGTGGCCACACCCTGTTGGTGGGTCACCCAGGTTTCTCCTTCTGACTTTATCTGGAGTTGGTTTCTTCGTTTGGGTCCGGATTCTGACGAAATGGCCTTGGATTCTAGGCTTAAACCGATCGATCCTGAGAGGATTCTTCTCAACCGGTTTTAACCTCTTGATTTTGCCCTGATTTAGTGAGTGCGAATTAATTCTGATTTAATTCAGAATTTTGGTGGGCTTTGGGCTCATTTCTCTTCAACTCCTTAAAGATGGGGCCTGCAAATAAATCAAACAATTAATTAGGACAATGCAGGCTTTTATTCTATAATAAGTATGGACATATGATATTAAATATGCAACATTAGCGACCAATCACACCCCCATACCTATCTTTTGCTCGTCCTCGAGCAAAACAACTAAACTATACTAAGGATTATTAGACCACTTTCGCAGGTCACGCGATTGCACTGAGCATGTGCAACAAGCCGTTAAACCTCTAGGTTTCCCCTAGAGGACGAGTTTTGTCTCGTGAGGGTTTTCAGCGGATTACACCCACAAAATCCATAAAGAAAGAGAAATAAAGAGTTAGTATTTTCGAAAAACATTTTGAAAGAGAAAAATATTTGAAATATGATTGTAAGATCTAAGCAATTTATAAGTTATAGGAAAACTGAATTTTTCATTCCTAAACTTAGTCTCTATTCAAAAATTTGTTATCAATCAAAGTAAGGAGTCAAATTGTACTTCTCATCTAGTCTATTACTTTACCCTAAGTCATATGCACCATCGTGACTGTGAAAATTTTGACTTAGGGTTCATTAACTCTAACTCTTATGCCTTATTTATTTATATATATTTTTTTATTCCTCAATTTCATTAGGCTTTCTAATCTGCCCATGTAACAAGCATTCAGTCGGTGACACCCAAACCGGACAGTTTTAGGGCACCAGGTGAGAAAACACCCCTAAGGACTTAAATACTCGAGCAGATAAGGCCACGAAACTAAGGTTTTTATTTATACGATGTACCCCTTTAGGCGTGAATACTTATGCTTCATGAGGCATAAATACCCAGCTTAATCAGAGGATACACATTTTTTTTTCAAACTCATCTAATTATCTTTTGCATAAATACTAAGGCTTGCTTAGGCCAAAGCACCTAGCTAATCAATAATTAGACTTGTTTATTTTTTTTTTTTCTTTTTTTTCAAACTCATCTAATTATCTTTTGCATAAATACTAAGGCTTTCTTAGGCCAAAGCACCTAGCTAATCAATAATTAGATTTGTTATTATATATATATATATATATTTTATAAGGCATAAGAATCTTTGTTTTTGAACCCTAAGTGTGTAAGTGTATGAAGTATGCATATTTCATCAAGGTAAAGATCAAGACTAAATTACTTTGACAAATTATCTTCCTAACCCTAAAATCAAACAAATAATCTTATTTTGACCAAGTATAAGAAATCCTAATTTGAATTTTCCTATTCCTTAAAATTAACTTAATTTCTTACAAAAATAAGTCAAAATATTGTTTCTATTTTTCAAAAAGTTTTTAAAAGTAAAGAAAAATGTTTATTTTTATTTTTATTTTTTTAAACAAAAAGAAAAGTTATTTTAGACCCTCCCCCATACCTATCTCATGCATTGTCCTCAATGTATGAATTAATGCATAGATGCATGAAAAAGAAGAAAGGGAAGGAAAATGGTTACCTTAAGATGGTGGTTCCGGTGGTGGTCTGATTGGTCCACGAAACGCGGCCCAATCAACTTTTCTTGGGTCTCAGAGGAACCCACCAGAAAGTACTCTAATATAACCCACTAAAAATATGAATCCATGAAGAATTTTTATTAAAAATTTAACCCTATCTAATTTCCATATTCCATAACTAATTTCGGAGTCAAATTTGTCAACCACCTCGTCCCAGAATTGAGTGTGAAAGGATAGAATGTTTGACTTGGACTCAGGAAGGACAGGAACTAATACCGACTCATGAAGGTGACTTAAGTCAAGTAAAGGTTCAGGAGTCGTAATTGGTTCAAGAAGCGGGTCCAAGTCAAGAAGTTGAAACTCAAGTCCACATGTATTTTCTAACAATGGGATGTGACCTAATATGGGTGATTCCAGTTCAGGAATGATAGGTGGAGGAATCAAAACTGACTCTAAAACATTACTCAAGTTTGGTAACAAAACAGGAGTCAATATTGATTCAGAAAGTTGAACTGGATCACAGATTTGAGAATCTGGGTCACATATCTCATTGAGTTCAATATCAAAAAATGAGAACTTGCCAATTTGTCAATAGGATCTTCAAAAGTGTATAATTGGTCAAGTTCAATATGATCCTCAAAGATGGGTGATTCAATTTCATTATGAATTGGTACAGGATCCAACGTTGACTCCGGGAAAAGATTGAAGTCAGGTGAAGATACCGGAGTCATTATTGAATCAGGAAGAAGAATTGAATCACTAAGTTGGGGTTCAAGATCATATTCATTCTCAAGTTCTATTTTAGGAAAGGAATAACTGCCAAACTATCAATATCTTTTTCAAAATTTGGAGTTTGGGCAAGTTCAAATGGTTGTTCTGAAATAGAATCTTGATTTCAAAAACAACATGACTCTTCGGCTCTAACAGAATGGTAAGTGACATCAGGACGGTGGGAACGTAGAGATACGACCATCATATCTATGTCATGATTACGAGCGTTTTGAGCCTGAGTCATGGCTTCAAGCATCTTTTCATAGTTGATGGGTTCATTGTTTTGATGAAAAGATGAAGAGTTGTCTTGGAAGTGGTAGTGAAATTGTGAGTCCAGCAGATTTTGTGTTTGTTGTCTGGACTCACGCATACTCCTTTCCAAAATTGATGGTTTCCTATTTTGGACGGGTGGAACTGAGTATGAATCTTGAAAATATTGTGGACTAGGTGGAGAAGAGGACAAGTTGGTTGATAATTATGCTCGGGGGAGGTGAATCCCCACTGACTCGGTAAAGAGTTGAAATTATTATGGACATTATAGTTATTAGATGGGGGACATGGGTTATATTGATTCGGATAAGACCAATCCGGCACACTAGGTTGGTTAAAGTCATGATATGCCGGGTTGGTAAAATCCGAAAATGAACTCGGTGTGTAATATGGATTATTATTAAAGTTGAAAAAATTATTATTATAAGCCATATCACACAATAGAATATACACAAAAAAGAAAAAACACAAACAAATAAACAAACAAGAAAGAAAAAATTCTAACCTAAGTTAGGGTAGACCTAGACCTAGACGACTCCTAACTGGTTAGACTGTCCACGGGAGATTTAATGTAGACTTTGACCACAAGCTAATCAGCCAGGTCAGGGCAAGATTGGTGGGAGGTTTTCCGTCAAAGACGTTCCTTAATTAAATAACCACCAATCTTCGGGCCTTCGGCCCTTAATCCCTTTACTAGACACTGATTTGGCAAGAGTCAAGTTCCAACACCTTTCCTCCTTAGGATAATCTCCTAATTGAGTCTGAGATGTCCCTAGGGCCAACGTCTACTCATTTTAAGTTAGGCTTGGGTTAGTGAGTGCTTGGATTCTGATTTTTGGGCTAAGGAAGGGTGATTAAATCCCCACCTTATCTTGTTATTGGGTTGGTGCCCTTAAATCATTAGTGCAAGTGTACAAGATATGTAAGATTCACTCAAAGCGATATAAATCAACCAAGAAGTGAGTCCTATGCTAAATGCAATGCATACGTACCTTGCTCCAGCACTCTTCAACAGTAAAAATAAATGAATTGATAAAAACGCGTGCCTAAAATGCAAACGTCTAATCAATTTTTAACTTTTGCAACAAACGTTTTACTGTTGATTATTTAGCAGGCTTATGTGATGGCATATAGGAAATAAAGAATTGCAGGGAACTAGAATTTGCAAAGCAAGCAGCCCTGCAAAAACCTGTTAGTAGTCAACTCGTCCTTGCCGCGGATCCGTGGCTTTTGCCGTGGAAACGCGGCAATTCAGAGGGCCCTTGGTCTCTGCTTTCTAGAGCAGAGACCCAAGCCACTTGTATGTCACTGCAATATTAATTTCCTGTTTTTATTGCCCTGTAACCTGCAACAGAGAAGAAACTTCGTTTAGTTCTACAAAATTTTCAAAAAAATTCAGATTTCAATAAAAAACATGTTACCCTCCCCGCAACGGCGCCAAAATTTGATTGAGGCAAAACCTGCACACAAAATACGAGATTATAGAACTTAAGAAAGGAAATGTGCAAGTGCTCAATTCTTCCGCTATAGCAAGTGGCTATACGGGTCGTGATCCACAAGGAGGATTTTGCGATAGAAGCGTTTACAGTTTTATTGAAATCGTTATCAAAACCAAACGAGAGTTCTTCTCTGTTTTTAAAGTTAAGAAAAAGAAAAAGAAAGTTAAAGGTTAAAGTTAAGAAGAAAGTGAGAGATTAAGAAGGTGAAAAATCAGAAAACGATGAAAAGCGACTATGTACAATGAAGTGGAGAAGAAAGAGTTGGAGGAGGTGGTTGGTGATCTAAACTAAGAAAGAAAGGAAAAGAAAGAAAGAAAAGTGTAGAAATACTTACCTAGGTTGATTGATGACTTACTTGGAAACCGTTGCATGTTCTACCTTTGCTTCGGAGGCGTTCAACGCATAGATCATAAGCTCGAGCTCAGTTCCCGTGCACATTATATCGTCAAGCCTAGCAAGAACGAAGTGATGCGGATCTTGGAAGAGGAGAACGTCTTCATGAACTATCGCTGGCTCTCACGTAGCTTAGTTATACTTGCTTTGGAATTCACTTGTACACTCAACAACAACAACAAAGGTAAAGTAGAAGAAGAAGACAAAACAAAAGAAAATACAAACATAAAAGGAACTTTTACCTTTATAATTGCAGAGACAATGGAAGAAAGGAGGAGGGTACATCGTCGGTGTCACTCTCAACATCAGCCTCTCTCTTACTTACATGAATCTTCTTCTACCCTAAGTACATACAAATTACATAACAAGAGAAGAAAAACCTAAACTACAAAGAATTAAAACTAGGCTAAATCCTAATCTGCATTGGCGTCCCATTTTCAGCGCAAGTACAGACCTTTTATAGGCATAAACCCAACAACCAGGATCCCGGGGAGATCGGGGGAGCAAACGCTCCCCCTAACTCCAAAGATTGCCGCGGAAACGCGGCTATTGCCGCGTTTTCGCAGCCAGGGTGTGGCCACCTGGCCACACCCTGTTGGTGGGTCACCCAGGTTTCTCCTTCTGACTTTATCTGGAGTTGGTTCTTCGTTTGGGTCCCGGATTCTGATGAAATGGCCTTGGATTCTAGGCTTTAACCGATCGATCCTGAGAGGATTCTTCTCAACCGGTTTCAACCTCTTGATTTTGCCCTGATTTAGTGAGTGCGAATTAATTCTGATTTAATTCAGAATTTTGGTGGGCTTTGGGCTTATTTCTCTTCAACTCCTTAAAGATTGGGCCTGCAAATAAATCAAACAATTAATTAGGACAATGCAGGCTTTTATTCTATAATAAGTATGGACATATGATATTAAATATGCAACATTAGCGACCAATCTTTCATCATCTTCTTTTTTACCTTATTTTCTTTTTCAATTCTTGAACAAAGAAGAACGTTCATTTTCTTTCTAAAAATAAGAACAGCAAGAACTGAGAACACAACCATCGCAAGCCCTCCCTGCGGATACAACTCGTTATAGCTTTTGCTACAAATGATAGTTCGAAGGAGTATATTAATTCTACATTTATATCTAGAGTTTGAACATTGATACACGGACTTCCATGGTTTACTCTAAAACTTCTGCTCTTGCTCTCTTTTTCTTTCCCTTCGAATAAATTTTTGGCGATGTTGCCGGGAGGGTAACGTTTTTTGTTAGTTTTTGAAACTATATGAATTTTTCTTCTTTGTTACTGGTACAGGTTTTGGAAATAAGAAACTAAGCATTGCAGTAACATATAAGTGGTCTTGGGCCTCTGCTCTAGAAAGCAGAGACTAAGTACCTCCAACTTGCTGCATTTTCACGGCTTCTGCTGCGTTTCCGCAGCAAGAAAGAGTTGACTACTAATGATCTTTTTTGCATGGTCGCTTGCTTTGCAAAATTTAGCTTATTGCAATAATGTTTCTTATATGCCATCATCAGGATCCTGCTAATAACCAACAGTAAAAAGTTTGTTGAAATTTAAAAAATTGATTAGACGTTTGCATCTTAAGCACGTGTCTTTTTAATTCTTTTACTTTACTGTTGAAGAGTGTTGGAGCAAGGTACATGCGCATAGCATATAGAATAGGACTCATCTCTTGGTTGATTTAATCGCTTGAGTGAATCTTGTTTGCATATTCTGTACACTTGCACAAATGACTTTAAGGGCACCACACAAATAAACAGGATAAGGTGAGAATTTCATCACCCTTTCTTACCCAAAAACAACATTCCAAGCACTCACAATCCCAAGCTTAATCTAAAAATTGATAGATGTTGGCCCTAGGGACATCCGGACTCAATAGGAGATTAACTGTGATTAGAACTTGTTTTGAATTATACTCCAGTCAAATCAGCATCTAAGGTTAGAGATTAAGAGGTTAAGCCTCAAAGATACCATGATTTTGCGTAATTAAGACCCATTGCTTACGCACGGATACCTCCTATCGTATTTTACCCCTACCTTGCTGATTAGCTGGCGGTCTGATTCAAGTAACAACCTTCCCCGAAAATGGCTCAGTTAGGAATCGTCTAGGTCCAGGAATCCAAGATAGGTTGGTGATTGTTTTTCTTTGTTATTGTTTGTTATTTTTCTTTTTGTTTGTTTGTTGGATGAACGTTGTTTGTATTGTCCATTTCTCACAAATTATTCATGGCTTACCATCCTCAGACAAATAGACAAGTGGAGGTAATAAATAGATAAATTAAACTTATCTTGGAGAAGACCATGGAACAAAATAGGAATGACTATCCATCAAACTTATCGATGCTCTATAGGCTTATCAGACTGCCTACAAAACTATCCTAGGAATGTCTCTATATCGAGTGATATTTGAAAAACTATGCCACTTGCCCGTGGAGCTTAAGCACCATGCTTTGTAGGCGATTAAACAACTGAATTTTGACTTGAAGAAAGCTGGTGACTTAAGAAAATTACAAATTCTGAGCTTGAAGAAATACGAAATAAAGCTTACGATAATGCTCGGATTTCTAAATACAGAACCAAACTCTTCCATGACCGATCCATAAATCGGAAGAATTTTATCCCAGGACAAAAGGTTCTGTTATATAATTTAGGTTCCACTCTTTTCGAGTAAACTGAAGACCCAATGGTTAGAACCCTATCTTGTGCATATAGTTTTCCTCATGGTGCTATAGAAATCTCGGATCCTAGAATGGTAGCACTTTTAAAGTCAATGGTCAAAGATTGAAACCATTCTACACCACTGAGTCTAAGTCACACGGGACTTATGAACTGGGTCTTTGCGACCCAGTCTACACGTGATCATGCCCTCTTTCAAATTTCTCTGTCATTCATTATAAATCTTTTGGGACCCTTCTTGTAAATGCCACCAAATTTTTTCTTTCCTTTAACTCAATAAATAGAATAATATAGAAAATAAAATAAAAAATAAAAAATAAGGACTTAATTACTAAATGGCACCTAGGTTTTCTCGCATATAAATATACCAATCATTCACCAATAAAATCTAGAAATAAACCCTAGGTAACTTATTCACGTTTTTACCTAGGGGAAAAAAGAGAACTCACCCTTCTCAGACCTCTAAAAAATTACTAAATGGCACCTAGATTTCCCTTGTAGACTTACATGTTTCTCTATGGATTGCTCTGTGCAATTCCGTTTTGATTTCCACCACGAATTCCGGGGAGGTTTGTGAATTCCTATCTTCTTCTCTGAATTTCAATTCATGGCACCTACTATTTTTGCTGAAAAGGATTTTTCTAGGATCCTTAGTGATGTTAATGGGTATGGCCATGTGTTACTTGATAAGATTAGAGAGTGGAAGTGGTTCACATTGGTTTATGATAATTCTGAGTATGAAGCTTAGTATTGTCCTGAGCTTGTTAAAATCTTCTACTCTAATATTGATCAAACCATCATAGATCTTGATGCTCATCGATTCACTATGCATCTGGCGACTGGGGACATCAATGTCACAACTGATATGATAGAGGATTACACACAAGTCTCCAGCAACCCACATCATAGCGAGCCCTTCCTTTGATAGAATACATGACCATCATGGGTGCTCGTTGCACTGAGCAGGATCGTGGGCTCGAAGCCAGTACAATCTTAAGAAATATACATTGGTTGGATGCTGGATCTAATGCAACATCCTCGGCCTAGACCATACTACCTCTTTTAATAGGCCAATATTGCAGATTATTCACGATCTGACGATAAAGTAACACACAGTATGCATTAACACGATCATATTTAACTATCTCATCAATAACTCCACACGAACAAGAGGTACAAATATTCGCATCCCGTATTAGTGACTCGTTTATGTAAGAATTTCTTACCAGACGATGTCTTTGATTCATATGACCAGGTATTTGTTGTACCAGAACGGGCAACTAGCACCTACAACAGCTGTTTACATGCCGTTTGGACCCCTAGTGTCCAACCTGAGGATGCCCAAGCAGAATCCTCTTCTGAGGAACTATTAGAGGAGGATGATGAGCCTGCTTTTTAGCAGCAGCCCCCGCCCACTGATTTTAGAGGCTTCATGTCTTCCATATGGAAAAACATGAAGAAAATTTTCAAGGCCAGGTTAGGTTGAGCAAGCATATGGAGGAGCATACATCTCGTTTGGAATGTATTGAAGAGGGTTTGCGGAGATCACAGTCCGCTGATCCAAGCACTACGGCTGGTACGAGCCGTAGAAGAGGTGATATCCTTTCACTGCCTTACTTCATGCATGTGTTTTATTTGCATACATTGGGGACAATGCATGAGATGAGATAGGTGTGGGGGTGAGTACTAACTTAGATTTTTGATTTTTTTCTTTTAAAACTAATTTTTGATTTTTTTAGGATTTTAAGTTTCTTTTAACTTAGATTTTAATTTTTCTTTATATCTCTAAAAAAAATTCTTTGATCCATTTTAAAAAAATTAACTGATCTTAGGAATTAGGGAAACTCTAAATTAGGATTTCTTGATATAAGTTAAAATAAGACGAATTGTTGGATTTTAGGTTAAGAAAGAAAGAATTAAAAGATAATTAGATTTGAATTTTTCCTAAGTAGTGTATACATTTACATGTTGAGGGATAAACAATGACTTAGTACTTTATTTATATTAAAAAAGAGTATTAAAAGAGAAATATATATATATATATATATATATATATATATATATATATATAAACACTTAATCACCAATTAAGCTGGTTAGTTGTGCCTTAAGAAGCATGACCAGTCACGCCTAAAGGTGGTTGAGTCCTTAGCATTCGTGGCCTTGTTTACTCGAGTCCTTGAATTTTAGGGATGTATCCTCATCTGGTGCCGTAAGACCATCTAGTCTGGGAGTCATCGGTAAAAGACTCACTACATTGGTAAATTAAAAAACTTAATGAAGCTAAGAAAATAAATATGTGTAAATACATAATATATATATATATATATATATATATATATATATATATATATAATAATAATAAAATATAAATAACAGTATCATAGTCTAAGAATAATTCCTCATATATATAAATGTATATATTTTAGGCTTGATACAAAATCTGATCCCTCTCTATTTTTAAAACTTAACTTTAATTGAAGACAAAACTTCAAATGGAGACTTATAATGACAAGAAATAGTTTGGAGCAACCTAAGACCAGAAGATCACTTAAATTTTAGCAAAAATGGATCATCAACTTTCTTTCTTTTTTCCTTTTCTTTGAGAAAAATCACTAACATGTTTCTTTTCCTTTAGATTTAATGAGTGCAAACTCCTAAAATCCTTAGGAGACAACACTCCTCCTCTAGGGTAACCTAGAGGTTTAATGGCTTGTTACACGTGCTCAGTGCAATCGTGTCACCTACGAAAATAGTGTAATAATGTAGTTAGGATTTTACTCTTTTTTTTTGCTTATTTTACTCGAGGACGAGCAAAAGCTAGGTATGGGGGTATAATTAGTGTTCAATTTTGTATCATTTTACATCATATTTTTCATGCATATTATTAATGAAAATAAGCTTCTTAACAGCTATTTCTCTTAATTTCAGGTCCACTCTTTAATGGAGAAGAAAACCCAAATCCAAACTAATTAAAGGATTTAAAGGAGGTTAAAAGGAGCCCAATCCAAAGAAGCCCATACCTATAACAAACTAGGGAATATCCTCGGGTTCTAGAAGCTCCCACAATACACTAGGCAGAGACAGGCTGTCAGCACAATCGCTGGCATAACGTCCAAGATTCTGCCATAGAAACGCGACTTTGGCCGCGTTTTCGCGGGCATTACTAAGGCCGTTGATGCAACATTTGATCCTACAGCTGCGATCGATAGCGATGAGCTCCTGGTGCCTATATAAAGACCCCTAGGGCATCTGTTGCAAAAAGAGGGAGGATAGCCAATAATTTTAGAAGAAGGTTTAGGATTTCTTTATGTTCCTCTTTAGTTTTCTCTTGTAATTTTTTTTCTCATTTTAGATTTCAGAAAATAGAGAGAGCGTGAGAGTGAGATCTCTATAATTGATAGTGACAATCAATTGCAAAGCTTATGTTCTCTTCCTCTGATTTTTTACTCTTTAATTCTTGCTATTTACTTTCAAGCTTTTAATTTCTTGCACTTTAATCTACTATGTTTTCTTCTTTGATTTATTTTTTTATGGATAACTAACCTTCTAACATGAATAACTAACCTCTAACAATACTAACTATACAACTCTTCGATGATGCTAACTCATATGATTCATTAGATGTTTATATTTTTTAGTCTTGTGCCTAACAAGTCTCTTTAATTCCCAATGAAGACGAGTGTTGTTTTTTATCTTAATGAATGTTTTGTGATTTTCTCCATTTGATTCATGTGTGCCTCCTTTAAAGCCTTATTTCTTTAACAAGAGCCTTGATAGAACATGATGATGTGATCACCTTAGTATGCTAACAAATTAATGCACTAGTTTCTTATTTCATGCTAGCTAAACTATGGCTTTGATGATCTAATGAATCTAACATTTTTGTAATACATATCTAAATTGTGAATCTCAAATTTTTAAGTTCCATTCTTGCGAACCTGTTGGGAACCTATGATCCAAGGAGGCTACCTAACCAAGATAAGAATGAACACCTCAACAAATTGGGATAACTTTTGACTTGATGAAGCAAGATGGAAAATATGCCAATGAATCTACATGAGGCACAAATCATCCAAGAGATTAGTAAATTAGTAGTATAGAGTTTTTAGTTAACCATGGCTTTCTTTCTATCTGATTAAAACTTGTCTTATTTCTAAAGAAACTTTCTTTTTCAAACAAAGTCCATTTTTCTACTTTTTCAAACATCATTTCATTCGCCATTTACATTTTTACCATCCTTCTTTCATTCTTCTTTTCTTCACACAAAAAGATTCATCATCTTCTTTTTTACTTTATTTTCTTTTTCAATTCTTGAACAATGAAGAACGTTCTTTTTCTTCCAAAAACTAGAATAACAAGAACTGAGAATGCTTCCATCGCAAGCCCTCTCTGCGGATGCGACCCATTATAGCTTTTGTTACAAACGGTAGTTCGAAGGAGCATATTAATTCTACATTCATACCCAGAACTTGAACATTGATACACGGACTTCCACAGTTTACTCTAAAACTTCTACTCTTGCTCCCTTTTCTTTCCCTTCGAACAAGACACAGGCAAACAAGAAATTGTTAGCCACTCTCAGTTTCCTAAAATATATCCTACACGTACAAACAGAGAAAAAAAACTTATTAGAACTGTACCGTACCTTCCCAGTAATGGCGTCAAAATTGATTGTCAAAAAAAAAAGAGTTTAGAAAAGATGTTATATGAGAGTGCAGTGTTCACTGAGTTCTCACAATTAATAGCAACAGCTAGTAGCTAAGCGGGCCAAATTCACAAGGAAGGAGTGATGCAAGCATTTGGTCAAGCTCTAAACCGATCTCCTTTTGAAGAAAGAAGATAAGAAAAGAAAAGTGTTTGTGTTGTTTGGATGTTTCTTTTAATAAGAAAAAAGCTCATAGTTCACTAATCATCTACTACCACTAGCTTTCTAATCTATGAAGATTAAATTTATGTTGAATCATAAACTTCGTTCTAAAAAATTTGCTTCAAGTAAGATATATAAGATGAAAAGCCAACCCTAATTAAACACACTAGCCAAAGTTCAATATTAGATTATCAAAGCTTTCTAAGCATAGTATAAGAAAAATTATTTTGACTTAATGTTAAGCTATCAAAGCCATCTAAGCATAAAATAAGAAAAAACTTTAACTAATATTAACAATAATAATTTTAACTTTTATCATCATAAGTCTTCAAGAAGATTACCTACATCTTGGGTTTTAAGCATGCATAGGATTCGATTAGTTTATTCAACATAGAACTAGAAGTAGTGGTGGAGAGATTAAAAAAACTATGAAGTAGATTAATTAAGAATGATCGATATTAAACTAAGTATGGTGTATAAAGAAGAAGATTGCATAATTAAAACTAAAGAGATAAAGAAGACAAAGAAAATTGAAATAAGAACAAAAGAACCTTATTTATTGAAGCTGTCACTATTAAATTGATTGCTCCTTCATCTCTTTACAAATCATTCTCTTAATAAATCCTAAAATTACAATAAAAAATTTGAAAGAAAAAGAATACTAAAGAAAATCTTAATTCTTTGATCTGAAATACCCCTCTCTTCTACTCTGCATGAGTATTTATAGGAGAAGTAGAGGGTAGACTCCCAGTCAAAGATGTACACCCAACCGCCAATGCAGATTCCAGAAGATTGTCACATTTTCGCGATTTTTCATGGGTATTTGTGCCTCATAAAGTATAAGTATTCACGCCTAAAAATGGTCCATATATAAAAAAAAGTTCAGTTTTGTGGCCTTCTTTGCTTGAGTCCTTAAGTTCTAGGGGTGTTTTCTGACCCTGTGCCCTAAGACCGTCCGGTTTGGGAGTCACCGCCTAAAGGCTTGTTGCATGGGCAATTAGAAAGCCTAATAGAATTAAGGGATATTACCGTCATAAAATGTAAAAATAAAGCATAAGAGTTGAGTTGAAGAATCTTGAGTCAAATATTCACAGTCACGAAAATATATATAACTTCAGATAAAATATTAGACTAGGTGGAGAAATACAGTTTCAATCCTTACCTGATTGATGATAGTTTTTTAATAGAGACTAAGTTTAGGAATAATAATTTGGTATTCCATAACTTAGATTACTTAAATTTTGCAGAAATTCTTCAAATTATCTCTCTTTTAAAATACTAACACTTTATTTTTTTTCTTCTATGAATTTTGTGGATGTAATTCACTAAAAATCCCCAGGAGAATACAACTCCTCCTCTAGGGGTAACCTAAGGTTTAAAAGTTTGTTGCACATGCTCAGTTCAGTCGCGAGTGACCTGTGAAGTGATCTAATAAAGTCTTAAGTTTAATTTTTCTTATTTTGCTTAAGGATGAGCAAAAGATAGGAGTAAGGGTGTGATTGTATACGTATATTGCATTATTATTATTACATTCCTGTATTTATCTTGTAATAAACTCTGCAATTAATTTTCTTAATGTCTAAATTGTGCAGGGTGATTATTAATAGACGAAGAGAAGATAATACCAAATAATAACAATTAAATTAGATTTATATCGATCTATTTAGTTGGCTTAGAGAATCAATGAGAATATACAAGGATAGAGGCAAATTCAGAAGTCCAAAGGCAACTCTATCAATAACAAAGGGATATCTATGGACATATATTCAGAAGATTTAGAGAGAGAAGATACAATCCAACTGAAGATCAAGGGATATAAACAAATATTTATCTCCAGCTTTATCTTCAATCTTATCAGAAAATTTTTTTTGTTAGGTAAGCGATTTTGTCCACATCTTCAACCTTATCTCCAACCTTTATCAGAAGATCATTTCTATTAGGCAAGCAGTTTTGTCCATATCTTCAACTTTATCTCTAATCTTATCAGAAGATCTTTTCTATTAGGCCAGTGATTTGGTCTCATCCTCAAGCACGCCCTCCCTTCCCAATTTCTCCTGTATAAATACCACCATATGCAGAAGACAAAGGGGACTACTCTAGCAGAGAGCTAGGTTTAGGTTCTTGTTCTAGTTTAGCTTTAGGTTTTTTCTTTTTAAATGTAATTTTATGATTTTTTTATAGCTTAGTTAGAGAGAGTTTCATGAGAGAAGAGAAGAAGAATTGTATTTAGAGTGAACATGAATGTAATCTTCTTCAGTGAGAGTTATATTGAGAGTGACATCAATGTAATTTTTCTCTTTTTCTTCATTATTACTCAATCTAGTAGATCATTGTTTATGTTACTTCTTCTCTTGTGTTATTACTTCGCTTTACTTCAAGGTAAATCTTCACAAACGATTCAAGATAAGCATTCATCCAAAATAGTTTAAGTGTTCTTTCTTTCTTTCATTTCCTTTTTAGTTCACACACCTCTTCTTTATTATTCTTTAAATTCCATTCTATTAGTTCTTCTTTTAACTGAAAATGATTTCAATACATCTTCTCCTTTTATCCTCTACTTCTTTCTTCTAACTTAACCTAGTTTCTTTTCTTTTTATACAAAGAAGAAAGACTTTTAAAATAGTTAAATAACTAAAAAAGATAATAAAAAGCCTTTATCGTAGTCCCTCCTTGTGGATCACGACCTGCATAGCCATCTGCTAGCGATAGTATTGAGTAACCTAGCACGTTTTCTAAACCTTATTTTTTGTGCAAGTTCAGGCTCGATCAACAAAACACAAAAGTTTAAAACAAAAAGTAACTTCGATTAAATGAAGAAATATGAAAGAAATAAGGAGACTTACATTGATGTCATGTTCAATACAACTTTTCTCTCTATTTCTCTCATGAATCTCTCTCTAATCTAAATTACATAAAAAAACAAAAAATTACATAAAATGAAAGAGAAAATCTAAATCTAAATGAAACTAGAGTAGTACTTTTGCCTAAGCTCTCTCTGCTTCTCTACATTCTGAATTGTGCAGTATATAGCTGATATGGAGAGGGGAGAGCATGTGAGATGATAAGATCACAGACGCTGGCCCAACAGCCAGCGTCTGGCGGAAACACGGCTAGAGTTGTAGATCTGCGGCACCGTTGGGCCAGATCTTTGCGTGCGTGGATTAGCTCTCTTTATTGCACTATGTTCTCTGATAAGTTAGCCTCTGGAGTGTAATAATAAATTGTGCAATATACGATACAATCATATTTATATCTTAATATGTGTTTATTTTCATCTAAGTTTTTTAAAAATCAAGAAAAGTTTTTGAATTTACAAGTTATGAGATTTTAGGGCAAGGGGGTTGACGCTCGGTCGACCGATGGGTGTGCAGAGATAAGCTATGTGGCTCTGTCAGTCAACCGCTCAGTCGACCGAACATGCACAGAGTTGTGCACTGACTTGACTATTTTCCTCTTCAATCGCCCGAATGACCGCATGATAAAGCTCAAGTTGTGAGCTCTGTTGTCCGGTCGACTGAGCAGTCAACCGCTAGCGTGAGTTCAGTTTGAATTGGTTTGCCCCCTGGCCGGTCAATTGCCAGGTCGACCACTGGCAACAGTTATATTGTGTTTAGCCTTTGTCAGTCGACCACCAGTGTACCCTATTTGAAATTTAAATTCTAACGGGTTATTTCTGTTTTAAACTATTTGTCTAATTCTCAAATGGATATATTCACCTTATTAATGTTTTAACAACTATATTATGTTTAGAGTAACCCTTTAATGATATTTACTTTTTTCTATAAATAAGGGTCATAATTGAGAGTTTTAGTTATCAAGAAAAATTAAGAGAAAATTCAAGAAAATTCCAAGAAAAATTTTCAAAAAGTTTCAAGTTTCTAGCTTTCCAAAGTGCTCTCATTTCAAATCATTTCCTAAAGTTTTTTCAAGCTCTCAGAGTTCAATTGTTTTCTCTCAGAGACTTCTTAAGCCCAAAATCTCCACTTTATTCTATAGAAATTGTATTGAGAGAGTTTGTGATCCTTGTGGTCACCAAGTGTTTTGTAAACTTATTTCTTGTTGCACTCTCCTGTGGTAAGAATGAGGTTTGTAGTTGAGGCTCTGGATCCAATGAGATCCTTGTACTGGAGTCTTGAGGAGTTAGTGAATATACGTAAAATAGTGGCTCGAACCTCGAAACATATCCTGTGTTTGCGATTGCTTTTCTTTCTTCTCTCACTCACTCTTGTACATTCTTGCATATATACTATTGCGTATATGCTTTTGAAGGCTTGCTATACTTTATATTGTTTTAGTTTATCGATTTTTCTAATTACATCAAGAAGGAAATTGGTCATCTCAACTCTTATTCAAGAGGAATATTGAGGAGAAGTTCAAAACTCTTCATGGAGTATCTGACTTTGCTTCTTGATCTTGATCGAGCCGTCTTGTTGCAATTTTGATTGTTGTATTTTCACATTTATAGCATCACCTATTTTAGGTGATTTCAATTGGTATCAGAGCTTGGTGTCTTGATTTAGGCTTAACATCCTAGAGATAAAGATCTTTATTTTCTCATCACTTTATTTGCTTATACTCATGGCTTCACATAATTTCTCTAGTATCAAATCCCACCTAAGTTTGATGGTCTAAACTTTCTTATTTGAAAGTGAAAATAACTTCGTTTCAAAATTCCTAGGTTTAGGGGGCTAAGGCCATCACAAAGGAATCATGGAACCATACGGTGATGAGAACACTTGACCGAATCCATCGCCAAGAATTATGGGGCCAATGCCAAGCCCAATATGTACTCAACAAGCACTCAATGATGATGATAAAAGGATAATCAATTGCAAAACTGCATTCGAGGTTTGGAAAGATTTAATTATATACATAAGGGAACCTCTCAAGTAAATAGGCAAGATTGATTTTCTTCGTTCTCAATATGAGAACTTTTATATGATAGGAAATGAGTATATAGATGAAATGCTTACTCGTATCACTAAGATTACTAATAGACTTTCTTCTTTAGGAGATAGGTCGACAATGATTAAAAGGTGAAAAAGTCATTTGGGCTCTTCCAAATCTTAGAAGTCAAGGCTCTAACCCTAAAGAAGCTAACGACAAAGAAGAGATGGATTTCTCTGATTCATAAGAAACCTCAAGACATAGAAAAGGAGAAAAATATTAGGGAAGAAAGAGAACTTTAAAAAGAAGAAGAGTATACCTTCAAAGCAACACCATCCTTTCAACAAAATGATGAAGATATGGATGAAGAAGATAAAGATGATTTTATCGTGGTGGTTAGAAAGTGGGAAGAATGTTTTATATACAAGGGAAAATGACCAACTTTAGAAGAGGAAGTTATAAGAAAAAATGCGAACAAAGGAAAGATGAAGTTGGATTTTGCTTTCATTGAAAAAAACTGAGACACCTCATCGCGGAGTGTCCTACTCTCAAGTAAACAAGTCAAGAAAATGCCCAAGAAGAAGGCTATGTGGTAATATGGGATGATAACTCGAGAAATGAGTCCGGAGATGAAGTTGACATTGCAAATGTTTGCCATGGCTAGTGTGGATGACCCCGCTAAGGTATCACTCAAATCCTCTTTAGATGAAAAGATTTATCTACATATGATCTTGCAACGTTTTTTCGAAGAACTTCAAGAAAGATATGATTTTCTTAAAGTTCAAAATAAAAAGTTGAAAAAGGAAAATGAGGTTTTGAAAAAGAAAATAAACGAGATTTTTCAAGAAAGAATGATTTGTCAATTTCTTTCAAAAATATAAAATGGATTTTGATAAATACAAATTTTCTTGCATGGTAAATCTCCGTGTTTGATAAAGATGAGTTTCAAACATTAGAAGGAGATTTGATGTTTTAAACAAAACTTTGAATGACTATAAAAATGATGATAAAGCTAAAATGGAGTCAATATTTTCAAAGAAATATACTCCCAAGAAACATGTATCAGACCTTCATGCTCACAAAGCGCACATAGATCATGCATTCATGTATACAAGGTGTACACATTGTAGTCGAAAAGGCTATTTGACTAGGTTTTGTTATGATAAGCAAAATATTATCAATAATACTAACCCTCAAGAACTCAAGAAAATATGGATACCAAAAGGCACACCTGTTTCTCTTTATATCGGTGTGTTCGCTCTCAAAACGTGAGAGAGTCAGTGCCTTGATGATGGATGTGTGTTTGGAGCCAAACAAATCAATTCATATTGTGTGCACCACTATCAAGGAAATGAGGTGAAAGACCGCCCTCACTTGGAGAAAATGGAGTCGAAAGCATCGGGATAATAGTCTATCTCCTATTTTCTCCTATGTTCATGTTGCACTTTTAACTAATCATATATTAGTGCAATTGTATTTTATGTGTATGCCTATGATATTGATTCATATTACACTGTGTAGGCAAATTTGTAAGTAGTATAGAAATTGGACATTATTACAATTGATAGTGTGTATATATATATATATATATATATATATATATATATATATATATATATATATATATATATATATATATTATATTATATATATATATAATTTCTTGGTTTTCTCTTTTTTTTAGTTATATTAGTCATGTAGAGCCCTCCCACACACTTATCTCATGCATTGTCCCCAATGTATGAAAGAAATGTATAGATGCATGAAATGAAATGTAAAAGAGGTGCATATATTATACAAAAATATGTATAACATCAAGTTTTCCCACACCTACATTTTTTTTGGTCTCATCCCTCTAGCTCTCTTTCCATCATTCCAATGGGTCCTTTTTATAGGGCATAGTGGGGAGGCCAATTTTTTTGTCATTTTAGCTCTCTTCCTCCCCAATTTACCTTCTTTAGGCTTTTCTTCCTCATATTTCTACATTCATTATTCAAAAATTGATTACACCACATACTTCTCAGTTGGAACTTCCTCACTATGAATGCCTAGGAATTTAACTCAGTTTCATACATCTTCTCAAAACTTAGGTAACACTTTCCCTTGGAGGTGTGTAATTAACCAAAATATTCCTAGTTGGTTCATCCAAACACATGAGTTCTTCTTCGAAAAGGTTCAAAGAGTATGTCATCGGAGGTTCTTGAATTATATCTCATGCGATATATATTAGTTGGCTCATCGAAAGTAAAGATATTCAAATCAAATTTCCTTTTTTAAAGGGTACTCTAAAATTAGGATCTCCGACATATGCCTTCTCATTAAAATAATCACATTCATTCTTAAATAATTCATTAAAAAACTAAGGCTCATTCTCTATACCTTCACTTTCTTCATCACAATTGTTTTCAATAAAGTTTACCTCAAATGTTTGGTCTCTTATTTACGAGGTTGTTTTTCTAGGTTGAAGACATTTCTCTAGTCATGTCACCAAAGGTTAATCTCATAGACTCATTCCTACAATTGATAATAACATTAGCAGTAGTAAGTAAGAATGGGCGCCCTAGGATAACCGGAGTTGAGCCCTAGGACTGACACAGGTTGTGTCTCAAGAACTATAAAATCAACTGGGTAGATAAACTCCCCGACCCGAATAAGGACATCATTAATTTTTCCCTTTGAAACTTTCACAGAACGGTCAGCCAGTTGGATTGTGACTCGAGTTGGACTATGATCGCCCAACCCGAGTTGTTGAAAAACTGAGAATGGAAGTAGGTTGATACTTGCTCCCAAGTCAAGAAGTGCATGACTAATCTCGGCTTGTCCTATAGTGCAGGCAATGGTGGGACAACCCGAATTCTTGTACTTGACGGGGATCAGACCGACAGTAGCTCACTAATATTAGTGGCTAAGAAGACTTCTTGGGTACATTAGTCTTTCTCTTCTTGGTGCACATGTCCTTAAGAAATTTTGCATAGGATGGGACTTGTTAGGTGGCATCAAGGAGGGCACATTTATCTTCACTTGGTTGAAGATCTCAATTATTTTATCCATGTGTGGATTCTTCTTGTTGTTCTTTAGCCTATTAGAAAATGGTACTATAGGCTTGTACACTGACTGGTTAACTTATCTGTTTCAGATTCGTCAGATTTGGAAGGGTTGGGACTAGATAAGGTGGATGCTGGAGTGTGATTGTGCTGACTGGGATTTGGTGGTGTTTACACTTAGTTATCAACTTTCTTTCCCGACCTCAATGTATGAACAGCATTACATTGATTCAATGATTGATCCTCAGCCAAATGAGCTCGTTGGGAATTCCTAGGATTCATAATTGGTTGACTGGGCAAGGTACCTTTTTGCCTCTCATTCTATGGATGGCTAATTGGATCATTTGATTGTCTAGCCTCTGTGTTGTTTGCATGAGCGAATCTTGATTCTTCATGTACCTTTTCATATTTTCTCAAAGTCAGTCATTCTCCTTTCAAGCTGAGGATTCTAAATGAGGGTTATGGAGCTTGGTTGGAAAATTTTGTTGATAATGTGAAAAATTATTAGAAGAATTATGAGGGTGATTTGGAAAGTTGGTTGATGATTGGAAGAATTATTGGAATGATGGAAGTGGCTTGCATGGTTTGACCATGGGTGGTCATTATTTTGGGCTCCATGAGAAATATGGGTGATTTCTCCAGTCAGGATTGTACGTTGGTGCGTAAGGATCATTGTTCGGCCTGTGAAAGGTCGCATTCATTGGTTCTGAAAAGTATTGTGAGCTTGAAATACAGGACACTCCTCAAACCACATGATTCATGGCCTGACAGTAAGTACAACCCGGAGTTGAAAATTGGTTTAGGCTGACTTGATTGACTGGACTTGGTTCCTTAGTTTCTAAAGCTTCTAATCTTCTCACTAGATTAGCTAACTTAGCCTCGTTAGCTATGAATGATTCAATTGAATGGAGACCTCCTTTTGAAGAGATGGAGTTTGGATTCCTAGAGCTTTCACTAGTTGGTTCCCATTGGATGGTCTTTTCAGCTAGATTCTCATATAAATCCCATCTGTCATTCTCATCCTTCTGCAAGAATCCCCTTGGCACATGCTTTCTAAGAGGGTCTTGGTTGAGTAGTCTAAACCGTCATAAAGAATTTGGCATTGTCGTCATTCTCTATTCCATGATAAGGACATTGGACAAGGAGGTCTTTAAAGCGTTCAAAGTACCTCCAAAACGGTTCACTAGGTTCTTACTTAAAATGCATGATATTTTTCCTAACGAGAGTGATCTTATGAATGGATAGAATTTCTTCAAGAAGACCTTGATGAAACCATCCTAGGATGTGATAGAGCCGGTCGCTAAGCTGTAGAGCCATTTCTTGGCTAAGTCCTTAAGAGCAAATGGGACAATCTCAACCTAATCGCATCCTCTGCAAGGTGTGGGATTTTCATCATTAAGCATACTTCCTTAAATTCTCTTATGAAGAAATAAGTATCTTCAGACTCTAAGCCATGGAATATAGGGAGTGTGTTGATGAACTGTGACTTAAGCTCAAAGTTGTGTTCACCAACAGATGGAAGTTGGATGCAGGATGAAAGTGAGGTTCTAATAGGATAGAACCTATCCTGCAAAGATGTCGGTTGAGACATAACTGAATCTGGTTTTGGTTCGAACTTGGGTGGTGATGTGTTTCTAGTCAACCTAGATGAATTAGGGTCTCTTGACCACACTTGCATACACAAATACAATTACAAACAAGTTCACCAATAGTCAATAAGAGAAAACAACCAAGCCTAGTCTAAGGTAACCTTGACCTAGACAACTCCTAACTGGTTGATTTTTCACAGGAAGTATAATGCAGACTTTGACCACAAGCTAATCAGCCAGGTGAGGGTAAGATTGGTGGGAGGTATCCGCGCAAAAGCGACGGGCCTAATTAAGCCAAACCATCAGACTTCGGGTTTCGCCACTCAATCCCTTCCTAAATACTGATTTGGCAGGAGTCAAATTCTAACACCTTCCCCCTAAGGATAATCTTCTAGTGAGTTGAAAATGTCCCTAAGGCCAATGTCTACAAGATTTTACTTAGGCTTAGGTTGTACGTGCTTGGAGATGGTTTGTGGGCTAAGGAAGAATAATGACTTCCACACCTTATCTTGATTTGGGTTTTGCCCTTAGAATTGATTGTGCAAAGTGTGCAAGATATAGAAAAGTAACATTAAAAATGTTTCTTAACTATATGTTATGCATACGTACCTTGTCTCCAGCTATCTTCAACAGTAATTATAAAATAAACGTAATTAGACAAATGCCTAGAATGCAAGTCTAAACGTTTTTTAAGCAATTAACAATCACTCAGATTACTGTTACATTAAAAATAGGATTGTCAATATCAGATATAGAAAGAATAATAACACAAAAACTTTATTTTTGCAAGCAATATGTCCTGCAAAAAAGAGTTTTTAGTAGTCCACAAATTTTCAAACTTGCGCTGCAATTTCTTGAAATTCTGTTTCCTACTTTTGAGAGTAGGGGCACAGAATACCAAGTCTTCTCCTGCAAAGTTTGAGTGCTAAATCTGAATCTTGATTTCCCTGAAATAAGACACCAAACTTGTTAAAAAATAAATACACCATTCCCTTCCCGATAACGATGCCAAAAATTGATTGTAAAATGAAAGTGATAAGAATTACCGTGTAGCTTTGGGCTAACGGGTCGTGTCTACGAGAAGGAATGCGATGAAAGTTTTTTCGGTGTTTTGTTTAGAAAGCAAAGAATGGTGTTTGTTTTTTTAGTTGAAAAAGAGAATGGAAAGAAGGGAAGTGATTTAAAGAAAAACTTAAAATTTGGAAATGGCTTTGGAAAAGTGATCTTTAAAAAAATATTGAAAATTGTTTTGTTGATTTTTTAATATAGGAAAAAGATCTGGGCTCACTATTTTTCTACTCAACTATGTATTTATCTCAAGAACATTTGGGTGTATCACTTTTATCATAGGCAAAAACCTTTAGTTTCTTTTAATGTCCAAGTAAAACAAATAAGATGGTTTCGTTTAAATCTTAAGCCCTTTCTTTACAAATCATTAAAAAGAGAATGTTAAACCATCAAGCGCGAAGAAGAAAATACGGAATAAAAACATTTTAAAAAGATTTGTGCTTTGAAAGTCCAAGTTTAAAATAAAGACATCCTCATGTGCTTTCAAGAACGAAGTTTAACTAAGGTATTTTTCTGATTCAAAAGTGTTGCTTCATGAAAATTAATCAAGAGATAGGAGGTAGAAGAGATTAATTAGTGAGCCCAGAAAATTATTTAGCTACTCATGATGAAAGGAAAACAAACAAAAGAATGAAAATCAAACAAAACATACCGAATTTGAGTCGAGTTGAATAAGCGAAAGTTGAAGCTCTTTGATTTTCACTTCAAAGATAAATTACACACTCAATTCCACTCTTCTCTCTTTGCTAGTCTAAACTGAAAAATAATGAGGAGATACAACTTCTCTGAACTATCTAACAATACTCCTCAAAACCTAAAAATGAACAAGAAATTTAATCCTAGTCTTCGCTCACTTTTTCAGTACAAAACCTTATCTTTTATAGGCAAAAACCCAGAGGGAGAGGAGTGAGAGATAAGGGAGCAAACACTCCCCTTATCTCCACCAACAAGCCGTGGATCCGTGGCTTTGGCCGCAGATCCGCGGCCAGGATGTGGCCAAGTAGCCACATCCTGGTGGAGATATGGCTGGCGTGGGATTTGACTCCCTTTTGTTTGGCTGGATTTACTGTTTATATCTGATTCGGATCTAATCTCTGGTGATTCTCAAGCTAACTTATTTGGATTCTAATGAAACCATATTTAACGGTTTCCAACCTCCTTGATTTGCCATAATCTATCCTGATTTTTTGATTTTGAATTAATTCTGAATAAATCAGAATTTGATGGGCTTTTGGCTTGTTTCTCTTCCCTTTCTTTTAGCAATAGGCCTGCATTAAGACTTTATTAATAGGATTATTAGATAATAAATATGGTAATGTGATAATATATATGTAATATGTGACCGATCAGTTATAACCATAGAGATTTTGTGATAGTGATCTCATCGATAACAGTGACTTTATATCTCAAGTGCTTTATTACGTTTATCTGTTATCAATTATTAGTGACATCATAGTTATTAGTGACTCTATATCTTAGTATTCTATGACAATTTATCACTTTTCAGTTGTCAGATATCAATTGTTAGTGATATCAACATCAGTTAGAGATATTCAGTCACTATTATATTTTAATAATAATTTATTTGCGTATTAATAAAAAAAACACCACCGGGAAAAAAGAGATAATTGCCTGATAATGCATGTCATGCATTTTGGAAGGACTTATAAAGGTTAATCGAGATTGAGTTCCTCCATGAGGAACCAACGTAGTATTGACTATCTAGTTGTTCTGTTATTCAGATATGGGGTTTGCCCGAATGCAGCTCCATACTTGTTGTTTTTTTTGTGTGGGGATATAGTCACAGTTATTTGGGCCTTGTGATCCATCCTGGTTCAGCGCCAGAGTATTAGACCGTGTCACTGGGCATACATGATACCTTTTCTAAAATACATGCACTTCATTACCAGGAAGTTATAACAACGATAATATATTTGATATGTGAAAAAACAGTTGTGGTATGGGATGCAACTGAGTACCACATTAGTTAGATTAATAAAATTGACAAGATTGAAGACATGTGCTAGGCTATACATCTTTGGGTGTCACTTGTTTCTTTAATAATAATGAGTTATCTTGTTATTTCTGATTGTTATTGTAGCATACTTCTTTATTATATTGATTATCTTTCATTATACGCCATTTATGCATGTGCGTCCTTCCTTTATTTTTACCACTCATTAAGTCGCCTTCTAATGACCCTAGATTTGCATATCCAGCTATATGGATGTTTATCTAATTGTCAGGTGTCTGATGAGATGTACGCATTACAAAGAGTCCAGAATTTCTCTCTGTTTGATTAGGATATTATTCTTCTTTCTTTCTATCCTGTTGTTTTCTTGATTCTCTATAAATTGGACTCAGTCTTTATTTCACTTCTTATCCATATGTTTTCATGTGTAGAAATTTTCATGTATTATTCCAGAGATATAATATATCATAGTGATTTATATAACTTGCTCATGTTACGTAAGGCTTAGCGCACATATGTGAGGGTATTCTCCTTGTGTATATGCATCGCCGACTCCAGTTGTGTCTCTGCTCCAGTATATTTTGGGAAGCTGGAAGGAAGTAAGGCTTCACTAGTTTGACCCGGGGAGGATAGACAACTTGTGGCAGATGATGAAGGGTCCACCTGGTAGTCGGAGAAAGCATGCAAGCACGTTAAGGTTCTCAGATACGAACTTATTGAATTGATTATATTCTCTGGCAGAATGTTTCGTGTCTATCCGGAGAGCTCACTCTGGGTGACAGGGGTCGCATGAAACAACTCGGCTCCTCCTCTGATTTGCTGTCAAGAGTTTCCAACTCAGATGAAGACTCAGAGTCTGGGCTTCTATCGCTCTGTGATTGCTAATCAGTAGCAATTTGCTTCAGCTTCTTTCTCTTGGGAAGGTCCTCCTCGGAGGGGACTGCCTTCGCAGTCTTAACTTCCAGCCTGACTTTTTCTGAGCAATAGCGGAGATGGTCCTGGTCGCGGCTGATCTCCTCTGATGTCGGTCGTCCCAGTCGAAGTGGTGTACCATACCATCTAGTGATAGGTGGATGGTACAACCTTCATCATGTAGAGCCAGGGCCTCCCGAGTATTGCGTTATGGGACTCAACATTCACCACGTCGAATTCCGTGATGACGCTTTAGGTGTCCGCACGAACTGGGAGTGAAATTGTGCTAGAGAGCGCGTCTCGTTCCCGTCAAAACCATATAAGTGAGATTGGTTTGAGGGTTGATCATTACTTAACTGATTTCTAAGTGTCCTCCTTTCTATGTAGGGCGCCTGCATATAGGATGTTGATGGAGCTTCGTCCATCGACCAGAACCTTGGACACTCAGCAGTTGCCGATGATCGTAGTGAAATCAGAGCATCGTTATGCGGGGAGTGCACAGCTAATGCGATAGAGTCCGAGAATGAGTTTGGCTTGCTCGAAGACAATGGTGGTCAATTAGCACCATGGAAACATGCTGTTGCGGGCCTCATTGATGTAGATGGTCCTTTTCAATAGGTAGTGCCTTCGATCGAGGGCACCAATGATGGTGTTGATTTCTCGATATTGGATGGCCTGGATCTATTGTTGTGGGACCTCAGGGGCCCCCTTCGTCACCTTGGTCTCGAAGGCTGCTTAGGGTTGAGGACAAACTCTGGAGATAGCCCAGATTTACCAGTTCCCGGAGTTGTCTCCGAAGAGAACAACAGTCTACGGTATGATGACCCAAGCGCAATACACCCTGGCTCCTTGACCTTTCGTGTTAGACGGGAGTGGCCTCTTGATAAATTCTTTGTCCTTGATGGCACTATACACCTGGTCTACGGAGGTTTTGAATGAAGTGAAGTTGGCTTCATCCCCATAGACTTTGGCGAGGTTCCGAGCGGGCTTCTTGACAGTCCAATTGCCTGGCTCGGAGTCTTCTTCATAGGAACAAGTTGTGCTTTTGTTTTCCACTTCACCCTCGCTTGGGGAATAGTCGGTAGAACTTGGGTAGCATTATCAATTGAACATATTTCTGGGCGCGAGCAAGAATGTCCCTCATCTTGGTGACCTCGTGCTCCAACAGATGCATGTAGAAAGAAGGGTCACTTATAGCCCACTGATGAACGCGGGTAAAGCCACGTCATCATTGCAGTTATACACCAAAGCCATTTAGCTCTGGAATAACTGACATACTGCTTGAGGCTCTCACCAGGCTTCATCTTGATGAGGAGGAGGTGGTGATTGTTCTTATTTACCTCCCGTCGAGAAGCATATTGGTGATAGAAGGCTTGCTTCACCTCTTTGAAATTCTGAAAGAGTGCCTCAGGAGTGTGTAGACCAATCGTAGTGGCGCTTTTGAGGCTGAAAGGGAACACTTGACTCAGAAGCAATCATCATGATAGTGGACCGCCATCTTGTCTTGGTATTGATGGGGATGCTGGATGGGGTCGGTCGCCCCCGAGTAGCACTCGAGGCTTAGCATCACGAACTTCATCGGGAAGCGACAAGTGATCTCTCGGAGAGTCGAGGGTGCTCAACCTACAAGGCGTCGTCTCCTTCCAAATATGCTGACTTGATTCCTCGATCAGTTTTCGAACACTCTCTTCAATATTTTCGATGCGGGGACCTCCAGAATCTGTGGGAAGCCAGCGTTGTCGAAGTGCTCATCATTACTCGGGAGGTCAGACCTAGCGCGACTACGACTGTTCTCGATATGTAAGGTTTTCACTATGAGAGGAGGTGTTAGGGGAGACCGAGATCCTTCTGCTCCTGATCTCTAGTGGACTATGAGTTCGAAGGATCTCGAGTTGGTGATGAGCAGATTTTGAACATGAGCCGCAGCGTCTCTCTCAAGGGCATTCTTCTCCATTTTCATGAATCGCCTCTGTCCGCTGCTCGTCCAACTGCTTCTGAAGATTAGAGAGCATTTGAAGGAGCTGACCTTCGGCGAGGAGCTGGGACGCGCGCCCTTCAGCCTCTACTCTCTGGTCAGTAGGTGGGGAAGACTGACTTGTTCTCGCGTCTCTGATGAGAGTGTCTGGATAAGGACTACGATAGTCTCTGGGCTTTGCACCCCAATCAGTTGTCAACTTGGCTTTCGAGGCAGTTGAATAGCAGCTCGGGATGTATTCTTCCTTAATGGGGCCATTTCCGAAAAGGCAAAGCTTTTTGAGGAGGGAGGTTTGGGTGAGGTTTGGAGATGAGGGAACTTTGAGCGTGGACTCAGATATCTCAATGAAAGCACCAAAATGTAGAGATAAATTCCTCGAGGGATTTATCTACACTCAAACTATAAACGAAAATATAAATCAAACACAAACACCAGGTAATACGTGAAAAACCCAAGGAGGAAAAAAAACCAAGCAAAGAGAGAGAGGGAGATTCCACTAAATCAGCCAGATTATAAGGAGTGCTTACACTCTATTATAAGTTCAATTCTCTTGGTTCCTCCCCTGCGAAGGAGGAAGAGACTGACTTTATACCTGAGGGTTGATGAGCTGGGTCGTGGCCTTCGAGATTTTCGCCTTTGGATTAGCCACGATCACCACGGCATGTAACTTCCCAGCTGTAATTGGTGAGTGGCGTGTGATCTTTGGAGATCATGCCAGTTGGCTAGGACTAGAGTTTAGATTTGCATCTATAGCCCCATGTTCAAGGTTGTTATACCATTTTGTTAGTTAGGTAGTCAAGTGAGATCTGTTGGATGAGACCGAATCTTTACCCCATGATTTGTGAGATTTGTCAGGTGTCGCAATCTCGCAGGAGTCATAATTTTGACCACTACGGTTTGATATTCAGTGAGTTTTTGTTTCTTTTGAAGAAAAAAGTGTCAGGTTTTCAAGCTTATTTCAATCCCCTGAGGTATTGAAGTAGAATTCTCGTACTTGCCACTTTCATCTGTCCTAAAATTAGAGAATGATTCAAGTCAACAATTTTATTCTAACAGGTGGTGTGATTCAATTCTTCTTAACTAACACCACACCCCCTATAAATTCCACTCACAACTATTTTACACTCGGGAAAAATAACAACCACTGGGTGAGATAATGAACAGTTAAGATTGTCAGCTCAAACCATCTTCTAATTTTAATTCAGATTAGAGGATTGAAGTATTATCCACAAAAATGTGAGCTCAAGCTGATTTTTTCTTCTTCTTCTTTTTTTTTTAGACGTAGCCATGGACAGAGTTAAAGACACATCTGAGCTACTATACTTGTAATGAAAAGTTTATGTGAAATAATAAAAGTAAAAGAGATGAAGATTAGATTTGAATGGTGGCAGCCGAGGAAGTGATTCAAGCCTGTGATTACAGAAAGATGCCAAGATACACGTTGGCGCTCGATTTTGAAATGTCTCATGGTGGAGTTGGACTGGAAGCGTTAATTGAAACATGAAGGGAAATAGATCCTCTGCAAACGGGGTCTTAGACACAGCCTCTGGAGGGGTTCGGTGGAAGAAACTCCTAATCCTATATTATCAACCTTCAGTACACACGGGTTCGGTTCATGTGTGTGAGCCACACACATACAATAAGAGAAACCAATCACGCATTGACACGTGTATTGATCCCTTTTAATATATTATAAATATGTATGTGAGGCCCACACACTTAACATATTATAAGAAGATGTATGTTAATATGTATGTGAGGCCCACACACTTAACATATTATAATATATTATAAGAGGATCAATACACGTGTCAATGCGTGATTGGTCCTCTTATTCTATGTGTGTGTGGCTCACACACATGAACCGAACCCCAGTACCACAGAGATAATATTTGCATAAAACTCTCTGATAATTTGAAATATTTGCATTTAGATCTTATTATTACATATCTAATCTATTTTATTAATTTTAGTGTTTGAACGAAATCTTGACCATCCGGAGTCTGATTTGAACGATTCTTGAACCGTTGCGATCGTAAAAAACGAACTATATTTTATAATAACTATCTAAGTGTTTTTCTCTTATAAGTAATATTTCAATGTAACGATTTCCTTTTCTTTTTCTTTTTCTCCTCACGCGGTACTTCCTTGATCTTCTTCTTCATCCACCCTACTCGTCCCATGACCGCTAAAAACATTGAGCACTCATGCTGCTGCTGTCATCAAAATAAACTGAAGTTATAAAATATATTTTCAACTGTTGATAACAAGAGTTGAGCTCAATTATCGTTCCTGACAAATCTGCAGGCAACACTCCAAAAACAGAAAAGGCTCAAGCAAATTGACTATTAACAGACAACCACAGTACATTGGAAGAACTCAAATGAAGACTTCCAACAAACAACATTCTTCTTTATGATGTAACGGGAAGTGACTTCTCAGCATCCGCTCTATCCCCAGTTTTATACCCAAAGTTCTCACAGGACTCCGCTGCATCTTCTCCAACTAAACCGTGCAGCTTCTTCATCCTTTCCTCTGCGGTCTGAAGTTGAGCATCCGATAAATTGATGAGCCTCCACAAACTAAATCTTATCTACCTTCGCAGATTAAACAGTGGACTCCGAAGCAAGAAAAATCGCACGAATTAATGAGTACATACACAACGAATTGAGCAACACTATGAGTGTTGATGGATACAAAGAACAAAATGAATCGATATATGAAACTAACTCCAAGGATCATCCCACCCCTTGGGCCCTTCTCTTCTAACAAAGTCTAGGACGGCCTCAACGGCTTCATGAACCCTGTTTGAGAGAGAATGGTTCCCCCATTCTATCTCAACCTTCTCTGCACCTCCCATAGCCCTGCAAAGTCTGGGAGAAAAAGCAAAATGACAGAAGATGTCAAATATTCCATTCACTTTTTACTTTGCTTCAATATATTAAAGTGGGGAAAGAAAAAGAAGAGCCATCACTAAATTCATGGTTTGTTACCTGTCTACCAGTGCTTTTTTATCAACATAATCTGGAACATATTCATCAGCCATGGAGAAAATAATCTGAAGCCAAACACAAAAAGTTCATATGAGCAGAATGAAAAATACAAAAATAAATAATAATTTTTATCGTGACGCAATTGACCCTTGCACCTTTTGTTCCTCTAGGGCCCACACCTACATTTCATTTTATATGACAGCAGTCATAGACATGGAATTTTTAGCTTACGTATTAGAGTATTAAGTAGTGGTTAATTTCTTGCACAAATCTCTCCATTTCATATAGTGTGGAGGGCACTGCAACAGTGTCTCTGATTCTGGTGTCAAAAAGTACTAATAATCAAATTCACTTAAGATGACATGAAAATTATGAAGTAATGAAGGTACTGCAACTCTGTTTGTAATATCAGATTCCAGTGCACTGATAAGTACCCCCAAGATTAAGTGAAAATAATGTCTTGCGCACAGCTCGTATTCAGAATCTACTGCTCATATTCTGCAGGATGCAACAGCAAATATCACATTTGAGAGAGCTACAGCTGCTAACGAGTGTTCCATACTCCTTTGTGTTTATGATAAGTGCACATGATCAATAATTGATCAGGGAGTTGGCTTAATTCTCAAAGGCAAACCAAGTAGTTAATTACCTAAAATATGTCAACATCCTTAATCTAAATGCTCAAGGTTTGATTGGAAGCAACAAGAGAAAGATACAGACTTCCATGATGCACCAAACTGAAGATCTAGTTCACATGCTGTGCTTACCTGAATGCATGGGGAGATTAAATAAAGCTAGTACTCAGGTAATAGACTTGTTTACAAAACTACTTAGGAAATCACGAGTTTAATTTATTTGTAACAAGATGGGCATGTATGATTTGTAAACTGCAGCTTTTTTTTTTTTTTGTGGGTTGGGCGCGGGGGGGGGGGGGGGGGGGGGGGGGGGGGGGGGGGGGGTGTGGGTTGGTTATTAAGGTATAATTAGAAGTACTACTACTATTAGGAATTGTATGAGGGTGGGCATTACTATTATTAGGAATTGTATGATGGTGTTTGTGTAAAATTCTAATCTCTTTTATATGAACATGACATGGGAAAACCAGAATTCTCCAACCTCTTCTCTTTTCTTTCTTTCAAACTTTTCACTTCCCATTAATATGGCCCTAGTGTTTTCTGTCTGTGTGCACTTGGGTGTGTGAGGGAGGAGGGTGTGGAGGATGATCTGTTCTTAATTGCCTTATCGCAATCATGTTGCTTCTTTTGGTGTCTCTTATTCACCCTCTTTGATGGTCGCATAAGTATGTGACAGGGCAGATAAATGTCATCAATGGGAGAGGACGAGGAAAAAATCATACCAGTATGTTAAATGAAAAAGACATCCCGCAAGGGAGAAGAGGCTTTCATGAATGTCAGATAAACACTATTATCTAGTTTAGAAATAGACCATCTTACCTTGTACCCATAATGACTTTAAAGATAGGAGCTCAAGCCACTACTCCGGCAATCATTTTATTCAAATTATTCGTTGCTCCTTTTTTCCAGTTTTTTACATGCTAAACAAAACCATTGAGATTGTAAAAATAAACTTTAGAGTGAAGTCTAAACAAAATCCGAGTTTCCAAACCGTGGTCAAACCCCTTTCTGCTGGTGAATACATTTACCTTAACTCATATTCCCAACTATCCATAACAAAGCTCACCCATGTCAGAAACCTCTTCCATTGTTACAGTGTAGTAGTCTTATGACTCACCGAAGTCTGAAAATAAATGCTCATCATCATCATCATTTAACGCTTCTTTATCAAAATGATATTGGATTTGGAGCAAAATCTAGTATTAGGAAATCAGGAGATTTTTATGAAATTTTACAATCAGAGATCAAGTTGTCTTCGACCACTGAGTTGGCATCAAACTCCAGGTCTGAGGATGCTATACATAGGAAAGAGCCTTCCAGAGAACGTTATAGGCTAGTCACAGGGTAGGAAACTGCACTCTTGTGAAGTCTAAGCACTTGTAACAAAGGAACGTCCCCAAAAATTTCTTCTGGGATAAGAAGAGTCTAATAAGTGGGAAATTGATAAATTTGATATAGGGAAAGGCATTCATTATGAAGACACAATGAGTCTAAGGTGCAAACCAAAAAGCATTCTCGTAGGTGCAAACCGAAAAGCATTCTTGTAGGGGGGAAAGAAAAGAAAAAAAAAATGGAAAAAGTGAGTACCGGGAAGGAGGCCTACGATTAAACTAATACCAAGTCCACTATAAGACTTGAGAAAAAAGTAGACAGGCTCATGGAAGCTGGTGGAAAATGCATCCAGTTCACTAACAGACATAACGAAGAATTTCCACTGATTACTGAGTTTTAAAGGTGACACTTATGTTCCCTCACCTACACAAATGAAAATTATACTCGAAGTGCACTCCTATCTAAACCTCCCATGACATCTTTATCATGTCATGTGTGCCTTTACTAGTAAATAGGTTAGTTGTGAAGGATGAATCAAAGTCAAAAGTAATGATGAAATTTAAGCAAACTTCTACGAGTTGGTGCCTAATTCCTGGCCAGAGTAAGCCAGACAAGACAAGCCATAAGACAGCCAGTTGGGATGTTGGTACACTTGTATTTTAAGCTGTGGTCCAAGAAACAAAGCCAGCCTCCAAATTCCCGTAGATGAAAGAGGTAAGAAAAAAATGATTTTCTATAAGCATTTAAATTCATCATGTAATGCAAAAAAAACAAAGATCAAATAATTATGTTCCCAAATCTCGATACAAACCCTCTGCGATACAAACAAAGAAAAAAGATGAGCTTTCTTTTAAATAAACATATCTGATCAATCAATATAAGTTAGCGTATACAAAAAACTGTTTACCATGAAAGATCCATGAAAGGACTGACCAAATTTTACCAATGATTGTCAACCTAACAGCAACTGGTTACAGATTCCTACCAAGGAAACAAAATATTGGCGCTTTGCCATAATATCAAGAAAGGCAATTGGTGGGTAGGGAAACCAGCTTTGTTGGTCATAGTTTAAGCTCATGCATGCATCTTGGAAGCAACTTTACTAAATTCTCTAGCATTAGGCCCTACCCGGTTGTCTATACAGTTTAAGCACGTGTAACTAATAGATCAAACAATCCAAAATTCTTCTATGCTATGAAGAGCCTTCCCTGCAAAATTCTTCTACACTAAGCAGAGTCTTTGGGTTCATGCCGGGGCGATCGACGACAGAGGCTATTCATTTGCTTCGTCAATTTATAGAGCGATTTCGAGAGAGGAAGAGAAATTTGCATATGGTCTTTATTGATTTAGAAAAAGCTTATGATAAGATGCAAGAGAGGTATTATGGTGGACATTGATGAAAAAGGGAGTCCCCATCAAATATATTGACATAATCAGGGACATGTACAATGGAGTAGTGGCAAATGTCAAAACTTGTGGAGGCATAACAAGTGATTTTTCAATCGCAATTGGATTGCATCAAGGATCTGCATTGAGTCCATTCTTATTTGCCATAGTGATAGATGAGCTTACTATAGCTATTCAGGATAAGATATTGTGGTTTATGCTATTTGCTGATGACATTGTCCTAGTCGATGAAATGAGAGCTGGGGTAAATGCAAAATTGGAGTTATGGGGGCAACTCTAGAATCTCGAGGTTTTAGATTAAGTAGGACCAAAACAGAGTATATAGAGTATAAATTCAGTAAACATGAAATCTGAGATTATAGTATTGTGACACTAGATGATCAAGAACTACTGATGAGTAGTTATTTTAAGTACTTGGGTTCTATTATCCAAAAAGATGAGAAGATCAATAGTGATGTCAACCATAAGATCCAAGCCGGCTGGTTGAAATGGAGGAGCGCAACAGGAGTTTTATGTGATCGTAATATTCTGTTATGGCTGAAGGAAAAATTTTATCGAACTGCTATTAGGCCAGCTTTGTTATATGGCACAGAATGCTGAGCTATAAAGAAATATCATGCCCAGAAGATGAGCGTAGCAGAGATGCACATGCTTCGTTGGATGTGCGATAACACGAGAAGAGATAAGGTGAGAAAGGAGGATATTCGTAAAAAGATAGGCGTAGCCTCTATAGAAGAGAAGATGAGAGAAATCTCCTACGATACTTTAGTCATGTGCGACGTAGACCTACAGATGCGCCAGTCTAGCGAGTAGAGCGTATCAAATTAGGGCAAGTTAAAAGAGCGTAGGGGAGACCAAAGAAAACATGGATGGAGGTAATACGACAAGATATAGAGGCTAAAGGTCTTAGTGAAGGCATGTTGCTCGATAGGAATGAGTGAAGAAAGCTGATCCATGTGCCTAATCCAGCGTAATTCTCTTTTGGTTCATGTAGCCTACCCAAATACTTGGGACAAATGGCTTAGTTGTTGTTGTTGTTGTTGTTGTTGTTGTACTAAACAGAGTCTTTGTGGTGGTGGTATTAAGAAAGATTCTTGAAGTGGTGGTTTGGTGGTGTTATGGGCTAGCATGTAGATGTGTGTGATGTTTTGTTATCAGGGGACAGGGTGACAGTACATGATATAACCAAAAGAGCCAACTTGTAACACATTTTCAATAACTAAAGCAACTTATATCTGGTAAATAAAAGAAGGAAATGCGGTGGGTGATTAAACTAGCAACTTTTAAATACTTCGCATATTTTCCATCATTTTTACCATCAAATCACACTTATAATATATCACTCAAACAGATGATTATATGACTAGAAAGGATAAAGTCAGAAAAATAAAATAATTATTATGTCATTGCTGGTTGGTAGTTTAGGTAAAAAGAAAAATCAGCCGGGCACTTGGTGATGGCCCAAAGAAATGTTTTGAAAATAACCCATTTTCACATTATAGAAGTAATAAGAATACATTAATACAAACAAGCAACACATAATAATGGCATACCTGACAAGGAATATTTGACATGTGACCAAGCCTAGTTCTCAATTGGTCCTCACTGAGATCTGAGCTAAACATGTCATCATCCCCCATGTAAGCACAAAGGGAGTGGTACCTTCAAGTCCTTTTTTATGTCAGTAGGAATAGTTAAAATTAAACATGCAAAATCAAAAGTACTAGATGACATCATGGTTTATAGAAAAGAAAATGTTCCTACAATTCCAACAATATAACAGTAATACAAGTGTTGACTTCCTAGGAGCACATGTTTTATATTACGCGAATTAGTTGATTTACCCATCTTAATGACAAAATTTTGCATGGAAAATTGAGGAAACTTTACTTTAGAACATTGTGATCTCTATTTCATCTAACCTAATATGGTTTAGTTTATAATTGTCACAACCCTTCGAATTGACCTGTATATAGTTGATCAAGGCCATTCTGGCCCTATGTATAAAATCTTGTGAAATGAACAGGCCAATGTTATCATAAATCTTGAACTTACTTTAACATGATCCAAATGTAAAAGATTTTTAATATTTACAAAACACAAGGCATGTTGAAAAAGGAACAATTTATGTTGTCTACATTAGGGCTCCAACTGAGGTAGTTTGGTGGCACTTAACCAGAACCAAACCCCAGGTTGGATATGCCTTAATTTGAAGCAAACCCAACACAATCTCGGGTGGGTACACACAAATCCAAGTTTGACCTGGTTGGATCCAATATGTTGTTAACTTAGAGTTGGGTCCGGTTGATACATTGAGTTATCTTGTTGAAATAGAATATCCTTCATAACATAGATGGAAAATATGGCTCTATAAGAAAACCTTTTGGGATCTGCCACTGGATAAGATAAATCCAGCGTTCAGGTTACACTCAATTATCCCCGAACGGGTCCAAACAATACATTCATAAAGTAGTAATAAAGGATCCACTCCAATCTGCTTCCACTTGGAATTTCCCCACTCCAGGAAGTGCTTCTATCTTGCACTCCAGTACTAGCACCATGTGGGGATGGTAGTGAACTATGGCCTTTTTTTCATGATCTGAAGCTAGTCTGTTGCAATGTTGTTTACCTTGTGCAAAGCTGTTGTAAGATCATCCTTAACATCTTCGACTCTTTCCCTTCTGATTAAAGGAAGATACAGATATTTTTTCTTTTGAAGGAAGGAGAGGGACAAAGGTTGGTGTGCATTGGTCAAACTAACCTTTTGAGAGCGCCGAAGGGCTTTTCTGCGCAAATCCCGTCTAGATCAACCTCTTCCATATCCTCTTTTGATGAGATGGCTTGCTCCTTAAGATACATGAAATACCATCGCCTTAACGAAGGGTGAATAGAACCCTTGATCAAATAAGAATTTACTATCTAAAAGGGCGAGTAGGTCGATGGTGGTGGTTGATTTTATCAAATAGATTTCAGGTACTTTCATCCTCTGGTACCTGATTTCTGGCTAATTTTGGGTACTTCTCATGTTCTTTGAGGGTATTGGTTCTGTTCCTAAAGAAGGAACATGTACTCTTTGCTCAATCTCTTCTCAAGATGGTCATTTGTACTTCAAGGGGATAGAAACGGATTAATTGGAAGTCGAGAATTTTGCAATGATGAGAGCAAAGATGCCAAATAAGTAAAATTACAAGATTGGAACAACATTCAAAATTATTTGTTTATCAGAAATCATAGCTAAAGTAGAGATGTATTTATGTTTGTAAAGCTACACTAGCCAACATTAAGGAATGGCGGAACTGCATTCAGATTACTTGGATCATAGTTTAGAATAAGTCCGTCTATTTCTATATCTGATCTAACCTGACCAATCATAACCCTGTGTAATAGTCTCTCTTCTCCCATCCTTCCCTTTCCAAAGACCGAACATGGCGGATGAGAAAATAAAAGAAGGGCATAATGGTACCTAGGTTTTTGCAAACATTACTCTATCTTCCGTTTTCCACTCTACCCCCCCCACCCCCCCCCCCCCCCCCCCCCCCCCCCCCCCCCACCCACCAAAAAAAAAAAAAAAAAACAACTGCTCAACAACAACCGCCGCGGCCGCCCTGGGTTCCCCCTTTCTCCTTCCTAAGCACCCTTCTTTATGTATATTTGTTTTCACTTCTAGCTAACACTAAGTGTAGTATGAATTGCTGAAACAAATTTTTGGGACATTGTTTCAGATCACTTCGACCATAACTTCTCCAGAATGGATCAGTTTCACCCAAGTTTTAGACAAAGAAATTTAAAAAAGGAAAATTGAAAGAAAGCTACTAACAGTGGCATGAGTAAGATAATTGCCACAATTGCCCATTTTTTGATCTGCTGCAACAGAGGATTGTGAGGATTAATCCAAAATAAAAAAAAAATTTAAAAAATGGGGGCAAAAAAGTTTCTGAAAGAGAGATTAAAACCTATAGATGGACTTTGACGTCTAATGTGCTTACAAAGACGACCATTTGACTAAAACATGAATGCTAAGAAGGCAAGCTTATCGATTGAAAAATATGTTCACCACTAGAACTAGAATCTTGCTCATATCATAAAGCATAATAATAGTTACAAATACTATAAAAAAGAAATGAACACGGAAGTCATGCAAATCTGATTTTATTTGATGAACCTGACAGAGAAAGTAAACAGAAGCAATCAAGAACAAATAGGTGAGATGATGTTCAAACATCAAAAATAAACTCTACTGTTTCCTTGATAAAACACACTTGACAGGAAAATAATAGATGTCAAAGGGGAAAAGAGATCAGGAAGGAAATACAAATCAGAAATAAACCTTATCTGGAAAATGATTATGCAAGCATGAATGGTTTCTATATGATTTTAATATTGCAATGTGAGTACAAGATGATATATAGTATAACTATTAATAGACTTTCGAAAAAATACTGTGGTATTCACCTGTATGCAGTTATCGGAGCATCAGGATTTGCTTTCATAGGCATTAAATCCATTGCCCTGCCTTCATTTATCATGTTTAGCGCCAAATCTATCATTTCAGCAGTTTCAGGAAGAGTTGCTCTATACTCTCGGTCACTAACGGGAGCCTGATGAGAATGAGAGTCTTCAAGTCAGATGATCACAGCAGATAGACGTTATCGTGAAAAGAATTTTACAAGAAAATTAATAAACAAAATTCAGTTAAAGATCAAGCAGTTATAAGGTTTAGCTATCTTTATGCCAGCCAAGACTCTTTTCAGCCATTATCCAGCATGAATGATTGGTTTTTATAATGTAACTAGCTGTTTATGCCACATAAGTGCATATCATTATTTTATTGATGATGTAGGATTTATGTAACTCCATATTTTTCACTCCTGATGTGAGAACTTGAATTAGTGGGAGGTGATTATATACATTCAAGATGCTGGAAATGGCCACATTCTTTACATAAGGAAAGGTTGAATCTAGATTAGAGTTAAATATCAAACTATGAAAAGAACAGCAAATGCTTGACAGTGGCTAAGAAAATATTTTCCAGATTGAGAAAAAAATTTATGCATTAGGTGTCTAAAGAATTTTGGGGAAAATGTGAAAAAGCCCCTGGTCATGTTTCTCGTGTGAAAAAGCCCCTGGATTTTGTTTCCCATGCCAAAACACCCATGTACATGTATTCTGGAGAATATGATGTATTTGGGTAGGAGAAATTTCTTTTTTACCCCTCCCACTCATCTCCTACTTTCTCTTTTATTTTAGATCTGAGAATCCTTCACCTCTCTTTCTTCTCCATTCTTTTGTCCAAAAGTACCTATTAAGATAGAAATAGAATTTTTCTTTATTTTTGGTTTCTTTATTTTATTTCCTACTTCAAGTTGAACATGTGTATTATCCTAGTCTTATCAGGACATATATTTCTTTACTCTATAAATAAACAATCATTCCCTAATTGAAGAGACACGGTCTTCTCTTCATCTTCTTCATCTCAACATGGTATCAGAGCAAAAACTCAAACCTAACTTTTCTTGCCCTTTCTCTTAAAAAAAAAAGTTCTTCGAAATTCCTGAAAAATACACCCGAAATTCACAACCCAACACTGTTCATCTTCTTCTTCAAAACAACCCAACATTTTATTCATCTTGTTCCTCTCTCTTCCCCGACTTTGACCTCACCGCCGTCAATTCGATATCGCCACAACCTCATCCTCACAAATCTGATGTCAATTTTACTTCACCGCGGTCAGTCCGAGTTCGAATCGAACTCAGATCTTCGGCAACAGCACGACATCTCGTCTTCAACCAGCCCTGATGTAGAACAGAATTGGGAAAGAAAAGGGAAAAAGAAATTAGGGTTTGGAGAGGATAAAGATGAATTTGGGCTTTAACACCCAGGAGATCGCTCTCCCACCTGCATACCACCATGCAAAAATTTATTTTGAAGCAAATCAACATGCTTCAATAAAAAGGATTCAATTTAATTCATCATATCTTGATCAAACAACTACAACTCTTGGCCTAATATAGGATCCTACAAAGAAGACTTCCCCATCGTAACCGATGTGGGACTAAAAAAATACACTAAATAAAATAAAACAAAAGAACACTACTAAATGATAATTAGAGCGATCATCATTATTCCCAGCTTAAAAGCATTCATCTCCATTGAATGCAGTAGTAACAGATAGCATGCACGACAAAAAAGAACTGAATTACATCTCACATCAATCAGGCCATAGTGGAGGTCGTGCAACGGGTATAGTGTATCGTGTATGAACCACATTGGTGGAGATGGAACTGGCTTCCGTGACAGACCGACTGCAGTCAATTGTAACTCAAGTAAGATACATGCAGCATGTCAAGACAAATCAGCTCCTCTGAAGGCTGGACCGATTATACTCTGCACTATAAGAAACTTGATCTCCTGTGAACCTGTCTGCTGTAGAAAAATCTGCAAAGAGTCGTATATGTCAGGCAATCTCAGGGACAATGGAACTCTCATAGCTGGCGAACATGGCAATAGCTCCATGGTATGCTCCGCTGGGAGATCTACAGAAATCTCAAATAAGAACCTCTTCCACTTCTGTGGGCCGAGGAGTTTTTTCTTACAATGGCACTAACTCAACAGCAACTTCTGACTCTGACTTGTCAAAAACGTCATGTTCGACAATGATTGAAGACCCTGGATCTGCCTCAACCTTTGCAGTGAAAGGATCGATGATTGGTTGGCTCTCAGGCTCAGGCTCAGGCTCTTGCTCAACATTGGTCTCTCTTCAATCTAGCTTAGATGAATAAATAGGTGGAGCATACCGAGCACGAAGAAGGCCTTCCAAGATAAACCAATATCGACATAATATATAGTTATCTTTTCACCAATAATAAGCTTCTCTATCCAACTTAACTCTGGCATAGCGATATTTTTTCTCAGTTGTCAGGGAGAAATAACTAAAGAAATCTTCAAGATCGCTTTTCCAAGCTTCATATCCAAAGCAATAATTAAAACCCCTGGGACAGCCTCAAATATAGCCCGTTCAACTTTCTTGTCATCACAATCAGCATATACATCTACCACAAAAGTAAAATCCCCTGAAGAAACTTTAGTGCTTAAGCTCAAAAATTATCCCAAAGATCTCAATGACTCGAATAACGTCCGAATCAACCTGAAAACGGGGCCTAAAGTGTTGCTGGACTGATGTAGGAAACTGTATTGTCCCAGGCATGAGCTTGTAGAGGTCGGATCTGCTAGCCAAAAGCTACAAAAATTATTCAGTATCTCTAGGACTAAGTTGCGAATTCAATGCTTTGGACAGAACTCAAATCGGACTCCGAACAGGCCTAAAACGGACTCTAAAACGTCGATGTGCTGCTGCTGCTGAATCAGCTAAGTTGACTCGATCAGGGAGTTGACTCAGTCAAACTGTGTTGATTTAACTCAAAGGTTGGCTTGCTTGGGCGGATCCAATGTAGGTTTGGATCCAAATTGAACCCGGGTCAGCCCGAATTGAAATGGGTTTAAATTAAACCCGTTACAATATCGGGTAGGATTTGACTTAGATCCGACTCAACCCAAATCAACTTGATCCACCTGCGAATCCTCCTGCGTAATGGCGGCGAGGGGTGTTGAGCCTCGACGATCTCAGGTTGAGGTCAGAAAGATATTGGCGGCGGATGATCAAGATGCCGAAGAGAGTGGCGACGAGAAAAAGATGGCGGTGATCTGAACTGTATGCGGGTCGGCGACGTCAGGAAGATGAAGAGGCGGTGGTGGGGTCATGGCGGTGTTGTCGGCGAGCGAAAAAGTGGAGATCTGGGCGTGGAGGTGGAGAATTGGGCGACAACTATGATGGCACGACAAAGTCGAGGCGACGATATCGATGCAAGTCGCGGAGGAAGTGGCGGCGAGGGCGGGTCCTAGTGATGGTTGTCGGCATCGATCTGAGGTGCAGCGGTTGGGATGGTACAGATCTGGGAAGGAGGTGGCGTCGGATTGGACTCGATCTGGCATGGGAAAGGACCGGAGGTAGTGGCGGCGTTATAGGCGGTTGATGGTGGCGGGGACTTGTGATGGGGGCTTTTGAGAAGGGACGAAAGAAGAAGGTAAAATAGTACCAGTGTGATTTTTTTCCTTTTTTTGAATTTTTTCCTTTTTTCTATTCTTTTTTCTTTTTTATTTGACTGATCTAAAGTTTCGATTTATTTTAAAAGCTAGAAAAGAGAGAAGGCAGAGGGAATCTAGGGTTTTATAGAGGAGGCTAGGGTTTTGTGGAAGTGAAAGATCTTTTTGAAGAAAGAAAATATCAGGATTTTAGCTCTGATACCAAACATATGTAGAATAAAAATGAGGAAGAAAAGAGAAGAAATTAGAGTTTGAAGGGAATAAAAATGAATTTGGACTTCAACACCCAGGAGATCGCTCTCCCACTCTGCACATCACCATGCAAAGATTCATTTTTTGAAAGCAAATCAACATGCTTCAATAAAAAGAGTTTAATTTAATTCATCATAGTCTGAGCAAACAGCTACAACTCTTGGCCTTATATAGGCTCCTACAAAGAAGATTTTCCCATCATAACCGATGTGGGGCCCTTTGTTTTAAATATCGAATATCGGCGATATACCGATCGGCAAAATTATGTACCGGATAGCAGGTGATATATCACGATATGGTACTAAATACCGGTTGATATATCAATAGTAAATATATATAAGACATTACTAAAAGAAATAAGTTATTATTCAAACATCATATAAAAACATCACCGAAATACCTAATGAACATAGAATAAAATAAAACAATCTCACAAGCAAAAAATAATAATTATTATTCAAATAAGTAACTATAAGGGCCTATATATCTGATATTTCATCTCGAATATCGGCCACGTGGCGATATATCGGCCAATCGTTTCAAAACGATATCCGATAAATTTTTGTACTTATCGTATCGTTTTAGATAAAATACCGGTATCTCGGCCGACATACTGGTATAGCGGTCGATATTTAAAATAATGGTGGAACCAAAAAACACACTAAATAAAATAACTAAAAGAATATTATATAATAACTAGAATGATCCCCATCAAGCTCTCAAACCGCCTGTCCTTCATCACAAAGATTCCACAGCCATCGATGGCATCATTCGAATTCGAATCGACAGCAATCTTTCACACCAAGCCTCGACAACATCCAGATCTCGCTGTTGTGATCCAGTCACCAACCAACAACCACAACCTCGACAAACGTCAACGTCAACCTCGACAACCCTAATCGGCAGCCTAACATTGCTGACTACATGACCTCAATGATATGCAACCGCCTTCTCTCTATCATAATCTCAGCCGTCTCTTGCTCTGTGTGGATTCTATGAAGATCCAGGCATTTCTTCATCCAGACCCGACCCGCAGCATATTGAGCTCGACCTGTTATCAAAACAAGCCCGGCCCGCTTCTGATTTAAGTGCAGATCCGACCCATTTTATATAAACAGACATTTTTATGGTATTTTGATCGTTTCTCAGTCATTCAGAAGCTGACTCGAGCAGTTTTCTAAGCGTTGTATTTGATGAAGACTCCTCTATTTTTTCCCCTCAACGACATTATTAATTGCATCCTATATGCTGGTCATCTGATCTTTCGACTACTTTTGTGATATCTTTGTTCCTATTCTTCCATTATTATGCTCGCTTCTCTTCATGTATCACTTGCTTCTTATGGCTAAGTATAAAGATGGTAGAGGAATACTACTCTTGATACTTTCACGGTGAATTGTGACTCTATTAAAATCTGAGTATAATTATCGATTCAAAAAATACATTCAGTCTCTACTTCTAACATTGCTACTTTGGCACATCCATATATTTCTTGTTTACTGAGCATTTTGGATTATTAATTCTGGTGCTACAACCTACATGACTGATAAGTTTACAATTTTCTTTACTTTTCACACATCTTCTGTCTCTTCTATAATTTTTATTGATGGTAGTTTCAAACGTAGTATTGGCACTGACAATCTCACTTCTCTCGCACTCACTGATGTTAATTATATTCCATATGTTCCTAAGAACTTGTATCTGTGAGTCATTTAATCAAAACTCTTCAGTGTTCTATAATTTTTTCTCTTTCATCATGTAATGTTCTTGACCATCAGAAGAACAAGGTGATTGGTGAGGGATATGAGCAAGATGGTATATATTATCTTCAATGCAGTAATCAACCTAAAGTGAGCGCTTTTGCTTTGGTATTGATGAGCCTGCGATCCAGTGCCACCTTCATTAAGGTCATACATCTTTAAAATTCGTTAAATTATTATTTCCTTTCGTAAAGGATATCTATAAATTACAGTGTGAGTTATGTCAGTTTGGTAAACATAATATAACTTCATTTCCATCCAGAGTAGTTAATCGATGCAGTTCTCCATTTGAAGTTGTTCACACTGATTTTGGGGTCCTACTCAAGTTAAAAGTATCTAATTTTTCTTATTTTGTAACTTTTATTGATGACTATTCTCATTTAACTTGGTTATCTTTAATGAAAGATCGCTCTAAAATTCTCTCGATTTTTCAAAGATTTCATAAAGAGATTAATACTCAATTTAATTGCTCGCTTAAAATTTTACAATCTGATAATGCATTGGAATTGTGTAAAATGCTCTTCAAGATTATTGTATTTCTCATGGTATAATTCATCAAACTCCGTGCGTTCAAACACCTCAATAAAATGGTGTTGCTGAACAAAATCGCCATTTACTTGACATTGCTCGAACACTAATGATCCATATGCATGTTCCCAAGTATTTTTGGGCTGACGCAGTCTTTACTACTTGTCGTTAATTAATAGGGTTCCTTCTGTTTTAGATGGCAAAACCCCTTTCTTAGTTTTTTATCTTGAAACATAATCATTTGATTTACTTCCAAAAAATTTAGGTTGTGTGTTTTGTTCAAATTTTTGAAAAAAAAGCATAATAAATTAGATCCTCGAGTAGTTTGGTGTGTCTTTAGGATATTCTCGAACACAAAAATGATATCATTGTTGGAAATTTTTTTGAGAACATACCTTACTTTTCAGCCTCTATGAGTTTCACTATAAAATCTTTGACCACTCCTGGTACTCTTCCTGTACCACTAGAAGATTCGCCTCCACTTCAAGTTTATTAACGGCACAAGAAGATTACTACTGATCTTAACAGCTTACCCCTTTATGTGTGTCTCTCACCCGATCTCTCCCTCTCTTTCACCTACCCAATCTCTTTCCCATTCTCTGTCTCTGTCTCACCCCCCTTTATCTCTTGGATTAAATTTAATTTAGCATAATTATTATTTAATTTAATAGTATAGATCTAGGATAATTTAAAATTAATTTAGAAGTATAGATGTAGTAAAAATATAATTTTATTTTGATATGTTTCTACCGACGGCGCATGTATTTATGCATTCTCTTTATGTTTAGTGCGCTAGGTGATATGTTTTGGACATGTGAACATAAATAGTGATGTTTATAAAAAAATTTAAGATTTTTCATTTTTTTAAAATTTTTTGAGTTTTCTATGTAGCGTTTTGCGCATATCGCCCGAGTCCGTTCCACGCGCTGCGACTGATGTGCCTCAATCCCGACGAGTCGGCGGCCGAGATCGTGACTTTGAACCATATTTTTGCATGGAGATCTTCAAGAGGAAGTGTATATGCTTCAGCCCCCCGGTTATGTATATTCATACCATTATATATGAAAGTAAGAACTAGAATTCTTATCGATATTGAAACTAATAGGGAAGAAAATGGATTTATGAATGGAATCAACTATGCAGTATTTACAAGAAAAAAAGTATTTGATTATTGGGGAACAATCAATATACTTCTAATGTCGAATCAGGATCAACTCCCGGGAGGCATGCTATGCCAAAAGCGAAAGAACCATAACTATAACGATCCTAAGGTAGCGAAATTTCTTGTCGGGCAAGTTTCGACCTCTCCTCTGTCTCACTCAAGTGAATTGGTTTCAAGAGCATTCCGCCAGCTTTTTGTTCACAGCACAAAAGAGACACATGATTTTTTATGAGAAAACCCAAATCAGGAAAAAACCACGGGTAGGAGAAGAATCCACTATAATCTGTAGACTACAAGAATTACAGGGTTCCAATGCCAGAGTCTCAGTGCTGGGCTTTTTTGAGATAAGAAAAGAGAGCCCCTTCTCGCTAGAGGAGAAGGTCCATTTATCCTTGATCTGATCTGTGTGCATGGGGTGGATAGTACGGGTGTGATCCCCGTAACTGCATGATTCGCACATGTAGATTTGTTGTAACAGCCGTGATTGTTAGCGCTTGATTGTAGGGATTGCATGCAGAGAATCCCGCCTCAATCCATAACTGCTCAGGCTGGAGAGCGTTTCACGTTATGAACATGGAGGAAGATCATGTTGCGTAATTGAAGGTGAAAATAAGGGTTGATCTATTGTCGCAGTGTAACTAAAGGCGGAGATCAGAGATGATCTGTTGATGAGGTTATCTTGTACAGAGCTGAAGTCTCCGAAAAGAGGTAGACTCCGAACGGCTAGAGCATCGGAGCTACCTGAGGGGGAAGTGTTCCCAGGGCGAGAAGAAGTTTTTGGAATGGCCCCGAAGTGACGGAGGCCTCTGGTTGATAGGACACACGTCATGATCATGTGAGGGTTAGATTTTGACCAACACAGATGCCCCCGCTCTTCTGCTTGTCGAAGTCTGCGAGAGAGAAGCAGGAGAGCAGAGCTGGTAAAGGATTCCCTGGTGCCCTAGGTTTGATTTAACGCTTGTGGGCAGGGGAAGATCCAAATCATTAATGTAGATTCTTCTGGATTGACTTGTAGATCGTGTCGCTGGCTGACAGCTGGCGCGACGATTGGTCTGGCTACTTGAAATCGGTAATTGACGTCCCTTCGGATTCTGGTGCCATGATGACAGAGATCGTGGGAGAGCATCGGTTGATATCGTGCCTCTTTGGCTGACCGAAATCTTCGGGATATGATCCGGGCTTTCGGGGATCGAGAATTTGAACTGGAGATGGTTTAGTTTATCCTCCACTTATAAATAGGTTAGAGTCCTTCGTGTACAAGTAGCCTCTGTCATCTCCTCTGAGAGGTCTTGTTGAGCCGCCATGCATCTTCTTCTGCTCTTCATCAGATGGATAAAGGAAAGATGGAGAGGATGGTGGTCGAGCTTCCGCCGCTTGGAAGTCTGTTCGGCGAAAAACATCAGTCTTCGCGATGAGCCTGTCATAAAGCATCAGTCTTCGCGACATGACTCCTCCGTTGGGGGGAATTTGCTTCGTGGTCGCTTCGATTGGAGCCGATGATCTGGTTTGATGAGTCGCCCGATTTTTAGGGCGTGAGGATCGATCTAAAGAATCTGACCCTCCCTCCATATAGGGCATATGAGGAAGGAAGAGAGGAAGTTCTTTGGTCGGGTATGCTGGTGAATTTCTTTTCACCCCGGAGCCTAATCCTCTACCTCAGAACACCAAAGTGGAGAAACGTCTAAACCTACTGATACTCTTATGGATCCTAATATTTGTTTTGATCAAAAACCAAGAGAGCCACTTGTTGATCCTAGAAAGCACGTACGATTGATTGGGAAACTAATTTACTTAATTGTCACTCGACCTGATATTACATTTAATGTGAGTGTGTTAAGTCGATATATGCAGAGATTGTATCAACTTCATTGGACTGCTGCTTGTCGTATCATAAAGGTTGTATCTTAAAAGGGCTCCAGGTAAAGGGTTGTATTATCATCCTTCCTCTCATTTGGATATTGCGGGATATTTTGATGTTGACTAGCTGGTGATCCTATTATTCGTTGTTCTACTACTGGTTATTACACTTTTGTTGAAAGCAATTTGGTGACATAGTGATGTTAAAAACAAAATATGTTGCTCGATCTAGTGCTGAGGCTGAGAATAGAGTCATGGCTCATACAACATGTGAATTGATCTGAATTCAATCTCTTTTCTAAAATGGGCTACAACAAGCCAATGGTGATGTATTGTGACAACAAGCTGCTATGTATATTGCAATAATCATGTTTTCACGAGCGAACGAAGCATATTGAAGTCGACTGCCTCTTTATCCAAGACATGGTGATGACACATTGGATAATTACTTATTCGTCATATCGAGTTATCAACTTGAAGATATCTTCACTAAAACTTTATCTAGAAAGTAAATTTTGTGCAGCAAGTTGGGCATGATTCACATCTACGCTCCAGCTTGAGGGGAAGTATTAAGAGTAGAAATAAGAATTTTATTTTTGTTTCTTTATTTTGATTTTTTACTCCAAGTTGAACATTGTGTATTATCCTAGTCTTATTAGGACATGCATTTTTTCTCTATAAATAAACGATCACTCCCTAATTGAGAGGACACAGACTTCTCTTCATCTTCTTCACCTCAACAGTACTAATAAAAACCTCTTTTTTCTTCTCCATATTTTAGATCTAAGAAAACTCAAAAAAAAATCTCGTCTTTGTCTCTCTCTCATTTTTTTGTTTTATCTTTTGCATCCCTTAGATCTAAGAAACTAGACAAAAAAAATTTTCTCTCTTTGTTCTATCTTTTATATCCATCTCTCACCAAAGAAAACCATTTTCTCCTCTTTGTTCTCCATCTATCTCTTAGATCTAAGAAACTAAACAAAAAAACCATTTTTCTCTTTTTTCTCCATCTCTTACTCAAAAAAAATCGGAAGATTAAATGAAAACTCATCTTTTTCTTATTTTATCTTCTCTCTTCCTTTTCTATCTCTTCTTTCATATAGTTGTGAATCAAAATGAACAACAATGGGTTCTTAGTGGTTAGTATAATTTCTCTGTTGGATTTATCCAAACTATCTCTATTTTTTAAAAAATAATATCCTAATTTCTTCACTGAGCACACATTAGACGAAGGTTAATGGTTTTTTTTGTGAAAATATATTTGTTTTGTAAATTTTTAAGTGTGAAAGTTTTCATGAAATGAGTTCTTTAAAAAATAACAGAAAAAAATGAAGTCTCTCTTTTGTGCAAATTGTATAAGTTCTGAGCAATTTCTAGGTTTCATTTGAAACTGTCTACTTTTAAGTTCAATATGTTTACTATCACATGAATATGTCTGCCTTTTAGTTCAATGTCTCTACTTTTCAAATAAAAGTGTCTACCTTTAGTTCAGTAGGTATAGTTTGAGATTGGTCTAACTGCCTTTCTTCTGAAAATACCTATTTTTTACTTCAGGCTGTCAACATTTCATATGATATTGTTTACTTTTCAATACAGTCTACCTACCTTTGAAATCAGTCTATTCACGTTTATTATGAAATATCTACTTCTATGTTGAATGTGTTTACATTTCAAGTGAAATTGCCGACCTTTATGTTCCATTGTCTGCCTTTAGGTTCAGTGTGTCTACCTTTCATCTAAAACTGTCGACCTTTCAATTCAATCTACCATGAAGTTCAATGTGTTTATCTTTCATGTGAAAGTGTCTACCTTTCAGCTTAGTTTGTCTACCTTCAGTGCATCTACCTTTCATGTGAACCTATCTACCTTTCATGTAAATTATCTATTTTTTCGTTCAGTATATTTATTTTTCTTTTGAAATTGTCTATTATAATTTCAATATGTCTACCTTTCATATTGAAATTGTCTACTTTATAATTAATATATTTGTTATTCTCAAGTGCTATAAACACTTACTGGAAACGCTCCTCTAACAAAAAAATAAATTAATTAAATTTCTAAGGAAAAGAAAAAAAGAACAACAGTCTATGAGAAAAATGAGAACATTAAGATCCAGTAAGGTCTCTAATATATTTTATTTGTCACTTAATTTGAAAAATATCACTCTAATTCCTCTATACAAAAAATAAGTATTTTTCAATATATTTCTCCTATATAAAATAAGAAATTTCGCTAAAAAATGTCCACTCTAGTGTTAATCTATCTAATTTGATGCAGAGACACATTTAATGCAACTACATGAAAAAAAATCCTAGAAAGATTCCATGCTTCCCAATCCAATATCAGAAGTCACGCCGAAGGTTGACAGAATGAAGTTAAATGTGGATAGTTTACAAGACAATCACTTTTTGGCCTATCACCCACATAAAAATGCGACCCATTTGCGCGCCACTAACGTCGCAGCAGCGAGCCCCACACCAAGAAGGGTAATACAAGGATTAATGAAATACGAAGTACCACGTATCTCTTAAAGGTGGGGACAAGGGCTTTTTTAATTGCTAAAGTAAAGGTGGGGGCTTTTTAGCACAGGAAACTTAGACGAGGGATGTTTCACACATCAAACAAAATCTAGGGGCTTTTCCAAAATTTTCCCAAGAATTTTAGGTTAGCCAACTAGGTTTCTACTACAGCACATGTAATTCAAATTATATGTGACATAATTTGAATAATATGACTAGGATATGTCCGCTGCGTATTGTTTATTTAGACAAGTCCAAATGATAGCTCATAGATGAAGAATGGCACATGATTATGATCAAAAGTTCCCAACAAAGGAAGGGTTTCAGAACTGTTTTCATTCAAAAACAAATAAATAATGGTTTCTAGGATATATTTGGTTCAAAGAAATCAGATAAAAACAAAAGCTTAAATCAATAAAAAAAAGATATAATAAGTAGAGTTTTTGAAGGAACAAATCTTCTATTCTGACTTAAGTGTGTTTGGTATTGCTTCTCATTAGTGTTTCCATGGCTTTTAAAGCAAATTAAGTGTTTTTTAATAAAAATAAATGTTTGATAACCACCTTATAAAAGGACTTAGGAAAAGCAATAGTCAAAAAATGCTTTCTGGAAAAGCTAAATTTTCTGGCTTCTCAACCAAAGAAGCCAAAAGCTTCTTCTCCTTTTTTCTCTCCTTTTTTCTCTCCCATGATCTCTCATGTATAACCTTTTAGTGAATTCTTCTCTTTGTTTCTCCTACTATGTGTTATGAATCTTATTTAAATTTTCTCTTCCATATTCATTTCTATCATAACTTCCTTCAATAAATTTTTTAACTATTTACATTTTTTATGAGCACTTAAAATTTTTAAACTACAAACATCTTAATAAACAAAAGCACATTTTTAAAACGCACTTTTGGACAAGTCCTTTCGAAAAAGAACTTATCCATAAATAGAAGCAAGACCAAACATACAATGAAATTCGAAGAAAAGAGTCTAAGATAGGAAGAAGATGAGAAGAGAGATAGAGAAGATCACAATCTCCCAAACCACACAAGTTTTCACTAATCTATAGTTTATTCATTGGTTTCAGCCCGTTTTAATAAGAGATCAAAGTAAAAAGATATAAAGATGGTAAAAACTCTGATGCAAATGGGGAAGCGAAAAAGACGAGCGACACAGGCTAGATATCGTACTAGCGCTGACGAACCCTAAAGAAATCTTCAGGTAAGGGATAATTACTCGAATCCACGAGCAAGCGACCCGAATCCACGAGTCAAAGAGAACTTGAATCTACGTGTAATTTGAGAGTAAAAACTAAATTGTATTAATCAAATGATAAAAAAAAAACCTAGGATACAATGGTTTTATATAGGCAAATAAAAGAAGAATACTTCTCTAACCAGGAAACTAAAATAAAGAAATAGAAATAAAATAAATTGGAATCCAAAGCGGACCCAGAAAATAACTCCTAATGAACTAGGAAACTCTAATACGCAGTTGGCTTGTCGCTAGGTGAAGAGTGCTCTCTAATTCCCTGACTTCCTATTAAAGCTTGTCGACAATTGAAGGATATTGTCGACAGAACCTGTCGACAAAACTGTAAACCTCTGAGTTTCTGTACAAGCCTGTCGACAGAGAAGGGAGTTGTCGACAGGTAACTTAAATCAGCCGATCTCATCTTGATCTCCTACATCAGTCCCTCCCTCTTCAAAAGAACTCGTCCTCGAGTTATCTTGATATAGTTTCTTTGTAGGGTAATATTTATGGAGATCCGCCACATTGAACATTTTGGACATTGCCATGTCACTTGGAAGATCTATAATGTAAGCGTTATCATTGATCTTCCTTACAATTTTGAACGCCTCATACCTCCTTAGCTTCAACTTATTGTAGGACCCAGCAGGAATTCTTTCTTTTCTCAAGTATACCATTACCATATCCCCTTCTTCAAAGATCTTTTCTCCTCTTTTTATCAGTTGCGGCCTTATACCTCACATTAGATTTCTCCAACTTTAATCGAACCTTCTCTTGAACATCTAGTATTTGTTCTGCCATGGTGTTAGTTGCACTACTAAACTTCTCTCCAATGGTCAGCTTGGCTAAGTCTAGGAGATGATGAGGTACCTTTGTATAGACAATAGAAAAGGGTGACAAACCTGTTAAGTTGTTGATTGAGCTGTTGTAAGCAAACTCCGCTTAGGGTAAAGCTTGATTCCACGCTCTTGGCTTGTCTCCACATATGCTTCTCAATAAGTTGCCTAAGGTGCAGTTGACAACTTCCGTCTAGCCATCAGCTTGAGAATGTGTCGTGCTACTGTATCAGTGATATGTCAAATCTCCTCCAAAGAGTAGTCCATAATGTTGCTAAGAACTTGTTGTCTCGATCTGAAACAATGAAACTCGGCACGCCATGTAGTCTCACAACCTCTTGGAAGAACAACTTAGTCACATGTGGTGCATCGAAAGTCTTTCTGTAAGAAATAATGTGCGCCATTTTGGAGAATCGATCAACTATCACGAAGATGAAATCCACTCCCTTTTGTGTGCAAGGAAGTCCTAGCACGAAATCTATGCTCAAGTCCTCCCAACTATCTTTGGGGACGGGCAAAGGTGTATACAATTCTGTATTTTGGGCTTGTCCATTAGCAACTTGACAAACCAGACAACTTCCAATTGCAGTCACATCCTTCCCCAGTTAGGACCAATAATATCTCTCTTCAAGACTTATCGTAGTCGTGTCTCTCCCAAAGTGCCCTGCCAGTCTGCCTCCGTGCAAGTCTCTAATAATTTTCTCCATCAATGAAGTCCTTGGTACACATAACCGACTTTCCTTGAGAACAAATCCGTCTAGGATATGAAAATCTTGTTCTGGCTGTCGTGACGTACTCCCAAATATCAGCAAAGTCTTCATCCTCTTCATATAGCTCCTTCAAGCATTTGAACCCAATGATTTCACTTTGTAACGAGACCAATAGTGAAACTCTTCGACTCAATACACCGGAAACTTTGTTATCTACTCCAGATTTGTGACGGATCACAAAATTGAATTGGTCAAAGTAGGATGCCCACCTTGCATGCATCTTGTTTATGTGCTTTTGGTTCTTAAAGTGTTGGAGTGATTGATGATCCGAAAACAGCACGAAGTCACTAGCTATAAGATAGCTCTCCCATGATTTCAATGAGCGGTACACTGCATATAACTCATGTTCATATGTAGACCACTTTTGTTGTGCCTCATTTAACTTTTCACTGAAGAAGGTAATAGGTCTGTTTTCTTATGAGAGCACTGCTCCAATGCCCGCTCTGCAAGCGTCACACTCTAGCTCGAACACCTTATCAAAGTTTGAAAATGCTAAGATAGAAGCATTAATAAGCTTCTCCTTGATAAGTTCAAAAGCCCTTCCGCCTTCATCAGTCCAGATGAAAGCATCTTTCTTCAAACAGTCTGCCATGGGTGCTACCAAGCTACTGAAGTTGTGAATAAAACACTGATAGAAAGTAGCTCGGCCGTGAAAGCTTCTTACCTTTGTAGTACTCTTGGGTGCGGGCGAATATTGGATTGCCCTTACTTTCTCCTCGTCCACATGGATCTCTTGTGAACTAACAATAAACCCAAAAATATCAAGCTTGTAGTCATGAAGCTGCACTTTTTCAGGTGATGTATAACTCATTGGCTTGCAAAATGGTGAACACGTCCCGTAGATGTTGGAGATGCTCGGCTTCGCTTGAACTGTAGGTTAGGATGTCATCAAAGTAAACAACCACGAATTTTCTCAAGAAAGGCTTAAGCAATTGATCATCAATCTCATGAAAGTGCTCGGTGCATTGGATAGTCCAAAGGGCATGACCATCCACTCGTACAATCCTTCTGAAGTCTTGAACGATGTCTTCCACTCATCTCCTGGCCTAATGCGAATTTGATGGTAGCAGCTCCTCAGATCAATCTTCAAAAACATGCACGACCATCCTAATCGATCCAACATATCATCAAAGCGAGGTATCAGAAATCGATATCGGATAGTGATCTTGTTGATGGCTCAGTTGTCCACGCACATGCGCCAACTTCTAACCTTCTTTAGCCTCAAAAGGGCCGGCACCGCACATAGACCCATGCTCTCTCTAATGTACCCCTTCTGAATCAGTTCTTCGACCTTCTCCCTTAGAACTTCACTCCCCTTTGGATTCATCCGGTAGTGTGAGAGGTTGGGTTCTCGCTTCGGGGATCAGATCAATATGGTGTTGGATACTCTAATGGGTGGCAGTTCGTCCGGGAGCTCATCATGAACTATTCTTTGAAATTCTTCCAGCATTGACTTCATCTTCTCAGGAACTTCAATTGCTGGGCCGATTTCTTCTTTGACTACCAAAGCAAATCGTTGCTTTGTCTCCTTGGAGTCCACCAAGAATTCATCTCGGTTGCATATCGATATGATCTTTAGCTTTTCTTCTTTAGTTAGCTTCGGTGGCGGTGGAATAATTTTCATGGCAATTCTCTTGACCTCCCAAGAGAACATGTAGATGTTCCTCTTCCCTAAATGGGTAACATCGATGTCATGTTGCCATGATCATCGTATGTGACATGCATCCATATCAACAACATCGCACGTAAATGAATCTTGATAAAACTTGCCAATTGAAATAGGGACTTGACAAAGATTATTTGCCTTTATGCAGAGACCCTTCTTTATCCACCCAATAGTGTATGGATGGGGTGTGGCTCTGTTTCTACTTTCAAATAGTCCACCAATGCAGTAGAGACGATATTTTCGCAAATGTCGTTGTCGATGATGAGATTGCACATCTTGTTCTTTATCGAACACCTTGAGTAAAAAATTTGATGCCTTTATGTAGTGGCAGGGTTCTTTTTGTTACATAGCAACCGCTGGACCACGCAAGTGGCTACCTCTCCATCTTCTTTGACAAAGTCAAAATCTTCCGGTTCAGTCTCGATCAGTACTTCGTCTTCGTCCTCATAGTCCGCCATGTTGACGGGCCTCCTCTTCTGGCACTCATTGAACCTGTGTCCAGGTTCGCCACACTTGAACACTTGCCAACCCCGGACTTGGCATATGAATTCTTCTTACCCTTTGTAGTAGGGGCAGTTGCCGTCAGCGGGTTTGCTGGAGGGGTGTCAATCGCCTTACAGCTGGAGGTCGTTCACCTAATATGGAACCTTGTTGAGCTCTTGTGTTACCGGATGTCTTCTCTGCTGTTTTTTTTTTTTTTTGAAAGGTAAAACTCTACTTAGCAATCTCTCAATCTTCATGGCTTTATTCTGGGCCTCGTCGACAGAGAACATGTCTTGGAGGGCCACACGTTCCTGGATAGAGTACTTCAGCCCGTTAGTATACTTTGAAGTCTACTGCTCCTCTGTCAGGGATAAGCCGCATCGCGACGAGAGACAATAGAACACTCCCGTGTATACTGTCACAATCCTCGTACCTTACCTGTATTGCTCAAATTGATTGTAGAGGATTTGTTGATAATCAGGAGGAAGGAATCAACCTTGTAAGAGTTGCTTTATGCGCCTTCATGTCATCACTGGTGGCTTGCCTTAGTGCCTCCTTGTGATTTGCAACTGGTCCTACCATGCGGCCGCCTCTCCTTTGAGCTTGTATGCCATGAACTTGACATGCTTTTCCTCAGGGACTTAAGCCATGTCAAAGAACTTCTATCTTCATAGATCCAGTCCAAGAAGGACACGATGTCAAAGTTCCCACTGAAAGAAGAAATCTTGATCTTCATCCTACACTCGTTAGGACTTGAATCACCTCTTCTCCTATCTGGGTTAGAAAACGTAAATCCTTCTCTGTTGTTGGGATTAGGCCTCGCCGTCCGCCTAGGGCCTCACCTATAGATCGTCCTTCCATCATAACCTTCGTCTTAGAAATCGTCTTCAGGATAGAAGGTGTTGATGAGTTCTTCCTCGTCGCTAAGATCTTCGTAAGGAAGTTGTCGTAGAGGACGTCTTGGTGGTGTGATGGTTGTCGTTGACGCGTGGATGGTCGTTGGAAAGGAAATTGTTGTAGTGGAGGTTGTGGATAAGGATTACCTGATGGTGGTGGAGGTAGTGGAAGAAGATTGTTCGATGAACGTTCACGCCCGCTTCGTACGCACCATCAGCTAAGTTTCGATCATCGAATTTAAGAGATAGCCTCTTGATCTTTTGGATCATACCATCCATAGTCGATTCAAGAGCGCCAAGTCTCCCTTCAATAGCGCCTACTCTCGCGGAGAGGCTGGGCTACTCGTCGTCTCTGGCCATCGTCGAAAATTTTGCCGAAGCTCTGATACCATTTGATGCAGACGGGGAAGCGAAAAAGACGAGCGACGCGGATTAGATATCGTACTAGCACTAACGAATCCTGAAGAAACCTTCAGGTAGGGGATAATTACTCGAATCCACGAGCAAGAGTCCTGAATCCACGAGCCAAAGAGAATAACTCGAATCCACGAGTAATTTGAAAGTAAACTCAATTGTATTAATCAAAGTTGGATGATAAAAAACTTAAGATACAATGGCCTAATATAGGCAAATAAAAGAAGAATACTTCTCTAACTAGGAAACTAAAAAAAAGAAATAAAAAATAAAACAAATTGGAATCCAAAACGGACCCAAAAAAAACTTCTAAACGAACTAGGAAACTCTGATACGTAGTTGGCTTGTCGACATGTGAAGAGTGCTGTCGACAGAACTGTAATACCCTAATTTTCTGTAAAAGCATGTCGACAATTGAAGGATACTGTCGACGGGACTCTAAACTTTTAAGTTTCTGTAAAAGCCTGTCGACATGTGAAGGGACCTGTCGACAGGTAACTTAAAAATCAGTCGTTCCCATCCTGATCTCTACATCAAAGTCTACCTTGCCAATACTGATCAAATTCGCACGAATGCATATACATACACGCACGAGATGTTTGTATGTGCTTATCGCGTAGTTCTTTCCTCATTTATCATTACATACATGATTATTATCAGAAAGATTCCATGTGCACCTTAATTTGAATTAACCATTTCTTTAACTAGTGTTGTTTATTCTTATAATTTATCCTCCTCATTTGACTACAGTTCCTAACTCATATTAACCACCTAAATTATTTAAAATAGATTGACTCAATAGCACAACTTTTATGAAAAAAACTCCCAATTTTATGACATTATAAACATATATTATTTCAATATGGCTAAAGCACAACTCCATCCTATTCTCTCAAAAATAGAAAAGAAAAAAGAAAATTTCTTTTCTAAATATACCACATATGCGTGAACAACAGTAACCTAAACATGATGATCACAACTTGCAATAATGCCCAGCACATATCAGATCTGTGAATCATGCTAAAATTGTATAGTAAAATTTAAATGCAACTTTAGTCTACAATTAGTAAATTAGTATAATCCTACTAATCAAAATAGTCAACAAAGAGTTCCAAGTGTTAAAACTTACACATATGTACAACATGATGGTTTTTTACAAATAGAACCTCTAAATAACTGTTGGGCTTTCTGTAACATGATTAAGAATTAAATTTTATTTCCATATTATGATTATTTTATTTATTTCTCTCAAAATAGACTTAGTCCTCGTGGAAATATAGACAACAGAAAGATGAAGTTGCCCAAAATTCTGAATTTTCAAATTTTATCTCTCTTTTTTTGGCAAGGGGGAGTTTACGGGTGGTCGGTTTCGCATAAGGAATTTGGAAGTAAAACTAGGAAAGTCAAGGAATTTAGAAAAATGAATTAGAAACTAGAGTCGCTGGATTTCCCCTGCCACCTGGGATAATTGTCCACCTCAAAAGATGGAAAGTCATGGGAAAAAACTCCCTTGTACTAGCTATTTCTTGGGTTCTTCCTGGTTAGTTTTAAATCAAGGGGAGAGAACATAACAAATAAGTGATGCGATGTTATCATACACCCGAACTTTGCTCCATCAAGTTCCATATGCCAAATGAACAAAATAACATAGGATTTTCACTTTTTCTATTTTCCATAGAAGTTGAAAAGGGTAGAGAATTTCTAATTCTTTCTTTTTTCCTCAAAATTCCACATGCCAACACACCATAAGAATGGTCATCTATGTGTGGCTGCATGCATGCCTTGTGTGAGTGTGAGCACGCATGTGGGGTGTATGTCTGTTTTGGGGTGGGGGTGGTCGGGGTTTGGGGTGGGGGCATGCATCTATAGGGAGATTAGATTGAGGAGAGGATATTTGGAATATCACAAACTATAAGAGGTTTTAGTGTCAAATTACTAATTGATTAGGTAGGTAGGTAGAGACAGAGGATACCACAAAATACAAGAGGCTTTTAGTGTCATATTACTAACTCATTTTCTTCTCTATGGGACAAGTTTGTGATGCATAAGGTTTTTGGTCATAACCTTTCAAGACAGGAAACATTGTTTGGGATCGTAATTAAGTCTAGTCGTTAGGCTGCTGCTAATATCTTATGGCATGCGCTCAGTAGCCTCTAGCTAAACACTTTAAGGAACCTACAAACTTTTTTTCTTTTTGAGTGAACCAATGAGGCTACTGATTGAAAGGAAATGTGGGTGTCATAACTTGTTGGAACCTCAGCTAAGGCTAAAATAGAGTCGTCAATAGGTAGACTCTTGTGATTAAGTGATTCACATAAGATCATAAGAATATAGAGAATGGGAAATATTTTATCATCAACTTTACAAGTTGTAGTGATCAATTTCTAGACTACACTAGAATCAAGACACTTGTCCCTCGCCATCAGAACCTCCCGAGGACACCAACAATAAGAGACATCCGAGCATCTCCTCGCAAGGCATTATTCGGTTATTCGACTGTTCCTCCTCTCAAAGGAATCGATTGTCTCGAGGATATTCTTCCTTCCGAGAACATCGTCAACCGAGACCAGTTCTACCGTCCTGAGTAGGGCGGCTACTGCAACCAACTCCATCGATTTTCGCCTACATTTATCGAGTCCATTACGCCGTCAGATCATCCCACATTTCACACATTACGGTGACCCCTACACCAGCGCGGACTGTTACAAAAAGTGGCAGTAATCGCTCCCGCAATCAAAGACAAAATCTCATCTGTTACGAGAGAATCGCAACGTGCAGATCATGTGGTTATTAAACCTTCATGACCCACGCCGCCAATGAAAACTCCCCGGATATATATACGTTGGGAGATGGACAAAAAAGAGAACATGTGACAACCAAAAGAAAATAAAGAAATCTACAATCAGACTTCCCATCGAGTACAGAAAATAGCCTTCTCAAATCTAAATTCCACTATATCCTGTGATCATATCACAGTTTTAGCTCTGTTAAAATTCACTGTAATTATTTGCAAATAGTGAATTCTCTCTCCCCCTCCCGTGGTTTTTTTTTCAAATTGGGTTTTCACGTAAAAATATGTGTCTTTGCGTTGTCTTTTTGCTCTCTTAAATTCAGGTTACAAATTGAAGTGTAGATAGGAATTTACCCCTACATTTTTGTGCTTTCATTGAGATCTGAGCCCCTCGCTCAAGATCTCTCCCCGTTCAACTTTCTTCAAATAGCCTCTTCTAGATCGGTGATTGCCTCATACAAGGGAGTTATCAGCGGCACAACCTTCAAAGGCAAGGCCAAAGCAACCACCGGGGCACGGCCTCCAAACTGATCAACAATCAGCCACTCGTGGAGGGCATTGCGTCCATCTCGTCACGGGAACCGACCGCCAGCTCTCAACCTTCTCAACAATAAGAAGACCAGCTATTTCAGATGCTCCGAGCGATGAAAGAACAGATGAAGCAATAGCAACCACAGTCAGATCGCGAATGGGCACAGATGACGCTCGATTGTGACAACATCCTTCGCGAACAAGAACTGAAGCAGCTCAATCAACAGCTTTGGCTCAAGTCGTCGCCCTCCAAAATAACTCCGCGGGAATAGAAAGCAACAGCGAGGACAGGGGGTCTCCGAATCTCCATGCCTTCGATGAACTGATCCAAAAGCGGATCGTGGAGGCCAAGTTGCCTAAGCACCAGATCTTGACCACCCGCCTCCATGACTCCCCGCTTCCAAGAATATCCAAGAATGTGAACTTCTGAGGAAATTCTCGATTCCTATTTCGATAGCTACACCGGAGCAAGTAATCCAATTCAACACATCCGGCATTTTCAAGACAAGATGTTATATTCCTGTAATGATCCGGTAATGTGCCTTACTTTCCGACGTCGAAATGAATCTACTCCTTACCATTCTGATCTCTACACAACTTCACAGATGTCACCGAGGCCTTCCTCACACAATATGTTACCGCCAAGAAACCAAGAGGAGTAGCCACTACCTCCTCTCTATCAAAATGAGGCCAAGAGATAGCCTCAAATCCTACATCAATTTCTTCCAGAGCTAGCTCATCATGATCTCCAATTGCGGTGAAGAGGTATCTCCGCTCGCGTTTATCAGCGGGCTACATGTCACTCACCCTTTGTACAAACACCTCCCTGAAGCACAGCATCGCCAAGATGAGCGAGGCTCTCTTCCGAGCGCAACCCTACATCCAGCTAGAGAAAGCGATGAAGGCTTCCTCCAACAACTCCGCAAAGCCTAGCGATGAAATAAAATCAAAGTTTGCTCGCAAAGCTCCTGACCACGCTCCAGATTGACATCGGGGGCAACCATCTACAAGAAGCAAGCACTCTCTATACTCTCGTCTAGTCCAATTCAGAGCTACAGGCCTACAAAGCGATTCACTCTAGTGAAACTTTCGATCAACAAAGTATTCAACACCTTTAAAAATCAACCGTGGGTCAAACGCCCGAAGCCAATTCAGGCGAATCCTTCATTGCTGGGTCGGAGGAGTACTACTCCTACCACGACTGCAAGGGGCATCAAACCATCCACTGTTGGGCCCTCCAGATATACTTGGAGGAACTCATCCAGTAAGACTTTCTCAACGAATATGTTCTCACTCCCGAGGCGATCTCTCAGCAACCAAATACGCAGTCTTCCCGAGAGCAGAAGGCGATCGCCCAGTACAAGACGATCGACTGACTTCTCGACTTCCATGCAAACAGAAGCAACCATTCAGTCATGCACCCCGATGATGGGATTTTTCCCACTAGGAGGATGCCAATAAAACCCCCCGTGGATGCGGTGTCCCCATACGAAGGTGGTTCCGACATGCATCCAGTCATGCGCCTCGATGATAGGATTTTTCTCAACTGAAGGCTGCCAATAAAACCCCTGGTGGATGGCCCCACATGGAGGTGGTTCCGACGTGCATCCAGTTATGTCCCCCGATGATGGGATTTCCCCCACTTGGAGGCTGCCAATAAAACCCTCATGGATGGGGACACAGAGGCGGTTCTAACATCCATCTGCCATGTGGGATTTTTCCCACTCAGAGGTTGACATACGATTCTACGCTTGTGGGATGTGCCCCCGCACGGAGGATCGCGTATGTACACTCCTAGACAGGATGTGCCCCGCGTGAAGTAACGCAGGCATTGACCTCCATCCGTCCATACGCCCCAATGATGGATTTCCCCCGCCTGGAGGCTGCCAAGAAACCCCCCGTGGATGGGGTGTGCCCCATACGGAGGCGGTTCCGACATCCGTCGCGCCGATGATGGAATTTTTCCCACTCGGAGGCTGATATGTGATTCTCCGCTGTTGGGATGTGCCCCAACTGGAAGGATCGCATCTGTACACTCTTAGACGGGATGTTCCCCCCTCATGAAAATGTTAAAAACAGACATGTGAAAAACACCTAGAGGGGGGTGAATAGGTGTAAGTGCTAATCTAGAACTAATTGCAAAACTAAGTGCGCTAAATGCGGAAGCTAATGCAAATCTTGCACAAACTTAATACAACACAACAAGTGTAGCCGAATTCCCCGTGAAGGGCTCTGGACTAACTCCTCTTGATTCCCCTTGAATGGGTTGAGATGCTATGTGAAGCTCTTGTAGGTTAAGTATAAGTTAGGCACACACACAAGCAAGCCAAGCATATAAGGATGAACAATATAAAGATGCAAGGCAACACAAGCAAATAGATATGATATGGCAAAATGAATTATGCTCAATACAAGCAAATATGATATGATGTTATGAATGATACTTTGCACAAATGTAAATAGAGAGAGTTTAGAGACAAGTGGATCAAACGCAAACACAAAGATATGTTTCGAGGTTCGAGCACCCTTGCTCTACATCCCCGCCTACACCACCGTGTAGGATTTCCAATCCACTATCAATGTCCACCGAGGACTCCCACCGAGGGAACCTTCACCGAGAAGGATTTGTTACAACAATAGGAGTACCTAACTCCTCTCTCAAACAACCACCTCACACAAGAGGGGTAGGCCCTTTGCCAAACAACCACAACAACCAACACCTCTACCGAAGAGGGTTTACAACCAAACTCCACCTCTCTCTAGAGGGAGCAAACCAATCACCCGATCACCTCTACCTAAGAGGGATACACAAAGAATAAGAGTGTACAACAAGTGGTTCCAAAGACCACAAACTCAAACTCTCTTTTCTTTTCTCTTTTTCCACAAAACAAATGATCCTAATAGATTATGATAGTATGATAGCTCAAGTGTGAAAAACTAGGTGTTTTTGGAAACAAGCAACAAAGAAAAACTAATTGGGAAGTCTCTTGTAAAAGATAGAAAATGAAAGATCAAATCAAAATCCCAAAACCTAGTTTTCTTTGATTTTCCAAAAACCCAAAATAATAAAGATTGGAAGTTTAAAGCACAAAACTCTTTTTAAAACTCTTTTAAAACAATAGAGAAAGTCTGGAAATTTTGTCTCTAAAAACCTTTTCCAAAAACCCAAAGAGATGGGGTTTTTATAGGCTCATCAGAAAACTAGCCGTTAGGCTGATGTGGCAGCCTGACAGGCTGACGGTCGACCGGCCCGGTCGACCGCCAACGGTCTAAAATATAACCGTTGGGCAACCACGGTCGACCGGCCCGGTCGACCCAAACAAACAGAGAGCTCTGCTCTCAGCCCGGTTGACCGTCCCGGTCGACCGTCCCAGTGACTTCAAACGTGCACAGATTTGTGCACGTCGGTCGACCGCCCGGTCGACCGACTTCACCCAAGTCGACTAGGTCAGGTTGACTAGTCGACTGATTGAAGCCTGGAACAAAAATCTGGGTCAGAAAACACTGTAAAATATTTTTCTAAAAATCTTTTAACACTTCTAAAAATCCACAAAACTTGTTTTATCATTTTATATTGAAACACAAACAAGTGATAAAAATTTCAAGACATATATCAATCATATCAATTCATTTTTGTGTCTTGCCAATTTTATCAAAAACAAAACTTGTATTTTTATCAAACTTGATTTTTCAATACATGAATAAGATAGTCAAAATAAGTTTGTTTAGCAAGTTAAACCATGTATGTATATCTAGAACATATCTAATATACATAGAAATAAAGTAAACTTGTTTTGATCTACTATTCACGAAAACCAAATCCAAATCTTGAAACGTGTGTATTGTGCACTTGAGCATATCAACTATACTAAGCTTTACAAATGGATCTAAACACACTATCTAAACTATGGATACCTAAGTCTTCTTGATGATCTTCATCTTCAAGTTGACTTGCTCCAAAACTCCTTCCATGGGCTAGGCAATGTGTGATCATGAAGCTTTGGCCCTGGAATCACCATGAAAAGCTTCTCAACTCCTTGTTGAAGCTAATCACCAACTAATATCTTAGTTAATGATCTGAAACTTAAGCAACACAAGATTATTAGTAAACATAACTACATGAGTTAATCATCATCAAAAGTAGGGTGGAAGGCCTTTGGGCCAACAATCTCCCCCTTTTTGATGATGACAAAACTCATGGAGTTATATATGTATGGATTAAAGTTAAGCTTCAAAGAAGCTCCCCCTTAACTCATGCATAAGCAAATAAACATAATAATATGCAATGAAGGCTCTTAAAACAAGCATGAATGCATAGATATGCATAAACAATAAAGAGGCTCTAGATACCAATGCAATGTTCAAAAATAAAACATGCTCTAGATACCAATTAACATTAAACTATATTAAATTTAATATATGCAAAAACATAAATATGCATATATACTCAAAATCTTTCTCCCCCTTTTTGTCAATCATCAACAAAGGGGTAAACAATCCAAATAAAATGAGGAAAAAAATCTTTCTCCCCTTTTAAGTCAATCAAAATAATAAAACAATGTTCTCCCCCTTTTTGTCTAAAACAAAACAAGGTCAATAAGGGGTGACTATAAACAACATGATATCAATAGATAAATATGTCAATGAAGCATCTTGATATCAATAGAAAAGAAAACAACGATCAATAAATGTTATATGCTATATACATTCATGAAGAGGAAGACGCTAAGTTAGCTTCCCTACACATATGCATTACATGAAGGAGGGATGTTAAGCCCTAATTCATAAGAGGAGATGTGAAGCTCCCCCTACACACGTGTATCACATAAAGAAGAAATGTTAAGCTCTTCAATACAAGATACACTCATCATGAATCTATATGCATATAGTCAATACAAATTAAAATTTTTGTATTTTTCTTTAAAAAAATTTTAGATACCAATTTAAAACACAACACATCTTGATATCAAAAGATAGTAATTTTCTTTTTAAGTCATATAAACAATTGAAATGACTATTCTCTATCATAAAGCAAGGGAGTGGAAATATAAATACCAATTGAAATATGAAAATCAAATTTTCTCCCCCTTTATGAAGTACCAATAAAAGCTATGCGTAGGCTTGAAATAAGATACCAATTGAAAAATAAATCAATTGAAATAAAGTGAAGCTCAAGCGCTAGCATAAACAAAATTTGTACTAAAGATATAGAAATATAGTAGCACAAATAAAACAAGTATATGTGTATGAAATAGAATGAGTACCAATCACTAATAGATGATACCAATTAAAAATATACATGCACGATAAACATATAAGTATACAAAAAGGATCAAATTGATACCAATTGAAAGAGTTCAATGATACCAATTGAATCAACAATAATAATCAAGTGTATATCTCATATAATCTACCACCCAATCATGGTTCAAGTTTTAAATGATTTTCACTTGTAAAGCATACATGAACATGATCTCCCTTCCAACCTCCCTTTGGATGGTAGGGGTTTTCAAAAATAGATTTGAAAATGTAGTTTTGTTTGAAAAACACTACCAAATTGAAGAATACGAACTAGTCAAAATGAAAAACTTGTTAACTAGTGCGAAATCCTTCAAGTAAGGAATAAACTAAAAATAATTTTTCATAAAACATGAAATCCACAAGATAATCAACACTCTAATTCAATTATGCATAGATATGACTCATGAAAACAAAACATGAGCAAAGTATAAATATGAGTGTATAAATACAATGTGAAGAACATGATCATGAAAATTTTTCATTAAGCTCAATTATTCCTTAAACATTGAAAACACGAAAATCATCAAAACTTATTTAATCTTCATGGTATATGTATGTCAAGTACAAATTAAAATATACATACATATTCAAAACACAACGAGTCCACAAAATATATGCATTAAGGCACGTGGCTCAAAAAGGATAAACATGTACATCTAATAGTTTGGACATGATAGACATATACATGAAGTTAAACAATTAAACACAAAAACACGAAAAACTAAATTTTCACCAAAGCAAATTTCATTTCAAGATATATGTATGAATTGTCAACACAATAAGTATACATACATATCCCAAAACACAATTGAGTCCATATATATATATTTGCATGAAAGGCAAATGACTCAAAGGGTATACATGTATATCTTAAAGTTTGGCAATACAAACATATACATGAAGTGAAAACTCATAAAACAAATCCAAAATGGGAATACAAGTTTAAAATGTATGAATCATCAAAACTAGACTATACTAGCACATCTAATAGGTTCAAATAAGCATTCAATCCCAAACATATATAGATTTATTTGTGGCCCACTAAATGTACAAGTATAAATCTTCTAGTTTTAATGAAAACTAACATCTAAACATGTAATCAAGGCATAAAGCATAAAAACAAATCATTTAGACTAGGATTTATACTAGTGTCGTAAACATGATAATATAAACATGATTAATATGAATATCCACATGTTATTAGAAAATATGATATACGCAATAGCATCCATATAGTGAGAACACAAAAGAATTTATCCATATTAAACATGGGTGTCTCAAAATAACTAAACATGTATATCACAAGTCTAATAAGCATGGCATTTTCATAGTAATCAACAAACATCAAAACATGCTATGAAAGATAAACATGGAAAGCATGTAAACATAAGGAGTTAGAGATTCGATACCAAAACCAATGAGGGCACCGCTCTAGTTCTCCAAACCAAGGCGGTCTTCCCACCAAATCTTCCCTTGAAAGTGATGCATCCAAATAATCTTCTTTAAGTACGGAACGCATCCACTCCAAGATACCATCACTCTCACGTCATGTGAGAGCCCACATCTACATTAAACAAAGGAGGGGTGGTCTTTGGTACCCATATCTTATTGGGTCCATGGGGGTTAGTACCTTCTCTAACCCAAACATAATTCTTTGCTAAATTAGGAGTATGTAATCTATCATAACAAAATTTAGCAAGGTGGCCCTTACGTCCACAATGTGTACATGTGTACACATGAGCATACATGTGATGAGTGTGTCCGTGAGGAGCATGTGTATGCCGTGATGGGTGTGCATGCATAAAGGATGGAACTTGTTTCTTTTGAACCAAAGTTTCCAAACGTGAGTGGTTCATGGCACATTGGCTCATAGTGGAGCTCAAACAATCAACCTTCTTCTTAAGTAAACAAATATCATCATTAATCTTAGAAGAAGTGTGGCATGCAATAGGTGAAGTGTGTGATACTACCCTAGCATGGCAAACATGTGCATCAATCTTATTTTGCAAAACAATATTTTTATCTAAACAAACATTCAAATCACTTGAAATAGAAATTATTTTATTTTTCAAAGCAACATTCTCTTTTAAAACAAAATCAATTTTTGAAGACAAATTTTCATTTTTCTTCAAAAGAACATGACAATCATTTTTATTTTTCAAAAACTCATTTTCTTTAAGTGCAAGATCAAGTTGAGATTTTAATGAATCCCTCTCATTAGCAATCTCCTCTTTCTCTTGCAAAACAACATCAAGTCTAGCAATCAAATTTTTATTATCATTGTTAAGGCCTAGACTTTTCTTTTTCAACAAGTTATATTTTTCAATCAATTTTTCACAAACAATTGATAGTTCTTCATTTAAAGCATGGGGATCAATATAATCATTTGAAGAATTAGCACAATCATCATTATCTAAGTGGGGTTCCGAATGTACCTAAAGGGAGTCATTCCCTTGGACCATGAAGCATTATGAATCGGATTCTCCACTAGATTCCTCCGGTTGATTTGGCAATAGAAGCTCGGAGGTGGTGGTTGTCAATTTGTTCCACACTGCAAAGGCGGAATCAATGTTAGAAACACACATAAGATAATCTTTAGGCAATGTGCTTCTAATGGCCTCTAGGGCTTGTGCATTGGCCCCTATATGATTGCGATCTCCAAGATAGCATTTCTTGGTGGCCGCAAGAAAGACATGCAAACCTAGGGTCTTTAGGTACATGGACATCCTATACTTTCAAACAACAATGTTGGAAGGGTCAAAGCTAGGTGGGGTCATGAAGTCCATGGTAAACTATATGAGTGTGCAAACAAGCAAATGCAGACAATAGATTAGCAAGCAAATGGATCTCACTCCTAGGATGTTAAGCCTAATATCAGGAGCACTAGCTCTGATACCAATTGAGAAACACCTAGAGGGGGGTGAATAGGTGTAAGTGCTAATCTAGAACTAATTGCAAAACTAAGTGCGCTAAATGCGGAAGCTAATGCAAATCTTGCACAAACTTAATACAACACAACAAGTGTAGCCGAATTCCCCGTGAAGGGCTCTGGACTAACTCCTCTTGATTCCCCTTGAATGGGTTGAGGTGTTATGTGAAGCTCTTGTAGGTTAAGTATAAGTTAGGCACACACATAAGCAAGCCAAGCATATAAGGATGAACAATATAAAAGATGCAAGGCAACACAAGCAAATAGATATGATATGGCAAAATGAATTATGCTCAACACAAGCAAATATGATATGATGTTATGAATGATACTTTGCACAAATGTAAATAGAGAGTGTTTAGAGACAAGTGGATCAAACGCAAACACAAAGATATGTTTCGAGGTTCGAGCACCCTTGCTCTACATCCCCGCCTACACCACCGTGTAGGATTTCCAATCCACTATCAATGTCCACCGAGGACTCCCACCGAGGGAACCTTCACCGAGAAGGATTTGTTACAACAATAGGAGTACCTAACTCCTCTCTCAAACAACCACCTCACACAAGAGGGGTAGGCCCTTTGCCAAACAACCACAACAACCAACACCTCTACCGAAGAGGGTTTACAACCAAACTCCACCTCTCTCTAGAGGGAGCAAACCAATCACCCGATCACCTCTACCTAAGAGGGATACACAAAGAATAAGGGTGTACAACAAGTGGTTCCAAAGACCACAAACTCAAACTCTCTTTTCTTTTCTCTTTTTCTACAAAACAAATGATCCTAATAGATTAGGATAGTATGATAGCTCAAGTGTGGAAAACTAGGTGTTTTTGGAAACAAGCAACAAAGAAAAACTAATTGGGAAGTCTCTTGTAAAAGATAGAAAATGAAAGATCAAATCAAAATCCCAAAACCTAGTTTTCTTTGATTTTTCAAAAACCTAAAACAATAAAGATTGGAAGTTTAAAGCACAAAACTCTTTTTAAAACTCTTTTAAAACAATAGAGAAAGTCTGGAAATTTTGTCTCTAAAAACCTTTTCCAAAAACCCAAAGAGATGGGGTTTTTATAGGCCCATCAGAAAACTAGCCGTTAGGCTGATGTGGCAGCCTGACAGGCTGACGGTCGACCGGCCCGGTCGACCGCCAACGGTCTAAAATATGACCGTTGGGCAACCACGGTCGACCGGCCCGGTCGACCCAAACAAACAGAGAGCTCTGCTCTCAGCCCGGTCGACCGTCCCGGTCGACCGTCCCAGTGACTTCAAACGTGCACAGATTTGTGCACGTCGGTCGACCGGCCCGGTCGACCGACTTCACCCAAGTCGACTAGGTCAGGTTGACTAGTCGACTGATTGAAGCCTGGAACAAAAATCTGGGTCAGAAAACACTGTAAAATATTTTTTAAAAAATCTTTTAACACTTCTAAAAATCCACAAAACTTGTTTTATCATTTTATATTGAAACACAAACAAGTGATAAAAATTTCAAGACATATATCAATCATATCAATTCATTTTTGTGTCTTGCCAATTTTATCAAAAACAAAACTTGTATTTTTATCAAACTTGATTTTTCAATACATGAATAAGATAGTCAAAATAAGTTTGTTAAGCAAGTTAAACCATGTATGTATATCTAGAACATATCTAATATACATAGAAATAAAGTAAACTTGTTTTGATCTACTATTCATGAAAATCAAATCCAAATCTTGAAACGTGTGTGTATTGTGCACTTGAGCATATCAACTATACTAAGCTTTACAAATGGATCTAAACACACTATCTAAACTATGGATACCTAAGTCTTCTTGATGATCTTCATCTTCAAGTTGACTTGCTCCAAAACTCCTTCCATGGGCTAGGCAATGTGTGATCATGAAGCTTTGGCCCTGGAATCACCATGAAAAGCTTCTCAACTCCTTGTTGAAGCTAATCACCAACTAATATCTTGGTTAATGATCTGAAACTTAAGCAACACAAGATTATTAGTAAACATAACTACATGAGTTAATCATCATCAAAACTAGGGTGGAAGGCCTTTGGGCCAACAACATGCCTACGGGTCTTTCTCGGTCATCCTACGGGAGCTGAAAACCCTCCATTATGGGATTTCCCTTACTCGGAGTCACGTTCTACTGCAAGGGTTTCCCTTCTCAGAGCATCTGATCTTCCGATGCTGGGATATGCCCCCACTCGAAGGATCACGTCTCTACACTCCTAGACGAGATGTGCCCCGCGTGGAAGTGTTAACACAGACATGCTTATGGGCCTTTCTCGGTAGTCCTACGGGAGTCGAAACCCTCCGTTGTAGGATTTCCCCCACTCGGAGTCCCCACTCTGATGTAGGAATGTGCCCGCTCTCAGAGCTCCCATCTGTTCCGCTGATGGGATGTGCCCCCACTCGGACAGGCAAGCCTACGGGCTCCCCTCAACTGAACCCACGGGCGGATGAACCCCCGGTAGTCTCTCTATCGGGCTCCTTCCATATTCTGATGTTGGGATGTGCCCTCACTCGAGAGACAGCTCCGTTGACGGGATATCCCTGCAGGAGAGGACAACTCTGTTGTTGAGTTGCTCTCACGTCGAGGTACCAGATCATCGGCCGGGTTGGGGCTCCTACTCGGGACAGACGCCCAGAATCTGTTGATGGAATTTCCCCCACCTCAGACCAATTTTTGCAAATACCACTGGACTATGGCGATACACAAGGTCAGATATATCTATGAGGGTTTCCTTATTTGGATATCCCCTCAACGTATCGATCTCGTGCAGTCATACATCCAATATTTCTCTCGAAGAACACAACAAGGATGATCTCGCGACAACGTTGATTGAGGTATGATTTAAAATTTGAGTATGCCCGATCTGTCTGGGGGCATCTCGGGTTGAATTGGCTCAGGTAATGGTGATGTGAGTTTGTTTATGAGAATTTTCTTGTTTGGATTATACCCTCGACGTACTGATCTCATGAATATGTAACCAAGCTCATACAATTTGTTTTGCCCACATTTGCATCGAACGCTTATTTCACTTGTTTCAATGCATGATTGCATGTGCATCCGAACTATTTTCTGCAGCCTTTCTGCCCCGAGAGTGGGATTTCCCCCACTCGAGGGCAAAACCCCGATCCCCCGCTGATGGAATGTGCCCCAACTCAGAAAATCGTGTCTGTACACTCCTAGACGGGATGTGCTCCCGCGTAAAAGAATTAACGCAAATTAGACTATGGGCTTTTCTCGGTCTTCCTGCGGGAACCGAGATCCTCCGCTACGGGATCTCCCCGGCTCGAAGACCAAACTCTGCTGTAGGAATTTTTCCCTCTTAGAGGTTCAGTTTCGTAGCTCCTTGATGGGATGTGCCCCCGCTCGGAAGCAAACACGAATCCAACTCCATTGTAGGAATTTTTTCCTCTCGGAGGCTCAATCCATAGCTGAGATTTTTTCCACTTGGAGACAATACTTACAGGTCCCGCTATGGGATAAAACAACCACTCGGGAATTTCACGCTAAATCAATCCCTGACATCTCAGAAGCAAAGCAATTCTCCCCGAGCAGACATCCAATTCTAAACAAAAACAAACACGAGGCAAATCAAGAAAGATCTAGACAAACACTTTCATTTCAGAATATTTTCATTATGAAATTTTCCGATTACTTCCATTCAAATACATACTCAGTTACATTTAACGAGAGTGACATGAGGTCTATTACATATTTGTGTTTACATTTTTGAAAAGAAATACAGATAATCCAATCCCATTTCAAACTCATTAAGATTCTGATGCTGAAGCAAACAAAGATCCGCCAATAGGGAGATGCTCCGCATAGGCGCAATTCCTATTGTTCACGCCTCCTTTCACAAGTCCCGAGAGAGTCTAGGGAGATTCCTTGACGAAAGACAGAAGATTTCCCAGACGAGAAACCATCTCTGTTCTAACCAGAGAGACGATCTTGTCTAGGATATACAAGAACCTGATGATGTCTTATCACGAGCCCTCCATCCCGAACAAGTGTCCAGGAGCCTCTAAAGCATGAACACTTCACCATCCCAGGTCATCCACCCGTGCTCCCTTCCTAAGTCCCACCTTAAGAAAACAGTCTCCTAAAGCGAGGACCACGGGATTCAGCATGGAACGAAGACTGTAAGGCATATGCAATGACGATGGAATCAGGATCCATCACCGCTTGAGCATGGAACGAAGGCTTCACTCCAACCATACCCACCACCAAAGGAAGACATGTTCGAGCAAATCAAGACAGAGCTTGAGCACAATCTCTCTCTATTGGCGGCGAGACCTTGTCACGAAAATCGAAGTTATGAGATAAGGTCATCACGAAGACCGAAGAAACGAGACAAAGGCCGACATGAAGCATCCGCCATCTCCATCATTTCCATCCTCTCCCTCTCTTCCTCCATCGGACGAAAAGAAAAACGACGCTACAATCTACTAGAGGAAGAAAAATAGAGGACAAAAGAGTTCTTGAGAAAATGGACCTCCCGCTTCCAGAATCTTCCCTATTTATAGATACGGAAGCCAAAACCACCTTGAATTTAAATTTTTAGTCACATCTGAAAAGTCGGTTTATCCCGAATTTTTCGGCATGTCAGATTAACCAGATACGATCCGATCCTGCCACACGATCTCATCCATCTGAAGTCAAGATTTGAGTTATTAATTAATCAGTTATCTTCACCAGTTTCCAAAAAGGGCTCAGAATGCAAAGAGATATTTTGACCAGATCCTTCAGATTACAAGCGACGTCTCAACTTCTCATGCCAGGGCCTAGTGAGTCTGCTACACTCTTTCTCTTTAAAGCATGGAGAAAGAGAAAACAGAGGGGGCATCTGTAGTAGTCAATTTCTTGTTGGCCCAAGGGTACACTTCCCAGTTTTGTTTTGATGAGTACAAATCACATGAAGTTATTTGCTACTAATCAAGTTCTAATGTTTATAAGCTTACAGATTGGAAGTTGTTCCATTCTTCCTCAAAAGGAAGGTTTTGAAGTAATCAAGTTAATTCAGAGAAGAGATTCAAGCTGGGATGATCAAAAGCGTGGATTTTTAAGAAGCCCTCTTGATGAAAACTTGAAAATAGTGTAACTCTATGTAAGATCTTGGAATGTTTAAGTTTTAGTGTTGAATTGATGCTCAAGAAGCCACACACTTGCAAAAGTTATCTATACAAAAATTGTTTCAAAAATATTTTAAAAATCCTATGTTTTCTGTCTGTCTTTCCGACAGCTCAATAGAGCTGCGACAGCCCCTTGGTGCTATCGACAGGGTTTCATAGAGACTTGGGTCTTGTTTGGTGTTGCTCGCTTTCGACAGTCCAAGAGGACTGTTGACAGTTGATACGCTATGTATCAGTGTGATGTCGACAACCTTATTGGACTGTCGACAGACAAGCTCCGCAACGGCTAAAGTTTTAGCCGTATACTAGAATGTCGACAACCCTATTAGACTGTTGATAGCCCCAGTGTACCGTTTAGGCCAAATTTGAAATAAAATAAGATATTCTCCTTTCAAACTGATTTGTCTTATCCCCAAATGGGTATATTTCACTTTATTAGAACTTTGTCAGTATTTTATTGACTGGTTTAGCATCTCTAATGTTATTTACCTACTGCTTATATATATATATATAATATATATATATATATATATATATATATATATATATATATATATAGGTCATTGTAGGAGAAGTTTTTAAGAAGTTATGGTATAAGTTTTTGAAATCAAAGTTTTTAAGGAAAAATCAAGTTTTTTGCTTTCAAGTTTCAAGAGCTCACAATTTCAAATCATTCTCTGCAAGTTTTAAGCTCTCAAGTTCTATCTTTCAACTGAAATTTTCTCTCACAGAAACTTCTTGAGCTTCATTTCTCCACTCAAAATTCTAAAAAATTAGAAAGAGAAAATTTGTAACCTTTGTGGTTGCCAAAAGCTTGTAAACTTCATTGGCTTTGTGTTACCTCATGTGTAAAGGATTAAAGGTTGGAGTTGTGTACTCCGGATCTTGTGTAGACCTTATAGCTCATTTGTGAAAGTTTCTGTGGATAGTGAAAATCTTTCACGCGATGAAGGCAGGAACGTAGAGCTTGGTGCTCGAACCTCGAAACAAATCTCTTATGTTTGCAATTGCTTTCTCTCTTACTCTTACTCTATCTCTATTGCTTGCACTTGTATTTTTACTTATCTCTATTACTTGCACTTGTGTTTTTACTTTCACTGCACTTGTTATTCATCTCTTGCATCATTCATACTTATTAATTTTTCTCTTTCAATTAAGAAAGCAATTAAGCACCTCAACTCTTATCTAAAGGAATATAGAGAAAAAGTTCTAAAGTCCTTAATTGAGAATCCGGCTTCACTTCTTGATTTAAGTTGACCATTTGCATTATCATTTTAAATTGTTGCATTTTCATATTTGATTAGCATTACACCTATTCACCCCCCTTTAGGTGTACTTTCAATTGATATTTAGAGCCTTGAACTCTAGATTTTGGTTTAACCACCTTAGAGAGATGCTCTTGCTAATTATTCCTTTGCATTTTTTGCTTGTTTTCTACACTAATATCCAGGGCCAAAGAAATCAAGACTCCACCCAATTTGATGGCCGTAAATTTCCCATATGAAAAGTTAAAATGACTGTTTTCTTGCAATCCCTAGGAAGCCGGATTGCAAAAGCGGTGACCAAACCCTTTAGTGTACTCGATGATGGTGAGGATACTTGGTCTGAAATTGCCACCAAGGAATTTAATGTCAATGCAAAAGCTCATTATGTATTACTTCAAACATTAAATGATGAATCTAGGGTAATTCATTGAAAATCCGCCTATAATATTTACTCACACTTAGCAGTCACGCACGAAGGAATTTCACAAGCCAAGAGAGCCAAGATTGGTCTCTTGTGTTCCCAAAATTAGAATTTTTTATGAATGAGAATGAATCCATTGATGAATGATTACCAAGTTTACTAAAATCACAAATGGTCTTGCTCTTTAGGTGAAGCAATAGACAATGACTAAAAGGTGAGGAAAGTCATCCATGCTCTTCCACCATCTTGGAAGGTCAAGTCAACTACATTGAAGGAACTCAATGACAAAGAAGAGATGGAGCTTATTGATCTCATTGGGAATCTAAAAACCAATGAATGAAAAAAAAAAAGCTAGAGAGGAGAAGGCACCCCAAAAGAAGAAAACTCTTGCCTTGAAATCTACGCCCTCCATCTCCGACGAAGAAGAAAATAACCTTGAAAATGATGAAGATTTGTCTCTCCTCGTGAAGAATGAGAGAAAGATGTACAACAAGGCCAAGTTTGGAAATAAAAGAAGATGGTAAGGGAAGGAAGAGGAGAAGAAGATAGTTTGCTACAATTACCGAAAGCTCAGGCACGTCATTGTCGATTGCCCTGAGATAAAGAGTAAACCCTCAACCTCCAAGAGCCATACAAGAAGAAAGTCTTGAAGGCAACATGAGATTTGAAGAGTGAATCCGAAGAAGAGATAGACACGGCACATGTGTGTTTCATGGCAAATGAGAACACGCTAAGGTAACATCCGAATTTCTCTTGATGAATGGGAATTATCCATGGATGAATTGGATGAATCTTTTGAAGAACTATCCAACAACTATGATTTTCTCAAAATAAAGTATTTAAAAATGAAAAAAATGAACTTCTTCAAAATCAACTAGTATCATTTTCAAAGAAAAAGAAACTCCACTCTTCAAAAGACACAAAATGATAACTATACGCACAAAACTTTTTGCAAAGCAAAATTTTCAATTATTTATGAAAATGAGATTTTTACTTGAAAACAAAGATTAACACTTTGAGCAATGTTTTGAACAAAAAATGTGAGTTTGATAAGGCTAGATTAGAGGCTATGTTTCCCAAGAGGCAAACTCTAAGAAAGCCTCATGTTTCACACACACGCACACCATCATGTTCACACACCATGCTACATGCACACCACACCACACGCAATCATGCCATGCATGCTCATCATGCTCAAACACATCATGCATTTTTATATGTCAATGTGTACTCATGCACCTATTATGACCGAAAAGGCCACTTGACTGAGTTTTGTTATAATAGAATTAATGCCTCTAATGATCATGTTTGGATTCGAAAGACTAACACTCTAAGACTCAAGAAAATATGGGTACCAAAGTCAACCCCTTTGTTAATTGATATAGGTACGCACCAAGGCTCCAAGACGTAGAGAGCGATGGTATATTGATAGTGGTTGCTCAAGGCACATGACTTGAGATATCAACAACTTTGCAACGCTATCAAGGTATCATGAAGGTGGAAATGACTCAAAGGGTAAAATCGTTGGTACAGGTAATATCAAGATTGGCTCACCTCCTTTAATTGAGAATGTTATTTTGGTTGAAGGCCTTAAGCATAATCTTTTGAGCATTAGCTAGCATTGTGACAAAGGTTTTAAAGTTGATTTTGATGATTTCACTTGTGACATTTTACACAAGAAAACAAATATTTGTGTTCTTTCCAGTTTTCGTGAAAACAATGTTTACATAATTAATATGTTAAATAGACAATGCAACTTCTTTGAATGTTTTAATGATTCTTGGTTATGGCATAGGAGACTAGGCCACGTTTCATTTGACCATCTATCCTGAATTAATTCTAAAGATTCAGTGAAGGGTATTCCTGATTTGAAGTTTGAAAAGGACCGCATTTGTGATGCATATCAACTTGGGAAACAAACCAAGTCCTCCTTCTAAACAATCAAGAATATCATGACATCTAGACCCTTAGAGTTAATCCACATGGATTTGTTTGGTCCAACTAAAACCAAAAATCTTAGTGGTAACCATTTTGTTTTTGTTTTTGTTGATGATTTCTCAAGATTTACATTGGTTTTCCTTTTAGAGCAAAAAGATAAAGCTTTCTTGCAGTTTCATGTTTTTAGAAAAAGAGTTGAAAAAGAAAAAGATTTTTCGATTTTGCGCATAAGGAGTGATAGAGGCGGTAAGTTCATCAACCATTTTTTATCAGTTATTGCGAGAAAAATGGAATTAAGCATGAATTGTCTTGTCTTATAACTCCACAACAAAAAGGAGTCATCGAAAGGAAGAATAGTACTCTTCAAGAGATGGCTAGGATAATGATTAGTAGATACAGACTCCTCAATATCTATCGCCGAGACTATAAACACTTCATGTTACATTGGGAACTGAATTTATTTTAACAAAAATTCTAACAAGACTCCCTTTGAGAATTATTACTTGAGAAAACCAAATGTTTTATATTTAAGGTTTTTAGATGTAAATGTTTTGTTTTGAGTACTAAAGGTAATTTAGGAAAGTTTGATCCAAAATCCTTTAAAACTATTTTTGTTGGGTATTCAAACACCAGTAAGGCCTATAGAGTCTTCAATAGGTTAACTTTGACTATTGAAGATCTATGAATGTTATCTAACACTCTTGTGAAGAATGTTGCAGAAATTGATTTCTTAAGTGAAGACATTGAAAAGATTTCATTGAAGGACTCGCCGGCTCAAGTAGATGAAGACAAGCCAAAAGATAATACAAATGGTGAAGTCTAAGATGTTGAAGTGGAGCCAACTCAACCACTTTCAAAGGATTGAGATATGCTACAAGCCATCCCAAGGACCTCATCATAGGTGATGTATCCAAAGGGGGTAACTACTCGCTCTAAACTCTATGATATTTGTAGCCATTTTGTATTCATTTCTCATATTGAGTCCAAGAATATCCTCAAAGCCGAGGGCGACTCATAATGGTTACTTGCAATACAAGAGGAGCTCAATCAATTTGAGCGTAACCAAGTTTGACATCTTGTTTCTAGGCCCCATGATAGACCAGCTATTGGTGCTAAATGGATCTTTAGAAATAAGTTGAATGAGTCAGAAAATGTTATTAGGAATAAGCTAGGTTAATGGCCCAAGGTTACACCCAAATCAAAGGAATCGATTTTGAGGAAACTTTTGCACCCATAACACGGCTAGAAGCCATACGAATGACACTTACCTTTGCTTCTTTCAAGGATTTAAGCCTTTCAAATGAATGTTAAAATCGCATTTTTAAATGGTTTTATCGAAGAGAAGGTGTATGTTGAACAACCCCGGGTTTGTTGATCCTACACATACGGATTTTGTTTTTAAACTTGAAAAGATTTTATATGGTTTAAAACAAGTTTCAAGAGCTTGGTATGAAAGATTAAGTAGTTTTCTTGTTTTTAATGGTTTTGTGAAAGGTAAAGTAGACACCACATTGTTTATAAAGCATGTAGAAAATAATATCTTGATCGTGCAAATATATGTTGATGATATTATTTTCAAATCTACTAATGAAAAGCTATGTAAGGACTTTGAATCATGAATGAAGAAAGAGTTCGAAATGAGTATGATAGGAGAGCTCAACTACTTTCTTGAACTTCAAATCAAGCAAAGGAGTGATGGGAACTTCATCAATCAAGCTAAGTATACAAGAGAGCTTATCAAGAAATTTGGGCTTGAAGATACGGAAATTAATAAGACTCCTATGTTTACCACAACCTTAACAAGGATGAACAAGGAAAAAATGTTGACATTAAATTCTTACGTAGCATGATTGGTAGCTTGCTTTACTTAACGGGTAGTAGGTCAGACATTATGTTTTGCGTTTGTTTGTATGTAGATTTCAATTTTGTCCTAAAAAGTCTCATTTGATTGCGGTAAAATACATTATTAGATATCTTAAGGGCATTTTTGGAATAGGTTTGTGGTATCTGAAGACCAGAGAATTCTCTATGACGAGTTATTCGGATGCCGACTATACCGATTGCATAGTGGATAGAAAGAGCACTAGTGGAACTTGTCAATTTTTGAAAATTACCTCGTTTCGTGAGCTTTCAAGAAACAAAATTCCGTAGCCCTTTCAGCCGTCGAGGCGGAATATGTTGCGCCGGGCTTGTTGTGCACAAGTCCTTTGGTTGAAACATACTCTCCTTAATTATGATTTGCATTATCATCATATTAAAATATTTTGTGATAGTACTAGTACTATTCATGTGACCAATAATGCAAATTAACATAGTAATACCAAGTATATAGAGATTCGATATTACTTTCTTAGAGATCATTATGAGAAAGGAGATTTTGAAATTGACTATGTTTCTACCTATTTCAATTGGCTGATATTTTTACTAAACCTCTTGATTACAATAGATTCTTTTTCATTTGTGGTAAAATAAATGTTTGTATGATGGATACATGATGTTTTGAGTTTGAGTTTTCTTGATTTTCACATCACTTTTCATGAAAATTTTCAACTAAGTTGAGTTTTCCTTCCAAGTGGTCTCATGATAGTTTTCAAGTGATCTATTTTCAAATGGTATTTTGATTGGTATTCCTCTTTTTTATGTATGACAAAAAAAAGGGAGAAGTATGTAAAGTTATTTGAGTTATTTGTTAGTTATTTGTTTGAGATTGTTTGGGATTGATTTTCATGCAATAATCTCTTATCCATTCATTCTCATGTTGTATGCAAATGTTTAATTATTGGTATCTTATTCTTTATTGCATATTTATATTGGTGGTTAAAGGCATGGAAGGAGGTTGACTCGTTTATGCATAACGTTTTATATTGCAAAATTCATACATATATGCATATAACTTGCTTGTTATTGTTATATCTTTTAGTCATGTATGATTGAACTTGATATATAAGCATAATTTCAGGGAGAGCTTTCCAAATTCTTCATTTTATTTGCTTAAATAACTCATGTACTTTGTCATCATCAAAAAGAGGGAAATTGTTGACCCAAAGGTACACTCTCCAGTTTTGTTTTGATGATTACAAACCACATGAAGTTATTTGGTACTAATCAAGTTCTAACGTTTATAAGCTTACAGGGTTCAAGAGATTGGAAGTTATTCCATTCTTCCTCAAAAGGAAGGTTTTGAAGTAATCAAGTTAATTTAAGTAAGGGATTCAAGCTCGGACGATCAAAAACATGGATTTTGAAGAAGCCCTCTTGATGAAGACTTGAAGAGAGTGTGACCTTATGTAAGATCTTAGAATGTTTAAGTTTTAATGTTGAATTGATGCTCAAGAATCACACACACACTTGCACAAGTTATGTATACAATAATTGTTTCAAAAATATTTCAAAAATCCTATGTTTCGCTGTCTTTGTATGTCGACTGCACCCAGCTTCCTTTCAGAGAACCGTCGACACGGTTTTACAGAAACTTGGGTCTCGTTTGGTGTTGGCTCGCTTTCAACAATTCAAGAAGATTGTCGACAGCTGATATGCAATGCATCAGCTGTGTTGTCGACAGCCTTATTGGACTGTCGACAGGCAAACTCCGCAATGGCTAAATTTAGCCGTTGCACACTAGACTGTCGACAGCTCTATTAGACTGTTGACAGCCCCAGTGTACCGTTTAGGCCAAATTTGAAATATAACGAGATTTTCTCCTTTGAAATTGTTTTATCTTATACCCAAATGGGCATATTTTACTTTATTAGGACCTATCAGTGTTTTATTGACTGGTTTAGCGTCTAATGTTTATTACCTATTGCCTATATATATATATATATATATATATATGGGTCAATTTGGAGAAGTTTTTAAGAAGTTTTGATACAAGTTCTTGAAATCAAAGTTTTTAAGAAAAAATCAAGTTTTTACTTTCAAGTTTCAAAAGCTCTTAATTCTAAATCATTTTCTACAAGTTTTAAGCTCTCAAGTTCTATCTTTCAACTGAAATTTTCTCTCACACAAACTTCTTGAATTTCATTTCTCCGCTCAAAACTCTAGGAAGCTATAAAGAGAAAGTTTGTGACCTTTGTGGCTGTCAAGAGTTTGTAAACTTTATTGGTTTTGTGCTACCTCTTGTGTAAAGGATTGAAGGTTGAAGTTGTGTACTCTGGGTCTTATGTAGACCTTGTAGTTCCTTTTTGTGAAAGTTCCTTTGTGGATAGTAAAATCCTTCACGCAATGAAGGCGGAGACGTAGACCTCAGTGCTCTAATTTCGAAACAAAAATCTTATGTTTGCAATTGCTTTCTCTCTTACTCTTACTCTATCTCTATTACTTGCACTTGTATTTTTACTTATCTTTATTTCTTACGCTTGTGTTTACTTTCATTGCACTTGCTATTCATCTCTTGTTCATTCATACTTGTCGGTTTTCCTCTTTCAATCAAGAAATCAATTGGGCACCACAACTCTTGTCTAAAGAAATATAGATGAGAAGTTCTAGAGCCTTTAATTGAGAATCCGGCTTCACTTCTTGATTTGAGTTGACTGTTTGCATTATTCATCTTAAATTGTTGTATTCTCGCATTTGATTAGCATTACACATATTCACTCTCCTCTAGGTGTACTTTCATTTCTGACCTACATTAGGATCAAGACACCTGTCACCGCCATCAAAACCTCCTGAAGACACCAAAGAGCCATCCGAGCATCTCCTCGCAAGGCATTATTCGGTTATTCCCGAGACCATTCCTCCCAAGAAATCGATTGTCCGAGGATACTCTTCCTTCCGAGAATATGTCGACCGAGACCAATTCTATCGTCCTAAGTAGGGCGGCTACTGCAACCAACTTCAATTCTTATTTTCCGACAAACTTGAAAACTGACTAGTTTCTCAGTTTGTGAAAGAGTGTTATCGTCAGGTCAAATGATCTGTATATATTGTTAGATCTAGATGATGCAAATTCCATTCTTTGTTCAAAAATAAAATTGGACTTCAGTGAGGATGTTCTGAAGTTGTCTAAGACTGGGCAAGCTAATATTCAAAGCTGCCAGTTGCATGATGGGCCTCTGGTACCCTTCATAAGTTCATCTACTTTCTGATTGGGGGTTGGGGAAACCTTCTCAGATGCTTATTTTGTTTGAGTTTCACTAGTCTAGTCGATTTTGTATTCTACTTTGGTTGATCAGACAGTAATTAAGACATCTGGACATTCTGCTTGTTAGTTTCAGTAATATCATGATGGATGCATCATATTACTGGTTTAGGAGGTCTAGATTCAGTTCCCTCCTTTTTTCCATCTAATTTTACTGGTTTTCTGTGTCCTCAACTGAAAGATAAACTACACCTATCTTCATGTGAAAGATTGTCATTTTGTCAATGACCCAACTGCAGGTTAAGTACATAATGATACAAGCACAGTACTGAACACCCTAGTGGCACAACAAATAAGAATACCTGTAAAATTACTCCACGAACAGCTCTAGAGAATGCCAAATTTGTGCGCATGTAGTGTACAATATCCTGTATGCATGTTTAGAGAGTAGTAGGGTTAGACTTGTTCCCTTGGTATGAATAGAAAGTTGTTTTGAATGACGCTTCAAATGACTAAAAAAATTCCAAATAGTTCTACCTGGCAACCAGTACTGTGCCCAAGAAGCACGACCCCCTCGGAATTTTCCTTATTAATTAAATAACCAATAAGCTGATCAAGTTCCAAGGCATCCTTCAAAATAAACAATTGGAGGATATGCTTATTTCAATCAAAAACTGTGCAGATGAAGGGAAAATTTCTTCAAGAAATACTCTCGGACAAATATATAATTAAATTTATGTCAAGTATAGAAATTGACACTACACAATATGCATCAAAAAAACTGTTCCAAATGTTAGTTTTACACTGTTTCAGACTGAAAGCATAAGGATTAATTATAATCATCAGCTGTTTGCATCATAAAACTTCCTTCTGGTGCTTCCGTATTAACTGCAAGACTGAGTTTGGTTGGGAAAGAAGCGAAAGAAAGGATGGAAAACTAGCGGGAAAGAGATTTTCCATCACTTGGAATAATGTAAAGTAGAAAGAAAATTACCATAGTCAATGAAAGAATTTAAAAATATGTGCAAGATTTTCCTTCCATAATCCAGCAAGAAGGGAGAAAGACCTCTTTCCCCAGACCTGCCCATCAACTTCACCATCACTGATGAGCTTTGTTGGGTCATGATTTAACTTAGAGGATCTTCCATCCTCTAAACTTTTTGTCATGGCTTAAATAGGTCAAGCCCAATCTTTACCAGAGCTTCTAGATTGACAACCACCTTATTCGTGGATTTCCCCGGTAAAAATATAAAAATATATTCTCAACCCGATTGATAACTTTGGAGTTTTGGTGAGGTAACAGAAACTTTAAGATGGTATGGTATCAAGGCCACCCAAATACAAATCCAGCCACACACATTTAAAAGTGGGGAACATGTGTGCACACACCCTCAAAAGCCTAGGTTTTGGCCCACAAAAAGCTACAAGGAGTGCAGGAAAATAAAAATATATCCACATCCACCATCACACAATATTGGTGCTTTGCGGTCTTTAGGAATCCCAAACCTAACTGCTTTGAATTTCAGTGTTCATCTTTAGTTTTCTTTCTAGCTTTCTTTAGCACCTGGATTAGCAAAGAAGTTTTTGGTCTTTTTTTCTATTTTTTCCTTTCCCATTTATTTGATTTCCTTGTCTCGCATTCTTTACTAGATCACATAGTATGAACCATACGCACCTGTGATATATTAAGAGTTATATTAAGAGCCTGACAAGAACTAGAAGTGGTCAAAGAGACTCAGCTATTTACAACATGTATAACTTCTGCAAAAAAATAACCACTTAAAAGCATAAACTGTAATAGACTATTGTAGTGGTCAAAATTTGACTTGCATCAGGATTATGACACGTGTCCTAACCACCGAGGAGATGCCCTAAGACATCCACAACTCTCAGAGTCTATCATGAAGCATCTATCACATCCAACCTTCCCGAAGCTGCCCACCATCTCGAAGACATTTCCGACCCGGAGCCGCATTTTGCCACTCCGAGGCTTTTACTACTCCGAAGTCCTCACCTCCTCAAGGTCTTCTCCACTCCGAAGGCTTCAGCTCCGATGCTAAAGCTCCAACAACAGATCATCTCTGTGATCTCCACCAATAGTTATACAGCTCTGTCCTCCCCCAAGTTCATAACGTGTAATGCCCCTATCAGCGCGGGCAGTTATGAACAGTGGCAGGTTTCTCTGCATGCAATCCCAACCAACGCCAGTGACATGGCCCGTTATAATAAATCCAGCATGTGCAGATTGTGTAGTTATAAGAGTTCATCAATTTCACCTCCACACTAGCATCCATGTCAGGTATATACTATCCTTCTTCTCCAAGGAGAAAGGGGTCGCTTTTTAAAACCTAAGAGCACACACCCCCCACTATACTAGCAGTTTTCTTGTGCTAGTCCACCCTACCACAGTAGTAGTTTTCCTATACTAGCCCACCCCCACTACACTAACAGTTTCCATGTGCTAATCCACCCTTTCACCACAGTCGGTCCCCCTTTCCTTTCCACATTCTCATGCCCAAGGGTCTTAGGCCAGCACCATACTGGTGCTCCTAACCTGAAAAGTGTCTCTTCTCTATGTGCTTTGACAAGTCTGATCGGAACATCTAGTCGCTTGTGGCGGAGATTCATCCACCGCGAACTGGTGAGATTTTTTTCACCATAAACTTATGCTTTCATTGAAATCTTGAGTCTACACTCGAGGTCTCCCTCCCTTCCAACCAAACCTTCCTCAAAAAGCCTCTCCTCTAGTGTCGAAGGCCCCAAGATGCATACGATCATCAACACGGCGCCCCTTCCAAAGGTGGGACCAATACCAACACTAAGGACCCCACACGCCACCAATCGCGAGCACGCCACAGATAATGCATGTTCCTCCTCGTCTTAGAGGACAGCCACCAACGATCAACCATCATTATATGAAGGCCAAATCCTTCAGATGCTCGCCAACATGGAGCAGATAGTGCAGCAAGCCCGGTCAGATCGCGATCGAGAGCAAGCGGCTCTCAACTGCGAGAATGTCATACGTGAACAAGAGGCGTAGAGGCAACTCAATGACTAACTCCAAGCTCAAATTGTCCCCCTCCAAGGCACTCAGGCGTAAACACAGCTAGTGGACGAACCTGGAGTTGGAGAGATACAAGGCGATGGCCCATCATCGCCTTCAAAGTACATTTTGACAGGAAAGACAATACTATCCTTACCTAATAATGCTCCCAATAAGACCACATATGTTTGGCCAGAAATCTTGAAAAAGGTTATGGAATTCTATAATCAAATAAATAGATAATAAAACATTAGCTGTGACCTCCTTATAGAAGGCATCAACCTCTCCATACAAGTCTAGAAATTAAAATTCAGAAGCACTCAGAAGGAGTGAAGGTTATAATTTTCAGATTAACCCTTTCAAGTAATAAGTTTGCCTAATATATATGGACGCCATAATCTGTTAGCTTAAGTTTTTGTGTAAAATGGTTTAAGGTCTTCAAACCTCATTATTGGTAATTTAAAATTAAAAATAATCATTTGCTTCCCAATTATGTTGTCTTTCCAAATCACTTGTGTCTCGATAAGGGGCCTTTCTATGTGGAAACATGAGGTGTAAAGCGCTAAGTTTCCTTGATATACATTGTTAGCACAACCAATCAGCTTAAGCTTTTGGTAAAGTGTCTTCTTGCATGACATGAGAATACCAGGTTTCATAAGGTCCTGGGTTAAACCTCATTACTTTCATTAAAATAAGTTTCTTTATCGCCCACTTTTTTACCTCTATAAGTAGGGTTGATGATGAGTCCAGATCGGCCCAAGGCACGATGGACCGGCACAAAAAACTTTGGTACATGAATGATGAAAACAAGACTATGGGTCATGCCTGGGCTATCAAATATAAAGCCCAGTTATTTTCATGTTGTGCTTGGACTCGCCTCGGCCCACAACATGGCCCAGCCAAGGCACGAATGAAGCTCCATTGGGCTAGCATGATTGGACAGGCATGATTACACATGTCCTGATCTCATCCCTTGATCTAAATTAAGTTAGAACGATCTCAAAATGGATATGGTTTAGAATGGATTACATTGAAATCATCAAACATTAGTTTAGTTTGTGATTTTTCTTGCAATTGCTTGGGTATATAACTGAAGTAAAGGTTTTCAAGTAGCTTGAGTTTACATACCTTATTGCTAATATCTTCTAGATTTAATCCTATTCGTTTTCATGTATGAATTTGTATGACAAATTGATTGTTTTAAAAACTATTAGGCACAAAATGTGTGAATTAGGCATGATTAGGCACAAAATAAGAGAACCAGATCCAGCACGAACCGGTCAACCTGGTATGGCATGTCAGCTGGCCAAGTATCTTGTGGACTAGTACATGGGCGTATAGTTCTAGACTCATACAGTACTCTGGGACATACCCAAGTCTAATTTTGTGTGGGTTGCGCCTGGACTTGGCTAGGCACGACATGACACGGCCCATTACCAACCCAATTTATAAGAGAGTCATATTTATGTCGGGAGGCCCACGTGAGGGATCACTAAGTGCCAGGTTTGCTTGATATGCATTATTTGTCCATATACCATTTATCTTAAGCTTTTGGAGGTGGTTCCTTAAAAGTGCTCAAGTAGATATACTTTGTTACTGGCAACAAAAGTTTTAGAATATTCTACTCTTTATTATAACATACACTACACATGCCAGGGTGCCAAGGTGGCAGTAGCGACTAGATGCCTCCTAGATTCCCACACCCCATTTTTAAAAGAATAAGAAACTCCCAAAAATTCAGAGAAAAATGCAAATAGAATAGTAGAGAAGCATAAGTAGAAAAAAAAACGAGCAGCGATAGAGAAGATGGAAAAAAGAGTAGAAGAGTACACAAAAGGCGGCAGAGAGAATAAAAAAGTTTTTATTAAAAAAATACCTCACCAACTAGGCAGCTGGACAGGTTCATGAAGTTGAAGCAAGGTAGATGATAGGATAACAAGGGAATAGAGAGCATCATAGTACGGAAGGGTTTTTATTAAAGGCGATGAATCCATCCATGCTTTGGAGTGTATTTAATTAAAGTTTGAGCTAATTAAATGGCTCCAGCTCATTTTATGTTTAATATCCAATAATGTGAAAGGGAAACCTAGGAAGAAGGCACACTTCCTAGGCAGGTTCAATGCTGCTATGGGATGACTTGTGTGGACCAATATATATACCTTGGGCCGCATAATTCTTTTGCATAGAGTGTAGGCAAAACAATTCCATTTTTCTTAGGTGGGAGCCCAATCCATTTTCAAAATTCTAGTTCTATCTCTAAGTTTTCCTCACATATATGGTCCAAAAAACATCAATGAGAGTCAAATGTATAGCAAGTGAATGAAACATTCTGTGTTAATGTTTCAGCCATAGTTCTTTCTTCTTCATATTATTTTCTACATTAGTCTCTCCTTCTCTCCACTTGACCTTCTCCATTGTAATTTTAAGCTGCATCTTAAGGCTTCATCACTAATAGGTAGTCAAAGGAATTTATGATCATAACTCATTCCTGAATTACGTTTGCTAGGCATCATCAATATAATAACGAAGAAGCCAACAGGATAAAAATATTTTAACGAGGAATTTAAATTTTCTAGCAACCGTCACCATGTAGGATCCGTGCTTGCTCACACACTGAATGAAATCGCTTAGCGATAAGAGGTTTCCCATCCATGCACCCAATAAAGCTTTTATATAGATATCTCAGCGCTGTTAGGTTCAAATAATAGAATCGGTTGGTCCATATCATAGAATAAAATCAGTTACTGTAAGTTCAATTTTTTTAGGCTCAAAAGGGAACATCTTGCACGAAAAGAAAAAGATAATGATCTTAGGCATTTTGATAGTCAAATAGAAATTAATACTTGTTCCAAGCTGGAAGTGCCATATCCAATATAAGATGAAGTGAGCAAGGGCTGCACCAGGGACCACTTTTCATTCTCCAAAGCAATTGATAAAGGTTCTAGATACCTGCAAACACATAAACCTCATCAAATTGTTTTGTTACATAAACCCCTATGAAGTAATATGCTGAAAACAACTTAATATTGAGCAAATAAAACAAAATTGGTTAAAATCCTTTCTCAAAGGAAAATGGATAGAGATAATGAAAGATGAGCAGAAGTAAATTGGAATGTTACGAATATCCAAAACTTCATTGAGAATATTGGACAGGTGAGATCATCATTATCTACAGACTTTCCCATCAAACTAGGTCAGCTACGCAACTACAACTCAAAGTGGACAGAGCTCCATCAACAGAATTTAACTACAATTTGACCAAGTTTTTAGAGCTTACTCTCCTTAACATCAATCCCTTATGAATCATAGACAAATGTAAATATGATTAGGAGAAAGCCTGCCATAAAACCTAGAAACCAATTGGTGGGCAAGTGTGGCATTTGGCGATGCAGTTGTAAGCTCATGCAACTAAGAAGCAAATCTCCAAACAAGTCAAATCATGAGATACCAATCCCACTACTCTCTGAAATATAAGCCAGGGGGTCCCATTCCCAACTGAATCGGTCAAGTCATCAAACTTAAAATGAAAACCTCAGAAAGTAAATCAATTCGAATCAAATTAAGACAGCAGCCATAGATTAGATATCAGTAACCAAACCGACCAAGAAAAATACTTGCAAAGCAATTCAATGCCCCTTGCTATGACCTTCAACCTTTTAGACCAGTCAGTTAATGACTGAAGCAAGAAATCATTAATCTAATGAGTAATAACAATGGTGCCGGATGTCACATTAGTGGCCAAGTTCAACCTTATGAAATGTTCACTCTAAAAGATCATTTTTTACATCAAAATAGTATCCAAAACTAAAGAATGCAAGGGCAGTGAAAATGCCATGCAGATGGAGAGTGGTCAAGCATGCCACCCAGTGTTCAAAGGATCGGCCGAGTCGGATACGACTCGGCCGAGTCGTATCCGACTCGGCCGCCCCCGGGATGACTCGGAGGCCCGAGTCACGCGTGGATCGCCGAGTCGACCCGGATCGGGTCCGACTCGGACCCGACTCGGGCGACTCGGCCGAGTTGTTATAGACTCGGCCGAGTCGCCCGAGTCGGGTCCGAGTCGGACCCGATCCGGGTCGACTCGGCGACCCGTGACTTGCGTCGCCTTTAAATCCGCTCGGGGAGAGAGAGAGAGATCAGATCTGATCTCTCTCTCTCTCTCTCTCTCGCTCGCCGTCTCCCCCGCGACGACCTCCAGCCCTCGCCGTCCGTAGCCGTCGCCGTCGCCGTCGCCGTCGCCGTCGCAGGTACTCCTCCCCTCTCTCCCTCTCAGTCTCTCTCTCTCCCTCCCTCTGTGCCTCTCTCTCCCTCTCTTTCTCTGTCTCTCTCCCCCGCAGGCCGCAGCGGCGCGCGCTCTCTCTCTCTGGCCTGCAGCGGCGCGCGCGCGCTCTCTCTCTCTCTCTCTCTCTGTGCGCACTCTCTCTCTCTCTCACTCTGTATCTCTCTCTCTCTCTGTCGCACTCTCTCTCACTCTGTATCTCTCTCTCTCTCTCTCTGTCGCACTCTCTCTCTCTCACTCTGTATCTCTCTCTCTCTCTCTCTCTCTCTCTCTCTCTGTCGCACTCTCTCTCACTCTGTATCTCTCTCTCTCTCTGTCGCACTCTCTCTCTCTCTCTCTCACTCTGTATCTCTCTCTCTCTCACTCTGTATCTCTCTCTCTCTCTGTCGCACTCTCTCTCTCTCTCTGTATCTCTCTCTCTCTCACTCTGTATCTCTCTCTGTATCTCTCTCTCTCTGTCGCACTCTCTCTCTCTCTCTGTATCTCTCTCTCTCACACTCTGTATCTCTCTCTCTCTCTCTGTCGCACTCTCTCTCTCTCTCTATCACTCTGTATCTCTCTCTCTCTCTGTCGCACTCTCTCTCTCTCTCTCTGTATCTCTCCCTCTCCCTGTCAGTCTCTCTCTGTCTCTCCCTCTGTCTCTCTCTCTCTCTCCTCCACTGTGTTCCTCTCTCTCTCCTCTGTCTCCGTCTCTCTCCCACTCTGTTCCTCTCTCTCTCTAATTAATTTGCATTTAATGTCATTTAATTTAGGTTAGTTTAGGTAAAGTTAATTTAACTTAATTTAGGTTAATTAATCTAATAAAGTTTTGTAATTAAGTTAGGTAATTTAATAATTTTATTGAAGTTAGGTAATTAAGTTATTGTAGGTTAATCTAGTATAAATTAGTTTAGCTTAATTTAATATAGTTTCATTTAATTGAATTTAATTTAATTTAAATTAGTTTAGTTAACTTAATTTAGGTTTATTTAATTTAATAAAGTTTTGTAATTAAATTAGGTAATTTAATTATTTTATTAAAGTTAGGTAATTAAGTTAGTGTTGCTTAATCTAGTATAAACTAGTTTAGTTTAATTTATTGTAGTTTCATTTAATTGAGTTTAATTTAATGTTTTTTAATTTAGTTAATTTTAGTTTTAATTTAATTTAACAGATAATTTTTTTTAAATTTCAGTATGGCTCCAAAGCAACGCGATATTGGATGGGAACATGGTACCCCTGTTGGTGGAAGTAGAAAACTTGTGAAGTGCAATTATTGTGGGAAACAAGTCCATGGTGGTATCACTAGATTGAAGCAGCATATAGCACATGTACCCGGTCAGGTGGAAGGATGCTTGCGAGTATCAAAAGAGATATCTCAAATAATGAGACGACATCTTTCTGAAGGTAGTAAAGAAAGAGCGGCCATTAAATCTAAAAAAGACCGACTTATGAGATCTTTAAGTGAGGAAGATTTCTATGAGGTGACCGAAGAAGATTCTGATAATGAAATTGAAGAAGTTGGTGGTTTAGAAGGAGTTGAAAGAAGACAACTGAAACAAGCCATGAAAGAAAGTCGTGAAATGGCTTGGAGATCGGCAGAAGGAGTTGATATTGGTGGCAGTAGTTCACAGCCTTCAGGATCAGGGAGTAACCGTGGATTGCGTCGGAGTATGACTATGAGAGAAGCTGAAATTCCAGCTCGTGGTATTGATCCTTACATGTTCCCAACAAAACAGAAATCAATCAAAAGCATGTTCTCAACTGAGAATATGAAAAAAGTTGGGAAATCCGTGGCGAAGTTCTTTCACTACAATGCAATACCATTCAATGCAGCTGATAGTGGTCCTTACTACCAAGCCATGATTAATACTATTGCGGAGGCAGGTCCAGGTGTAAAAGGCCCTACAGGGTACCAGATTGGCAATCTCTATTTAGAGGAGGAAGTGAAAGAAATTGGAGTATATATTGCTTCAATAAAAACAAAATGGCCGCAGTATGGTTGCACGATCATGTGTGATGGATGGAGTTCACATAATAGAAAGCCTATTGTTAATTTCATGATTTATTGTGATAGAAGCATGATCTACCATACTTCTGTTGATACCACTAATATCTCGAAGACTGCTGAGTATATATTCTCGCTAATGGATAAAGTTGTTGATGAAGTTGGCGAAGAAAATATCGTGCAGGTTGTCACAGATAATGAGGCAAGTTTCAAAGCAGCTGGTCACATGTTGATGGAGAAGAGAAAACATTTGTTTTGGTCTCCCTGTGCAGCACATTGCATTGATTTGATGCTTGAAGATATTGGCTCTTTGAAATCAGTCAAGGAGACATTGGATGATGCTAAGGTGATCACATCATTCATTTACAATAGCCTCAAAGTGGTGAATTTAATGAAGCTATACACCAAAGATAGAGATTTGTTGAGACCAGGTATAACACGGTTTGCCACCGAGTTTATTTCTATTGAAAGCCTTATTCGCTATGAGCAAGATTTGAAAAGAATGTGCACGACTACAGAATGGCGTGAATTCAACAAGGAAAGGAGTAGAAGAAGTGTGCGAGATAAGGTTGCTAATCTCATTCTGACTGACCGGTTTTGGAAGAAGGCAAGAGAGGTCCAAAACATTATGGATCCTCTTGTTAGAGTCTTGAAGATAGTGGACCAGGACAAGAAACCTACACTATCTATTATATATGAAGCTATGGATAGAGCAAAATTGGCTATAAAGGCCTCAAATAAGAACTGGAAGAAGTACTGGGACATCATTGATAGAAGATGGGAGGGACAATTGCATAGACACTTGCATGCTGCTGGTAATTCATTTGCCTAGAAATCATATTTGTTGACTAGAAATTGAAACTGTCATATCATAACAATCGTTTGCTTACATTATTGCAGCATATTTTTTAAATCCAGCACTCCAATATTCAAAAAACTTTTCTACACATCCAGAAGTGAGATATGGATTAAAGGAGGTCATTAAAAGATTGGAGCCAGATTTGACTAAACAAGCAAGAGCTATTAATGAGGTAATAATAATTTATTTATTTCATCGATATAATGTTATGCAAATATTAACACTTGTGATGTGTATTCTCACAGATAAAATTATTTGTGGATGGAGTTGGAGAATTTGGAAGCTCACTAACTAGAAGAGCAGTGCAACAATCTCTTCCAGCTGATTGGTGGATTAATTATGGCGAAGAAGCTCCCAATCTGCAGAAAATTGCCATCAAAGTCTTAAGCCAAACATGTTCTTCATCGGGTTGTGAAAGAAATTGGAGCACGTGGTCGCTAATTCATACAAAACTGCGCAACCGGTTGGCAATGAAAAAGTTGCATAAACTAGTATATGTGCATTACAATATGCGGTTGCGAGTAAGAAACTTGACATGCAAAAGCGACACTGATGATTATTACAACCCAATTGATCTGAACAATATTTTCAATGATGATGATATTTTGGATGAGTGGATTCGTGAGGGAGAACAGCCGATGTTACCACCAGATGACTTAGGTTGGTTAGATGAAGGTATTCGTCATACTGACGAAAGTGGCGGTGATGATGGTGATGGCGGTGATGATGACAGCGGTGATGGTGGTGGCGATGATGGTGGTGAGGGTGATGGTGGTGAGGGTGATGGCGGCAGTGATGGTGGTGATGGTGGTAATGTTGAAGATACTCATGGTGTTGGTGGAAGCCAACGAGATGATGCTTTAACATGGGATTCACAATATTATGCCACACAAGATACAGATCATGGAGGCCGGGCGGGGATTTCACAGCAGCGTAGGCATTTGGATCGGTTGGTCGAATTCAGTTCTAGCGATGATTATTCGAGTGGACATGATTACTACTCACATGGTCATCATAGTCTTGAAGGCCATTTACAGGGGTTGGGTTTGACATCTGGCCAATATTCTGGCACTGATTATTCTAGCACTGGTGATTACTCTACTAGCAGCACTGAATATCGAGGTTTTGGGTATTATCACCATGGAGCTGATATTGCACAGCCCCTACCGCCATATTACTCTGATAGTGGATCCTCTGGCCAATCATCTCAGCCTACAGGATCTCACCCACAAACATATCATTATCCTTATGGAAACTATATGCCTGGTTTCTATACTTATCGCGGGCCAGATGATAATGATGATTTGGAGCCTCCTCGTAATTCAATGTGGAAATGACTATATTAGCAGGTACTTATGAATTATTTTGTGCAATTTACTATATTATGCATGTATTTTGATATTTTTCTACCGACGACGCTTGTATTTATGCTTTCACGTTATGTTTTGAGTGTTAGGTGATATGTTTTGAATATGTGATGCATGAATTTGGATGTTTACATTTTTTTATGATTTGTCATGATTTTTTCATAATTTTTTTGGCGCTCTATGTAGCGTTTTTTGCGTATCGCCCGAGTCCGATCCGAGTCGCCGAGACCGATCCGTCTCGGTGCCGGCCGAGTCGGCGGCCGAGACCGAGACTTTGAACCATGATGCCACCTTCCTCATATTTTTAAGCTTGGGTTCAGCCAAGAAGAAAATTTCCTACCAGCAGACTATATCCTTAAGAAATTTCTATTTCTTCACTGCTATGGGAAACAAAAAAAAAGTTAGGTCAGTTAATCACTTTTACAACTCAGATATTTCCTTAATCATCATTATTATTATTTTTCTTCTTTTTCTTATAGGGTGTGTGCGCGCACGCACATAGAAAGCCAATGCATCAAGGTAAAGATACACTATTTTTTTTTCTTTCTCTTCGGTTACCCGGTGTGAACCTTACATCATCATTTCTCATGCATACTTAAGCAGAGACGGACAACCAAAAGAAGCAAATTACTTAGTTTTAGACCAAGAACCATTTAAACCCCCAAAAAAAATGGTGTATAAGGGTTTTAGAGAGTTTTGAGATCATGATCCCAAGTTTGGATTTCCAATTTGTATGTCCAAACCCATGGCCTCAGCAAGTGTCTACTTTGAATGTTGGTTTTCTTTAAATCTGTTTGGATCTTCAAAGTGATACATTCTCATTAAATTCTACAAGAAGGATTTAGCTCTAAACCCTGCTAGAAGTAGCCATCTCTCTCTCTCTCATGTTTCGTGTCATCTCTTTCACTCTCTCCCTTGATCCTTATATATGTGTATCTCTCTCTCTCTCTCTGTGTGTGTGTGTGTTGTAGACTTGGCTCTAAACTTCACATCCACTAATAAATTAAGAGTTTACACGTTCACCACACGTTCCCTGTCGGTCTGCCATGACATCTATTATCTAGCTACTATTCAAGTTTTTGAAATTTTAATGGGGCCATATCTCAAAAACAAAATTCATAATGACTAGATTAACTAATCTTTGGAATTGTAGAGAAATAGAAAACCCTAAAAGATGATTGTATTAGATAAAAGAGAGTTACAATATATATATAGAAGACAAGGAGGAAAATGAGTAAATATGGGTAATAACCCAATAATCCAAATACTAATAACTTAACACTCCCCTCAAGCTGGAGCATAGACATCAACATGACCAGCTTGTTAAAAAGATTAGAAGACATCTGAGATGAGGCAACTTTGGTAAGTAAATCAGCTAACTGCTTCGAAGACGGTGTGAACTGCAACATAACCACCTTCTTAGTTCAAGCATCTCTGATAAAGTGACAGTCAATCTCAATGTGTTTGGTCCTTTCATGAAACGATGGATTCTGGGCAATATAGATGACAGACTGATTATCACAATGCATAGGTATTGATCCAGACTGTCTGAGACCAAACTCTACCAATAAATTTTTTAACCACACTATCTCGCATGTTGTATGAGCCAGCGAGACACATCTTACTTCTTGCTCCTACAAGTCACAAAATTTCCTCCAACAGAGGTGCAATAGCTACTAATAAACTTCCTATCCTCTTGATCACCAGCATATCCTGAATCAGAGTATGCAGAAATGTGTACATGTCTATATTTTCTACACACTAACCTTTTTCCTGAACAACTCTTGATGTAAGCTAGAACTCTTATTGCAGCTAACCAATGGGTCTCTCTGCACTGATGTATGAATCTACTCAAAACTCCTGTAGCAAAAATTATATCTGGCCTAGTCACCGTAAGATAGATCAGTTTCCCAAGCAATCTCTTATATCTCCCTGAATCATCAAGTGTATGACTATCATCAAACCATAAATTCACATCAGCTTCTATTGGTGTATTAGCAGGCTTACATCCCAAAAATCATGTTTCCTCCAAAAGGTTCAAAGTATACTTTTTTGAGAAAGAAGTACACTGTGTTTTTTATATGTAACTTCAATTCCTAGAAAGTATTTTAGACACCCATGTCCTTGGTCACAAAATGACGCTTGAGATACATCTTAGTCTCCACTATTCCAGCTGAGTCACTACTAGTCAGCAATAGGATTAACTACATTTTGTATGTTTCAAACATATTTACGATTTACTTATCGATGTTGGACATTTGTGCATTCATTTTCAAAATTACAGTAGCACTAAAAATAGTTTTTTCTATTCAATATCTTTATCGTAAAAGAAGCACATAAAGTTGTCAATAGAAATTTGCTTTTATCATCATCGAATAATAAGGTCTCCTTTTTTCTTTAAAACATATGTCAAAGTAATGGTAATGTAAAAAAAAAAGAACACGATACTTCAATACTTACTTTAGAATAAATACACTTATACCATTGGGTGGAGACCATGGCACTATTAGGTTCTATAATAGGGGAACGTAGCATAAAAAGTAGAGTCTATTAGTTTGAATTTAGTTTATTTGAGTCTCTTTTAACTTTAAGTTACGTGGTGCATGTGCACGTGCGGTATTAGTTTGGTTAATTATCAAGAGAAAGTGGTGATGAACAGATTGTCTCGATGCAACCTTTTATTGGAGCACTCTTACCTCAACCAAACCAGCCTAATATGGTCATGGGTCATGCAAACAAGAATGTCAAAAAGTGCAGAGAAAGGTGTGTGATGTATGAGGATGTATATTTATTTCAAGCACTTGACGCATCTACTGAAAATAGTATCCAGTGGTGGCCTTTTTTTCCTTAAAGGTTATATCTTTACAATTTTATTCCACTCTACTCTAGGAATCTATAAGATGAAATTGACAAGGAGAAAGGCAGAAAATAAGGGAGTTACCAGGCATCTTGCATAGGTTTGTTTACTATTATATTTTTCTTAAAATGTATCTGGTGTTGAACAAAATTACTCATTAAGTTCATTGGAATGCTTGTATTAAATTCAAGAAAATGGACCGGTAATATATGTTCTAGCATATATTGTATCAATCTTCAACTAACTTGGCATTGCTCAAGTGCAAGATGTGCTAAAAGTCAGAATATGAATTAGGATCACTCTTTTAAAACACTATGGTCAAGACTAACATCTTTAATTCATTAATTTAGAATTGAGGAGGTTCATGTCTTCCTCAATCAATGGACTAATTTATTGCAACACTATTACCTCAACTTAGCTAGCCAACCTTCCGTTATGGATGATCTAAACAACAATCTCAAGAAGCAAAAGCGGACATAGAAGTCTATACAGCATAGAAGCTCACAAGGCATAAAGCATAGAAGGTCACTTGTGAAAAGAATATTGTATGCAAGGATGTATTAAATTGTGTTACTCAGATTCTGTTTGATAAATGTTGTATGTGATGAGAATAGATGTACAAGCAGATATCATTTGTAAAAAGTTATACTCTTTCTTTCAATAATCATTTTGACAAATGTAATTATCCATTTTGGAGGAAAAAAAACTCAAATTGTTGGGATGTAGATTACATGTGACGGACTACGAGTAGTATATAATTGAAGACACATTTAATTGTCCGACATTCATCAAAGGAGTGTCCAAGAAGTTGGTGTCTTATACATGTGTTGGCATGTCCAACATGGCTTCAAGATAGAAGTGTCCATGATGGGGATTGAGCCTATTCTAGGATCACGTGGAGGAAAAAGAAGAATACTTGGTTACCTCTTTCTATTTTAATAAAAAAAATTGAGTTATGAAATAATTGAATCATGTTTGAGTTTGTTATTTTACATTAACAGTTAGTTAAAATCATTGGGTATTTTCACATATTTTTTTTAGGGTTCTGTTTGTAGTTTTTGGATGTTTAGGGTATTTCCTTTAGAGGGGTATTTCTATAATTTTAAATTTTGACATTGTATTATGTTTTAGTGTTGTTGTCAACTTAAAAAGGATAGATTTTATGTTTTTACTGATCTAAAGTTCATGAGTATCTTTTGGTTCTCTGTTACGGAGTTTAGCATGTGATAGTGGTGGTGTGAGGCCATTGGAGATGTGATCTAAAGTACATTATACCTACTCACTATTTATAAAAGTCAAAATGGTATATAACGATAAAAAAACAGGCTTTAGTTAAAACCAAATACACACCACCTGAATCCTTAAAAAGCACAAGACTTAATACTTAAGAGTACCTCAATTCAGTTTGAAACAATACATTAGTTAGATATTGCCATGTCTGGACTCCTATGTTGTCTAGATCACGTAGTTCCAGACGAGGTCCATAGCGAAACAATTTGATTAGTCAACATTCTATTACTTCTTTGGAAATAAGGAGGGAGATTCACTGACAGTATCTGAAACTTAAGAATAAACACATGCATCATAAACTGACACCACAGTTAACAGTTAAGCAGTAGTAGAGAGTCTAGAGACTAATACTATACAGGTTTTGTGATGAAGAAAGCAGTTTGTGTGTGTATGCGCGCGCGTGCGCGTGTGTGTGCGTGCGTGTGCTTCTCTGTTTGTGTGCATATTTTTGTACATGTGTTTGTGTGTCATATTGAACAAGAATAACATACTCAGTTGCCAAAAGTCCATCCGTCAGTCCACCAATAAAAATGACTTGCTGGTTGAAGTCACCCATCCTAAAGGCCACCTGCAGAAGCAAACAACTTTTAACCAATAGTAAAAGAACAAGAGATATTTAAAAGTTGTCGCACTTGAAGAACGAATGAACTGAAGCATGCTCTAGTCAGCTCACAAAGCATACCTGCCCCTGAGCAATTCATGTTGAACATATAGACATCAAAATGTAGAGTGGGATACAGCTCAATTTCACTTGTTAATTAACTGCTCCCAATTTGACAAATGAGAACAAAACTAATGATAAATTGCAATTTTAGAGGGTGATGGGTGAATGAGTTGTGTAAGACCAAACAATATAGCAAGGATGGATTGATCACAAAAAAATAAATGGAAAGGATGTTAACTGTAGAAATAGCAAGAAAATTAGGAGACATAAATAACATCAGTTATGAATGATGAATGACAAGTTTGTAAAGCAATGAAAACAGTAATGATAGGACAAAGATAGGTGAAAGTAACAGGAAAAATGACAATGCAGAGGGACTGCTGCATAGAAACTGTTTGAACATAAGTTGAGCTGATTTTCCTCACAAGATGGAAATTAGATTTAACTTGTTACCATACCAATTGCTCATTGGTACCTGAAGTTCTATATTGCAGCACTTCCATTTCACATAAAAAATGGGTCTCATAAACCTTTTAAGTCCTCAAATCGGTTTCTCCTGATCTTTTTGACAACATATGTCAGAACCCTTTAAATCCCAAGACAGGGATAATACCTAGGCCACACTTTGAACATAAGTTGATCTGATTTGAAATCCCAATTCTTCCACTACTAGAAAATACACCATTCGAGTGTATGATTAATTTCTTGTTTTAGTAGGATTTCCTCCTCTATAATATTATTCACAACCCATAACGGGTTCTTTCGCTGAATACTCTCGACAATGAGGCAACAATATCACGAAGGTAAAGAACCAGCCTACCAAACTAATATGAAATCCGTTTTTTCTTGATTGATTACCACAATCACAACCACTTTATACCACTAGGATCTTTCTGAAGGATATTGCTGTGGATCACAGCGTTTTCAACAACCAATGGACACTCACTATTTCCAGAATCTCGTCATCATTCCCAAGGAGTAAACTCACCCTTTCTTCCAAACTGCTCGTCGCAGATGGACGCAAACACGCATAACTGTAGAATGATTAATGGAAAATGGAACAAAAGAAAAATTATCTGAAATTGTTCATAATTTATAAAGATGTAGACTTTGTTTGACTCCCTCTTCTATTTGACTCGTATGTGCCTAAAATTGATACTGCCCTGCCCGTAATTTTGAAATCCAAACATGAAAAAAAAAACTCAAGAGGTAGCAGCGGAAATTCTATTGTAGTGATCTTGGTTGGTACCTGAGCGGGCTTGGGGCCGTACTTGAGAAGAACCCCACGGAGCTCGCCGGTGATGGGATTGGGCTGGGCATTTCTGACGGAAGAAGAGGAGGCGGTGAGCTTGCCGGAGCGGCCGCGGACTAAGCCGGAGAACCAAGAGGAGGAGGAGCTTGAAGAGGCTGAGGAGGGGGCTGCGGCTGAGGGATTCATTGACTATCTCTTCTGGGTGTGCTCATGTGAGTTTGATTCAGTGTTTGAGAGAGCAGAGAGAGGGTAGGAATTGTCAGAGGGGGTACTGAGCAAGGGAGATGAACGAACAGTCTCCTCAATGGGAGATAAAATAAAAAATAAAACAAAATAAAATAAAATAACTGAGTAGGGAGATGAACAGACAGTCTTCTCAATAAAAATATCAGTAATAATATAAAATAAACTAGTACACCGCATTCGCAGTGAAAAACTGATCAATTTTCACCGGTGAAGAAGAGCAAGAGGGGGGGTGGGGGAGGCTGGAGGGGAGAGAGCTCCGGCTGCTCTCACTTGATCGCTCCCCCTCAGCGGATGGAGAGGAATAAACGGAGACAATTTGTGAAGACGTCACAGAGAAAAACCTCTCTTTTACTCGATTTTGATAAATAAATAAATAAATAATAATAACTAGTATATTGCAGCTGTCGGTGAAAAACCGATCGACCGATTAGGAGGAGGAGGGGGAGAAGGAGGAAGGAGGGGGGAGAAGGAGGAAGGAGGGGGCGGAAAAAGGGGGTCGACGCTGCTCTCTTTCTCGCGGATGAAGACGAACAGACGGACAAAGTTTCTATATGAGTCACAGGAGAAAATCTCCATTCGGTTTGATAATAACTAGCATATCGTTGTTGCGGTAGGAAACCGAGCAACGACGACGAGAGATGAAAAGGAGGCGGCGACTGGAAGGAGAGGGGGAGCAAGAGAGAGGAGGAGGACGAGGGAAGAAGAAAGCGGTGGTAGGGGAGAGAGGAGGAGGAGGAGGAAGAAGAAAAGTTGCTCTCTCTCACGCGAATGAAGATGGACAAACGGACGGATGGACAAACGGACGGATGAAGGTGTCACGGATACTGGGTAAATAAATAATAATAATAATAATAATAGAAGGAGTTGGGTAAAATTATTTGGAGGTCCGGATCGGAGAAACCTTTGACTTTGAGTCACATGGACATTGATTTGATTTTTCTTTCTTCATTTTTTTCCTTTTCCTTTTCTTTTCTTTATTTTTCTATTTTGAGCCTGTTTGGTTAAGAGTGGAAGTGAGGAAGTGAAGAAGTGAGGAAGTGGTAATAGTTCCCTTTGGAACTGGGGAATTGGTTAGCAAGTTTTCTGGTGTTTGGATGTTGTTGGGAAGTGTGGTTTGGAAAATGTTATGTCTTTTCCGGTGTTTGGATGGTAATGTGGAAGTGAAAGTGGAAAAGTTGACTACAAAGTTGACCGCAAAATAATATTAAATTAAAAATTAATTAAGAAAAATAAAAATTAGACTGTAATTAGAATGCAAGTGAGATTTACATGAGCAAAAAATTAACTGTTTTGTGCTACAATTTATTACAAATGAGATTTACATGATCACAAAATTAACTGTAGCACTCTGGAAGTAAGGAAAACGTTGTGTAAAGGAGAAAAGAGAGAAGGAAAAGAACTTTTTCCATTTTCCTTTTCCGGTGTTTGAATGAACAGCGGAAATGAGAAAAGACACTTCCCACTTCCTCACTTCCATCCAATTCCTTGTATCCAAACAGCTTTAATGAAGCAAGTCCATGCGTTGCTGAATGTGACCGGGAAAAAGAATAGGAGGAGAAATTTTACGGCATTGAATATTTTGGTAGTTATTTTTGAAATAGATTCCAATCACATGGATTTTAGTGGACAGTTGTGATTTAGGAAGTAAATCATCGTATAGTGCCAAAGTTATAATGGAGACGATCAATTTAAAAACAGGCTTGTTTCAATTTTTATTGACCTTTTTCTTGGATTTGATCCATGAAGTTGAAAAGTTTTTTTGTTGCGGCTAAAGTTTCTGAGGAGAAACGTGTTATGTGGCTTAAAACGTAAAGGAGGCCCCAGCCATGTGCTCCAATCATTTGCATAATAGTTGAAGATGGCAAGGAAAAGCACCTTGTGAGAAGTTGGCGTCGGATGGAATAATTATTGCAAGGTAGATTTCTTCCTTCAGAGTATAAACAAATATTATTCAGTCAATTTGAGAATTGATGACATGGGAATAGATCTATTGCTTCCTATATTGAAGGATTCTATCAATTTTATTCGTGTTGTGTGATGCAAATCTAATCTAGGAAAGGGTAAGAAAGCACAATTAGATAGTATCTTTTGAGGTTCTCCGAGCTCATGCGATCAAAGAAGAGGTTTAGCGTCACGGGTTTAGCCCCGGTGAAGTCCCTCCGACGATAAAGTCAATATGTGTATAGTGAATTCTAAGAATATAATGGAGAGCTAGTTAGAGTCTTATAACCCAGGAATGTGCTCCACCTGGCTATTTATAGGCAGGGAAAGGTGGTTAGGCCGTTAGGACAGGCTGGTAAGATTTGTTGAGTTGGACGTCATGCTGTCTTTGAAGTAAGACTCTTAAGTATATGCTCGAAAAAGATATAACCTTCATATTGTTGCTAGGGGTGTCAAATGGGGTGGGTTTGACCCGAACCCGGCCCTACCCAACACAAAAAATCAGGGTTTGGGTTTATAGGTTTCCAAAACCCAAATGGATTTGGGTTGAAAATTTTTGAGAAAACATTTTATGGGTGGGTTTGGGTATCGCACGCCAACCCGTCGAAAACCCACCCAACCCATACCCACCTACGCACCCCCCTGAGGGTAGAAGTATTGTATCTTTTTTATTTTAATTCATGATAATTTCAGATATTGACTCTATTTCATTTCATTTCATTTCTCACCAGGGGTATTATTGATTTTTTGAAACAATTTAATAAAGCATAGTTATTAAACTTGAATAAACAACAACAACAACTAAGCCATTTTGTCCCAATTATTTGGGATAGCTACATCAACCAAAAGAATTTAGTTCTTAGTTCATATTCATAGTATGTGATAATATTTTACGTTGGCTGTCACAAACCTACCACAACCCTCCTCCTTTATCCTAACTTGGGACAGCAGTGAACGGTGCACTGGCAAAGTTAGTTATTAAACTTGAATAATTTAAGAAATTATATTTAGCTCTTCACTCTATATTTATATGTTTTAATGTGGTTACAATCTAGTTTGACTTATAATTAATCTTCTAATTCTTATGCTTACTAATGTTGTGATAATGGCATTCTTGCATCTTGACTGCTGCTCTCTTTTTCTTTTTGTAATTTTGCTAGTGAATGTCTTCTCTTTTCAATGCCTGATTTAGTAATTAGTAAATGCGCTGGCAATTGGTACCATCTCACCTACGCTAATGCTTGAATTTTGAAGTTTGGAGAAGAGATCTATCTATTTAAATTACACTCTTTTAATATGCTTGCAGTGTTCTCTTACTTGAGTTTTTGTTTGCTTGACATTTATTTATATTATGTAGAAGCTTGCAAATTCTAATAAAGTTGATTCCAAACCTAAAAGTTCGTCAAATGACAATGCATTTCTTTTTCTTTTTTGTTTTTTTTGTTTTTGAACAGAAATGTACCTAATGTAATGATTCATATGCAATATCATTAAGATATATATAATGACATATAAATTTACCAAATAATTATATGATATTCTGCGATGATAATTAAATAATGGAAGTGTATTATACTCAACACAAAACAAATCTAATCATAAGAAGTGACCCACCAATACCTGACCCTACTCGAAATTGTAAATCACCTAGAGGGGGGGTGAATAGGTGATGGCTAATCTAATGGTCACTAAATGGCAAATAATGCGGAATTAAAAACTATAATGACCTAAAACAAACTATTACACTAAACACCACGTATAACACAAGAGTGTAGCCGAATTCCCCGTGAAGGGCTCTGAACTAACTCCTCTAGATTCCCCTTGAATGGGTTGAGGTGCCGCGTTGGCTCTCTTGGTTGAATACAAGTGTTAGCAAACAATCCCACGCAAGTATATCAATTAAGCACACTATGTATATCAAGCATATAAAGATAGACAATGAAAGTAATGCAAGATATAAACAAGGGACAAAGAGAGAAAGAGCAATCGCAAACACAAGGGATTTGTTTCGAGGTTCGAGCACACTTGCTCTACATCCCCGCCTTCGACACACGAAGGATTTCCACTATGCTTGATCCCAATGGATCACTCCTTGGTACCGCAACACCTACAAACCGAGTTCTCACTAGAACTCCTTGGACTCTCTAGTCCGTACACACGCAAGCCCTACAAGCTCGCCGAGGCCGCACCTCAAACCACAAGTTCGCACCCGAACTCGAAACACAACGGACACACACGTCCGCCTCCTCAAAGTACAAAGAATAAGTCTTTGGTGATCACAACACTTTGATCACCTAAAAACTATCTCACTACAACACTCCTATAAGATGAATAATCAATGGATAGCTCAAGTGTTTGTGTGAGAAAAACTAGGATGGAAATGGTGGAGGAAAACTTAAAGAATCACTTTTAACACTCTTGATAAAACTCCCTTTTGATAGGAAATATTTGCTCTCAATTTTGTGGAGAAAACCTCTTAAAAGGGTTGGAAAAACTGGCTCAAAAACAATCTCCAAATCTTGGTGAAAACAATGACCAAACCCCCAAATATATAGGCTGCCAGAAACTAGCCGTTGGGGTCTGTCAGACCTGTCGGTCGACCGCCCGGTCGACCGGCCAATGGTCATATTTCAGACCGTTGTGCCTCCGGTCGACCGACCGAGGCCAGATACAGAGAGCAGACTCTCTGTCCGGTCGACCGCTCGGTCGGCCGGGGCATTTCCAGAGAGCAGAGCTCTCTGGACGGTCGACTGGGTCGGTCGACCGGCCATCTGCCAGGTCAAGCCGTGCACGTCTGTGCACGTCGATCGACCGGTCCGGTCGACCGACTTCAGGTATAGTCGACTATACAGTCGACTTGCTGAAGCCAGAAAACAGAAATCTGGGATTAAAAAGTTTGTCTTTTTGGCTCAAATAAAATCCCATAAATACATAGAAAATCTACAAAAATAGTTTTGATGTTATACTTTGATAAACAAACATGCTTGCACAAAATCAAGGTATGTTACAAATGTTTTGAACTATTTTTGTAACATGGAAATATTGGTTCAATATGAAAACTGTATTTTTCCAAAACTTGTTTTCTAAACTATGTTTTTTCAAAACTTCTCCAAATACAAAAACAAGATATTGTAATTCATTTTAAGGCATAGAGTGTATGGATATGATCCACTACACAATCAAGATAAAATATCTATGTTTTTGACAATAAGCTCTAAACATGGTTTTGGTTAAAGATGTGTATATGAGAAATACCAAAAACCAAATAGTATTTTCCAAAATGAAAAGTCTTTTTCTAAACTGAAAATTCTTTTATTTAAAGACAACTAAATCAAACTAAAAGTTCAAGAGTGTGTGTGTATATACTTGAGCATTCCACCAACTATTCTATCCTTTACATTTTTATCTAAAACAAAATCTTACTAAACAAACCTAGACTCAAGTCTTCATCTTCTTTAAGTCTTCACTTGAAGTCTTCTCATCTTCTTGACTTGGTCCAAACACGATCCAATGGCTCAAGGATCACACCGTGCTAGCTCCAAAACTTGACTTTAAATCCTTTGTTGAAGCTATGCACCTACTAAGATCTTGATCATAAATCTGTCACTAATTAAACACAAGATCATTAGTATTATAACTACATGAGTTAATCATCATCAAAACTAGAGTGATGGGCCTTTGGGCCAACAATCTCCCCCTTTTTGATGATGACAAAACTCATGAAGTTATATATGCATGGATTAAAGTAAAGCCTCAAAGAAGCTCCCCCTTAACTCATGCATAAAAAATAAACAATAGATATTCAATGAAGCACATGAATATGTATGCAAATGATGACATGTATGCAAAAACAACATGCCAAATCAAGTTCATCTCCATACATTTGCAAAACAAAACATGTATGCGTAAACATAAATTCTTTTTCACAAAACATGCATATAAATCCAAAATCTTTCTCCCCCTTTTTGTCAATCATGAACAAAGGGGTTAAAGTAAAAACAAAATTTTCTCCCCCCTTTGTCATAAACAAAGAGATCAATAAGGGGTAAAACAAATCGATCAATAAAGGTTTATATGCGATATACATTCATGAAGAGGAAGACGCTAAGTTAGCTTCCCTACATATATCAATTATATGAAGAAGGGATGACAAGCCCTAATTCACATAACACATAATACGTAATGAAATAGAGGAGATGTGAAGCTCCCCCTACACACGTGTATCACATAAAGAAGAGTTGTCAAGCTCCTCAATACAAGATACACTCAACATGAATCTATATATAGAAGAGATGTTAAGCTCTCCTTGCATATAAGAAATACAAATCAAAAATGTTTTTTTTAATTTTTCTTAAACAAAAATTTTAAAGGTATCAGAGCTCTTGTAAAATAATCAAATTTTAAGATACCAAATGTAACTAATCATTATTGTTAAACATATTGATACCAATTGAAATGTATAACAAATTTGAAATTGAAGCATATTGATACCAATTTAAAATAATGATCAATTTTTTTTTCATAAACTTTGTGCTTTTACCAATTGTAAAGTAAGCACTAAAACATCATATATATGTATGATAATAGAAATTTGGCATTGAAGACATACATATATATAGAAACAAACTTATGAGTATACAAAATATATCAATTGAGATACCAAATGAAATTATGATACCAATTGAAATAATGAAGTGAAAATAGTGTATAACTCATAACCTTCCACCCTTTATATGCTCAAGATAAATGATTTTTCAATTAGGCTTGCAAGGCATACTCGCCCATCCGTCCGCCCATAAAGGGGTTGGTAGGGGTTTTCAAAAATAGGTGTTTGAAAAATATTTTTGTTGTGAAAACACTACCAATTGAAGAATAGTTAACTAGTTAAAGTAATTTTTGAAAAACTAGTTAAAGATCCTTCAAAACATGAAATCAAAGCATATGTTTTTCATGAATCATACCTAATACACAATAATTGACACTCAAATCGATAAAGCTCATAAAAGATGTACATGAAACAAAATCATGACAAAATGCTTAAAATGTGAGTGCACAAGAATCATGTAAATAGCAATTTTCATGAAAATAGTCAATGAAGCTCAAATCAAATATGAATAACATTTTATCAAACAAAACATGAAAATTTATTTTTCATTTAAAACAAACTTATAGGTATATGTATGATTTATCCAAATCTAACAATATGCATACATATCCCAAACATAAAAGAGTCTATCAAAAGTATTTGCATGAAGGCAAGAGACTCATGGGTATACATGTATATTTATTAGATTTGAATTCAAAATACATATACATGAAGTAAAACATGAAAAATAGGCAAAACATGTATAAAGGAAAGAATCATCAAAACTAGTCTATACATGTGCATATAGAGAGTACAAATGAACTTGAAGTGCAAATATATATGAATCAATTTGTAGTTCACTATTTGTACATGTATAAATGCAAGTTTGATAAATACTACATCTAAGCATGTATATACCACATGAAGCACAAATCAAACACATACAAACATGAACATGCTATAAATATGATAAATGTACTAGCATGTACATAAAAAGTAGGAGTTTAGAGATCGTTACCAACTCCAAAGCTCCTAACATGGTGGTTATCCCACCAAAACTTCCTTGATAGTGATGCATCAAGTGTGTGTCCAACAAGTCCATTGCATTCACTACCAAGGTACCATCCCTCTCACGTTTTGCGAGAGCCCTCACCTACATCAAATACACAAGGTGAGGGTTTTGGTACCCATTTTTTCTTGGGTCCTTTGGGGTTAGTACTATAAGGAACCCAAAATCTTTTGTTATTAGCAAAATTAACATGATGCAATCTATCATAACAAAATTTTGCTAAATGACCTTTGCGGCCACAATGTGTACAATTGTACACCTTATGATGCTTATGAGTGTGATTGTGATCGTGGCATGCAACATAAGCATATGCATGATGATGATGTGCATGAATATTTGGAGTTTGTTTCTTTGCAAACATGGACTCCAATCTAGAATGGTTGAATGCACAAGAGCTCAAGGTTGAGCTCAAACTATCAATTTTATTTTTCAAAACTATAATCTCACTATCATCAATGGTGGCATGTAAAGAGTAGTGAGAAGTAGAATCATTTTTCTTTATCTTTTTAGAAACCTTTTCTTTTTCTTTTTCTTTTTCAAAAATTTTCTTTTTCAAAGAAGTGTTTTCATTTAAAACAATTTCTTTTTGGTTTTCCACCAAGATGATTTTATTTTTCAAAATCATATTTCCTTCACATAAATCATTCAATTTGACATCAAGAAAATATTTTCATTTTTCAAAACCTTATTCTCTTTTTCAATGCATGCAACCTTATTTTCTAATGAATCTTTTTCATTAAGCATGCAATCAAATTTCTTTTTCAAATTTTTATTATCCTTTTTAAGCATGTTATATTTCTCTAACAGTTGTTGACAAAAAGAAGCAAGTTCATCATATGACATGTCAATATCTTCTACCTCGGATTCGGTAGTTACCTCAAGGGGGTTATCCCCTTGGACCATATAGCATGCGTTGGAGGTGTCGCTTCCAACGTCCGAATCGCTCCTGGCATAATATAGATCCTTTTCGCCAAGGAAGGTGATGATGTTCCAAGCTACAAAAGCCGAATCAACATTAAAAACCCTAGATAAATAATCATCATTTAGGGTTGAGTTTAAAGCATGAAGGGCTTTTGCATTAGCCTCAAATTTTTGCCATTTAAACAATAATTATTTTTAGTGGTGGCAAAATAAATATGAATACCTAAGGCTTTGAGGTACAAAGACATCTTAACCTTCCAAATTTGGATGTTAAGTGTAACCCCCTGATCCCTGGTGTACGTATCACCGTATCGGTACGCGATACGACGTACAAAATTGATTTGACCTCCGTGGTAGTCCAATTGAGCTGATTTCAGTTTCAAAAATTATTTGCTAATATTGTAGATTTTTCAGGATTTTTTGGAATTTTTCTGGAGTATTTTGGAAAATCTCCGTAGTCGGTGTTGACCGATACTGATAATCGGCTCTACGTTTTTATTTCACAAACAGAGCTGTATTTGGAGAATCTGATTTCACCATGTGTATTAGAATCGTATTATCTACGTTAGGCTATTTTTGGGGATTTTTCTGAATTTATCGAAAATCCGGCCAAACCGGTGTCGCCCGATACCGGCGATATCTTTCAGGATTTTTAATTTGCAAACCAGATAGCATTTCTTCAAACTGTTTTCATATTATGTCTCAGGATAATATTTTTTATTTTCTGTAATTTTTGGGTACCGTTCGGAGCTGGTCGAATATCGGGCCAATTTAATAATAATAAAATATTATATTTTTTTAACTTTCTTTTCTTTTCTTCCTCCATTCTTCCAGCGACTTCCCCCACCGCCTTTGACTCTCCCACCGCCTCTCTCTCCCTCTATTTAAATCTCTTTCCCTCTCTCTCTAAAACCTCTCCCCCTCTCTAAACCTCTTCTCTCTCTAAAACCTCTCCCCCTCTCTAAACCTCTTCTCTCTCCCTCTCTCCATCTCTCTCCCTCTCTCTCTCTTTGCAGACCGCCCGCACAGGGGAAAGCCTGGCCGTTGCCAGCGGCCAGGCCAGGCCGGTGGCACACCGGAGGCCGGCAAGGCCAGGCCGGCGGCGCCGGAGGCTGGCCAGGCCAGGCCGGCGGCGCTGGTGGGGAGGCATCAGCCCCACCCATTTCTCTCTCTCTCCCTTTCTCTCGCGTGGGAAGTCCGGTGCCGGAGCGGCGCCGGCGCCGGCGGGGCAGCCGCGCCGGCGGGGCAACCGCACCGGCCGGGCGGCCGGCACGCAAGGGCGGCAGCAGCAGCGCCGTGCGCTGCTGCTGCTGTTGCTTCTGTTGGGTGAAAAACCCAAATGGGTTTGGGTTCGGGTTCAACCCAAACCCGACCCGTTTACACCCAACCCGACCCATTAAAGGTAATATTGTATTTTAACCCCTGTGAACTTCTAAATTGCTTTGGGGCCCCTGCGAAATTACAAACAGCCCCCTGACTATTTTCAGTTATTACGTATCTAACCTTTTATATCGGTTTTGGTTTTCGAGCGATATCAGGAGCATCCGGACTCCGATTTGGACGATTCTGGATTCGTTGCGATCGTGGGAAAGAGAGCTACCTTCCCAGGGCCAGCTTATGAGTGTTTTTCTTTTCTAAATTATATTTTTATCATGTTTAGTGAACATGCTTGATTGCTTCCTTAATAAAACGTGATTAATGCATTTGGGAAAATCCTTGTAATTAAAACATAAGAAAACCTGATACAGGATGATTGGTTAGTTAACGAGATTTCTGAAGTTAATCATGTTCCTGAGTAAAACGTACCACTAGACACTATTACTTCATGGATCACTATTATGGTTCCACAATACAGCTACATGTCCACTGATACACGTTTGGGTATACCACACGGCTACATGTACACCAAGACACGCGTACTTCATTATATGAGATCTTGTCACTGTTCCACTGTCACCCTTACTGACCCACTGGTACACTAAGCACCGTAGTGCATGTATATATCGGTTACACTGGATATCGGTCTTTCATGTAGCTTTCATGTAGTTTCATGTACACGTCTCATCATTACATAGATACTGAGATTCACGACACTAGTACTGCATGTCGGTGACCTACTGATATACGGATACTCTAGTACACTGGAGACCGTCATGGATGCACTGCTCACTGTTATGATAGGCACTAGCACAGAGGTATTACACGGATTATTAGTACACATAGAAGTTTCACTGGAACACGGATATACCCATGCACGGACTACCGCATTTCATATGATTGTTACATTCATGACATGGATACTCGGTACACAGTTATGTCATGTTTACATATCACTGTTACACATGTATGTCATGTTTACATATCCCTGTTACACATGCATGTATGGTTTCTCTATTCTTGTCATAGGATCCCTGTTCATATTACATGTATTATTGTTCCATGTTATTCCCGTATTCTTGTTATATGATTGTTTCCCGTTACTGATATTATATTCCCGTTACTGGATACATGAGCTGCTGATATGTGATGTGTGGAACTAAGTGCCACGTGGATCTAAGCCACGGGGGCCACCTCTAGAATCCCACATCTATTGTTTCCCGTTATCGTGTTTCGTGCTATCAACAGAGCTCATGTCATGTTATCGTGTTACATGTATTATGTACTGTTCTTGTTCCTGATACCCTGTGTACATTAAATGTATGAAATATAAGATGGGGTTGGGGGAGACTTGACGGTTGACTAGATCTTGTCAGGTGGATGTCTGGATCCATTGTTTATCCCACTGCAGGGGACGGGGTAGTGCTGGCTACCGTCTGTTATAGCTCATGAGCTCCTGTTTATTATTTTAGCTCATTGAGTTCCTGTTACATGTTACAGCCTTAGCGGGCTGGCCCTGGTCTCAGCAGCCAGGGGTCTGTTTAAGGCTGTGATCCCGGGTATGCACGGGGTACACCCACCTGACTAGATCTCCTTGACTATTGGGTTTCCAATTAACATAATAAAACAGTATACACAATAATGACGTCGGGAACACTTGTTATTTGGTCACTCTCTTGTTTGGATAATGGTACCCGTAGGCCATGTCCGGATGGGTTCGACGGGAGTGCGGGCTCCAGTATGAACTGCCAGTGGTTTGGGACACTGGAAGAGATTGATTAAAATACCAGGTGGTACTGATTTCTACTATTGTATAAATAACGTGACTTGCCTGTATTGTTGTACTTGTTACAGTTCCTAAGCATTTAGCCGCTATCATGTTACATGTTATTTGTTACTTTGCCTGGTACATGTTACTCTTTCTGTGGTGGCATACTATACATGTTCTGCATTGCATCTATTCTACTTTCTGTATACCTTATAGCAGATATCATTATTATATGTGCACCACACCGTATTATGGGTATAGTGCATATGCCCATCTGCAAGTTCACTTCTATCACGTCACCACATGCATGTTCATTCCTAGCACGTCACCATTTATTCTATAAACTGGACACGACTATAGACATGACCCGATGATAACCGGCTAGGTAGTGATGGTAATAAAAGATGACATGTTTATCTATTTCTCCTGCTTATTATATCCTTATTATATGATATCACCAGTACGACATTATGTAAATACATATCATGCTTGTATTACTATTGTATATATTACCGCTCCTTCATTTTACCACTCACTAGGTCGCTTTCTGACGACCCTGGATTTGCATGCCCAGGTTGGAGATCCGAGTTACCGTAGCTTCAGATAGTGCCTTGGAGTCACATAGGAGATTTCTCGCCAGGACTCTTCATAGGTATCTTGGTGATTTATTTCTGTTATCTTATTTGTCCCTATTATTCATTTCTGTTATGATCGCTGACCTCTTTCTGCAGGTATTCTTGTACTTATTTCATGCTGGAACTCATGACTATATGGAGGTAATGTACTGTACTGAGGCTTAATGTACGCGTGAGCGTGTTTTCACCTCGCGTATGTACGTCGCCATAACGTCTCCGTATCCTTGGCATCGGGGCGTTACATAGTGGTATCAGAGCTTAGGTTCACACCTGGTGTGGGTAACCACCTGGGTCAATCCTCGGGCTCTTACCATCGGGCTCTTACCAACAGTACAATCAGGTTCAGATTAACTTGTCTGTATCTGAATTTGGGGATTCCAGCAACAAGTACAAGAATACCATGACCTTGACAATTCATTCCTTGACTCGTTTGTCTTCCTTCCTTCCTTCCAGTTGTCAACCAGAACATTCGATCTCCTTCTCGCTTTCCTTGCATCGTCTTGCTTCCCATCCGTTCGGATTAGTTCACTACCTTACTTCTCCGTCCCGAGTTCCTTATAGATAGCAGAGTGCGCAGCGGAAGTGTCGTGGACCCGTAACCTTTAAGCTTTGGGGTTCTCACACCTGAATAGAAATTGCGAGGACGCAATTTTTTGTAAGGTGGGGAGAAATGTAACCCCCTGATCCCTGGTGTACGTATCACCGTATCGGTACGCGATACGACGTACAAAATTGATTTGACCTCCATGGTAGTCCAATTAAGTTGATTTCAGTTTCAAAAATTATTTACTAATATTGTAGATTTTTCAGGATTTTCTGAAATTTTTCTGGAGTATTTTGGAAAATCTCTGTAGTCGGTGTTGACTGATACCGATAATCGGCTCTACGATTTTTATTTCACAAATAGAGCTGTATTTGGAGAATCCGCTTTCACCATGTGTCTTAGAATCGTATTATCTATGTTAGGCTATTTTTGGGGATTTTTCTGAACTTATCGAAAATCCGGCCAAACCGGTGTCGCCTAGTACCGGCGACATCTTTCAGGATTTTTAATTTGCAAACCAGATAGCATTTCTTCAAACCGCTTTCATATTATATCTCAGGGTAATATTCTCTATTTTTTGTAATTTTTGGGCACCGTTCGGAGCTGGTCGAATATCGGGCCAATTTAATAATAATAAAATATTATATTTTTTAACTTTCTTTTCTTTTCTTTTCTTCCTCCATTCTTCCAGCGACTTCCCCCACCGCCTTTGACTCTCCCACCGCCTCTCTCTCCCTCTATTTAAATCTCTTTCCCTCTCTCTCTCTCTCTCTCTCTCTCTCTTCATTTCTACTCTCTCTAAAACCTCTCCCCCTCTCTAAACCTCTTCTCTCTCCCTCTCTCCATCTCTCTCCCTCTCTCTCTCTTTGCAGACCGCCCGCACAGGGGAAAGCCTGGCCGTTGCCAGCGGCCAGGCCAGGCCGGCGGCACACCGGAGGCCGGCAAGGGACAAAGAGATTCAAGATAGACAAATATATCAATTAAGCACACTATGTATATCAAGCATATAAAGATAGACAATGAAAGTAATACAAGATATAAACAAGGGACAAAGAGAGAAAAAGCAATCGCAAACACAAGGGATTTGTTTCGAGGTTCGAGCACACTTGCTCTACATCCCCGCCTTCGACACACGAAGGATTTCCACTATGCTTGATCCCAATGGATCACTCCTTGGTGCCGCAACACCTACAAACCGAGTTCTCACTAGAACTCCTTGGACTCTCTAGTCCGTACACATGCAAGCCCCACAAGCTCGCCGAGTCCACACCTCAAACCACAAGTTCGCACCCGAACTCGAAACACAACGGACACACACGTCCGCCTCCTCAAAGTACAAAGAATAAGTCTTTGGTGATCTCAACACTTTGATCACCTAAAAACTATCTCACTACAACACTCCTATAAGATGAATAATCAATGGATAACTCAAGTGTTTGTGTGAGAAAAACTAGGATAGAAATGGTGGAGGAAAACTCAAAGAATCACTTTTAACACTCTTGATAAAACTCCCTTTTGATAGAAAATATTTGCTCTCAATTTTGTGGAGAAAACCTCTTAAAAGGGTTGGAAAAACTAGCTCAAAAACAATCTCCAAATCTTGGTAAAAACAATGACCAAACCCCCAAATATATAGGCTGCCAGAAATTAGCCGTTACCTGTCGGTCGACCGCCCGGTCGACCGGCCAACGGTCATATTTCAGACCGTTGTGCCTCCGGTCGACCAGGTCGGTCGACCGAGGCCAGATACAGAGAGCAGACTCTCTGTCCGGTCGACCGCTCGGTCGGCCGGGGCATTTCCAGAGAGCAGAGCTCTCTGGACGGTCGACTGGGTCGGTCGACCGGCCATCTGCCAGGTCAAGCCGTGCACGTCTGTGCACGTCGGTCGACCGGTCCGGTCGACCAACTTCAGGTATAGTCGACTATACAGTCGACTTGCTGAGGCCAGAAAACAGAAATCTGGAATTAAAAAGTTTGTCTTTTTGGCTCAAATAAAATCCCATAAATACATAGAAAATCTACAAAAATAGTTTTGATGTTATACTTTGATAAACAAACATGCTTGCACAAAATCAAGGCATGTTACAAATGTTTTGAACTATTTTTGTAACATGGAAATATTGGTTCAATATGAAAACTGTATTTTTCCAAAACTTGTTTTCTAAACTATGTTTTTTCAAAACTTTTCCAAATACAGAAACAAGATATTGTAATTCATTTTAAGGCATAGAGTGTATGGATATGATCCACTACACATGAAATATCTATATTTTTGACAATAAGCTCTAAACATGGTTTTGGTTAAAGATGTGTATATGAGAAATACCAAAAATCAAATAGTATTTTTTCAAAATGAAAAGTCTTTTCTAAACTGAAAATTCTTTTATGAAAAGATAACTAAATCAAACTAAAAGTTCAAGAGTGTGTGTGTATATACTTGAGCATTCCACCAACTATTCTATCCTTTACATTTTTATCTAAAATAAAATCTTACTAAACAAACCTAGACTCAAGTCTTCATCTTCTTGAAGCCTTCACTTGAAGTCTTCTCATCTTCTTGACATGGTCCAAACACGATCCAATGGCTCTTGGATCACACCGTGCTAGCTCCAAAACTTGACACTAAATCCTTTGTTGAAGCTATGCACCTACTAAGATCTTGATAATAAATCTGTCACTAATTAAACACAAGATCATTAGTATTATAACTACATGAGTTAATCATCATCAAAACTAGAGTGATGGGCCTTTGGGCCAACAGAAATACATGAGCCGACCCGAGCAAGCCCTAATACCTAGGGGTAGGGCTTGGGTTGGATACTTTAATACCCATTTGGGTTTCGAGTGGGTTAAGTATGGATTTAAAAATTCGGGTTTAGCTATACAATTTCCTTACAACCTGCCCAACTAACGCATTGACACCCCTAGTAGTTGTTCAATCTACTTGCTCGAACAATATTTGAAGAAAGCTTCACATTCTTGTACTAATCATATCCCCCACTTATGAGGTTGATTGACTCCCATAGTAGTTGCTCGATCTACCTAGTCGGTCAAGCGAAAAAGTTCTAATAACTAACTCTTTTTCTTTTAAATGGTCATTCATGTGTTTTTTGTAGATACATCACCGTCTCTGATTTTATTTTGTATATAAGAGTTTTTACGTTAGTTGATATTATGCTATTTCCTAAAACATGCAAATCAATTATCTTGACAAAACAAATTAAATTAACTTCCTAGCATGCTTCTACAAAAATTAAAACAGAATATTAAATCTGACCTGGGGAATGCAGTCGCGTAGTCGCTGCCCTGAAGGATCAAAGGCCCGCCTTCTTCTCCAAACGTTGATTTGATTTTGTCCAGCAGCGTTAAAAGAATCTCCCGGAATTACCAGCACTATGCCTAAGTAGGCAGAACTTCTTGCTCAAATAGAGAATTGTTACCCAGAAAATAGAATAGAACTTGAAGAAAAATGACAATGGGAGAAAAGGAATGAAGATGTAAATCTCAGATTCTGTTTTTTTAAGAATGAATGAAGAGAGACTATAATTATTGGCACAGAGCTCTACCCGTTACTATTAGCCCTGCACAAATCAAGAGCATGTCTAGATTTATTGCAATTAATTTGTAACAACTCCGCACGTTCAAAGGTCCGCTTTACTAGGTCAAGAAACATTACAAATCAAAACAATAATTGTGAAGTACTCTGGAGAGTGAGATGGAGCTCGGGACATTCCGAGTCCAAGTGCTTAGGAGAAAGACTCCGAGGTCCAAGTGCTCGGGGTCCATTCCGAGAATACTCCGAGTCCAAGTACTCGGGGATGATTCTGAGGTCAAGTGCTCAGGAATTATTTCGAGTTTAAGTACTCGGATCACTTCGCCAGAAGCGCGGAGTTAGGTCCGAAAGAAAAAAATAATTTTCAAAATGTAGCAGGTCCAGGAACCCCTTGAACAAAGTTGCATTCATGTCCGTAAGTCGTGGGCGCACGCTACCCATTGATCAGAGGGAAACCGTGCACAAAAACGTATATTTTGTAAATCAGTATTTTAAGTATGATGCTTTAGCTTCCTCGATACTTTCGTTATAGCATATAGGTTATATGAGTCGAATCGACAAAGACAAGAGGCAATAGAAGCATTAACAGTTTGTTCACATTAGTTGTAAATAAGTTCTTCTTTGTTAAAGAAAGTGAAAAGAAAAACTAGAAGTGATAGGTGGAGAAGGCGATGAAATCGGCGAAGTGAAAACAATCAAAAAGTGGTTTTGGAATCGGTGAAGAAAGAACAAGAAAGTAGAAACAAAGTAAAACAAAGAAGAAGCGAAGTAAAACACAAAGTGAAAGTGTGGTGAAGTGAGTTGAAAAATGAAAAAGAGAAGAACTTGTGGTGAAGAAGATGAAAACAATGGTGAACTAAGAAGGTGATGAAAACATCGATAAGAAAATGAAAGGGGTTTTGAAATCAGTTTTTAAAACAAAGTAAAAAAGAGAAGAAAATTCATGGCTACTAACTATTAAGTACTCCACTAATCATGCTAACCTCTTAGTGATAGTTGTCTCACATGGATCCTTGGCCATTACTAATTCTTGACATTTTCAAGAGATGTTTCAAAGTATGACACATGATATGGTTCTTCACATTCAAACTTGCATTAAGAGCAAACTAATACAAACTTTAGATCATCAAAACCATTAGAGGTAAGTATGAAACAAGAGAGTTAGTTTGTTAGCAAGTTAGCAAGTTGATGTAAGAATCTATCATCATGAGCCATCAATGGCTCTTGCAAGAGTAAGGCCTTGTAGAGACAATTAGATTCATGTTGATTATCAATTAAGAGGTTAGATAATTAGCGGTTAGTAGTTAGATTGTCATAAAAGAAAAGTTAGATAGTAGTCATGTAAGATGTTGGAGAAAAATCATAAAAAAAGGAGGAAGATTTCATAGGTTGTCACCCTCTATTACATCAATCTCTCTTTTCTCTCCTTAATCGACTCTGCCCTAATACATGATCTAAAATAAAAAAAATTAGAAAAGAAAAGAAGGAGAACCTTACACTAATCTACACTAATGAGAAGAAACCCTATCCTACAACTTTCTAAACCTATTTTTGGCCTAAAACATGCGTATTTATAGGCATATGAACGTTCTGGAAGACGAGATGAGGCCAGGTGTCGACACGTAGGCCTACCAAATTGCCACGTAACCGCGGCATTTGCAGCGGACATAGGTCCCTGGTTTCGCTCCGGTGATTTGTCTAGCTTCGAGATGCTTCTATATGTCTCTGATTTTGGGTAAATCGGACCCGTATTTCTTCAGATTCATCCTAATTTCTGGATCCAATGTATTTTCTAGAAACTCTTTAGCTTTTAATCTCCAGGAATAGTATTTTAATTAACCGAAATTAGGTTTAATTAGGCTCTTTTTCTGACTATGCCCTTGAACTCTTGATTATGTGCAAAATAGACCAAAACACTGTTTAGAACCGATGTTTTATTCATACTCAGTAAGAAAATGCAATATGCAAATGCAGAATTAGATACTAATCACCTGTACCTGGTCTGGTTCGGTTCGGCGCTTGTGCGCACGTGTAGGGAGTGTGGCCCATGTCCTAACACTATAAAGAATTGATATATATACCACTCAAACTTCTTTGGCCTATCTAGTGTAGGACCAAAAACCAAAGGCAAATAGAGGGAAACTCAAATTTTCCCTCCAAAATCAAATACACATCCAACAACTCCCCCATAACTTGAGTTTCAGGAAAAACAAAAGAAATCAATATGATATAAACAAATCATGAACAATAAAATAAAAGTAAAACTTGGGTAACATCATATTGTGGACTCGGGATCAATAACTTGCGACCTTGAATCTGCCCTTAGTGAATTTCATCTGTTAGCCTGAAGGCCTTTCACCCTAGTTTTGATGATGACTAACTTATAAAGTTATATTACTAATGATCTTATATTTATTAAGTTTCAGATATTGATCAAGATCAGTATTGGTGTTTAGTTTCTACAATGAACTCGAAGTCAAATTTTGAAACTATCACATGTTGATTCAAGAGCTCGCGCTTCAAGATCGCATCAAGTACTCGAGATGGAGTCATCGCTCTTTGGATCGTATTTGGATTGAGTTGTCTTGGAGAAGAAGATCAGCAAGAAGACTTTGGTCTAGATTTGTTTAGTTTAGATCTTGTGTAAGGATAGAATAGTTTTGAATTGCTCAAGTTCACACACAAGTTTATAGTTTGATTTTTGGTTTAACCATTTTGCTTTCAAGATTATATCTATTTGGTTTATATCTACATAGAATAAGTTTCATGATTTTTATATATGTTGAATTTTATTCACACACATTAGAGCTTCAATGATTTATAGTTAACTTATTTCTATGAGTTCATGTGTTTTGATTTATCAAGGTTTTGTGTTTTGATATATCAAGTATACATATTTAGTTTCATGAATAGATTCCATCAAAAGAAGTTTACATAGTTTATATGTATATTGAAATTCATCCATATACATTGATGGTCCATATATGTTTAGAAAAACTTATTTTGATGTATCTAGTTCATGTGTTTAAGTTTTGTTTTTATCAAAATTTATTTTGGTATATATTGTCAAAAACAAGTCTATATTCATTTACTATGTGTATTGGATTCTATCCATGCACATTATTCTTCAAATGTGTTTCAATAACTTATTTTTTTATTTATATAGGTTTGTAGAAAATTCAGATTTCCATTTCAAAGTTTGGTTTTTGAAAATACGGTTTTCGATTTATACTTTGATTTTTTTTACCTCAAAAATAGTTCACTTGTTTGCAATATATATTGATTTTTAATCACACATATTTATACTTCAAAGTATTTACATGAACTTATTTTTTTAGATTTTATTGGGATTTATTGAGATTTAATCAGATTTATCAAGTCAAGTTTTAATCCCTTTTAAATTGGTGTTTGGGCTACTTATGGCCGACCGACCGGTCGATTGAAGCCTGGCTCGGTCGACTGGATAGTCGACCGGCAACCCCAATGGTCATAAAAATGACCATTGGCGGGTCGACCGGGTGGTCGACCGACAGGCCAGTTTGGCTTGGTTCTGAGCCCCAAACAACTAGTTTTTGTAGAGGCTATAAAAAGGGGCTTTTGGGACTGGTTTTCACTATAATTTTACAAGAGAAATTTTATCAGTTTTCTAATATTTTCTTGCCCATCTTCTAAAGAGTTTTAAACAAGTTTTTGAGCTTCAAATCTATATCTTTATTTGTTTCAAAGTTTTAGAAAATCAAAAGAGAATAAGTTTTGAGAATTCTAGTTTTGTTCTTAAATTTCTTCATCTATCAAGAAGTTTTTCTCAAGAGTTTTCTTTTTGTTTCTTTTACAAAAACTTTGTTTACTCACATACTTGAGCTATTCATTCAAAATCTATCCTCTAGGATCTTATTTTTGAGAGGTTTAGTTTGTGGTCTTATGAGATCACCAAGTATCACAAAGTTGTGATTTTTGTGATCACCAAGTTGTAATCTTTTCTTTACTTTGTACTTGGCTTTGTACCTACCCTCTTATGTAGAGGTGTGAGTTAGAGGTGTGTACTCCCGGTTTGTAAGTTGTAATTCCTCGGTGGAGGTCCCTTTGTGGAAGGTCCTTAGTGGACATAGTGGAAATCCTTCTGTGTGAGGGCAGGGGTGTAGAGCAGTGGCTCGAACCTCGAAACATACCCTTGTGTTTGCATTTGAATCTCTCTATCTCTCAACCCCCTCTCATTATATCTTGTATTGTTATTATTGCTCATATCTATGCATGCTTGATATTGTTTGTGTGCTTAAACTTGTGTTTAACCAAGAGAGCTATTGAAGCACCTTAACTCGTAATTTAGAGGAATCGTGAGGAGAAATTCTAGAGCCCTTCACGAAAAATTCGGCTTCACTCTTCGTCACATGTTGTGTGTGTTAGCATTTAGTTTTAATTTCACATTATTTGTCATTAGATTAGCACTGCACCTATTCACCCCCTCTAGTTGTACTTTCAATTGGTATCAGAGCTAGCGCTTCTGATACTTGGTTTAATCACCTAGAAGTGATCTTCATATTGCTAATCTAGTTATTTGTTTTGTACACATATTTGTTTACATTCATAAATTATCTTGCACCATCTATGTTTGATGTTTTTAACATTGACATGTGAAAATTTAAAATGAGTGCTTACTTAAAAGTATTAGGATTGCATGTTTATCTTGCCACTACTAAAAGTACTTATATTAGTAATGATATGTATATTGAGGCTAATGTATAAGCATTGATTGCACTTAGGCAATCACTAAGCAAAGATTATTTACTAAGGTTTCTCATTGTGTTTCCGCTTTTGCAGTGTGAAACACATTGACCTCTCTTAAGGAACAAACTTCAAACAATTTAGAGAGTGAGCCTATTGGAGATGAGTCTAAGCAAGTATGCTACATGGTCCAAGAGAATGACTCCCTTAAGATAAATTAAGATTCTCATCTAAATGATTGTGCTAGTACTTCCAATGATGAACATGATAGTATGGATGCACATATGTTAAATGAAGAGATTTCTTTGTTTTGTGAAAACTTACTTTCAAAATGCAAAACTTTGAAAAAAAAGAGTTTGGATTTAAAGAAAGAAAATGAGATGTTATTTTCAAAACTCGGTTTGGTTTTAAAAGTGAAGGTTGAGCTTTCAAATGAAAAGGATTCATCATTGAAAATTCAACTTAATCTTGTTTTGAAAAAGAAAAAATTTTGAAAAATAAAAAAGAGTTTGATGTTGTTTTAAAGAAAAATGATGCTTTATCTTCAAAACTTGAGTTTATTTTAAAAGAATGGTTCTTTAAAAAATAAAATTATTTTGATTTTCAAAAAATTGAATTGTGTTTCAATGCAAAAAGATTCTTTGAATAATGATTTTGCTTCACATTCTTGTCATGCTTCTATTTCTTTATCTTCTTGTGATAATAATTTGATTTCTCATACTTGCTCCACATCTTCTTTCACTATTGATGATGATATTCATGCCTTGAAGAAGAATGTTGATTGTTTAGGCTCCACTTTGAGTCAATATGCCATGAATCACAAGAGATTGGAATCCATATTTTGTAAGAAACATACTCCACATTTGCATGCACACCATTCATGGCATACACATGCTTCTCATGTTTACACACATGATTTCATGTATGTTAGAGTGTACACTTGTACACATTGTGATCGTAAGGGCCACCTTGCAAAATTTTGTTATGATAGGTGTTTTAGGTTTTACAATTAAAAATATTTGAGTTAGGAGAGGTACTAACCCCGACAGACCCAAGAAAGTTCGGATAGCAAAAATCATTCCTATTTCATTTGAGTAGGTGTGGGCTCTCATAAGACGTGAGAGTATTGGTTCCTTGGTGGTGGATGCGTTTGAGTTTGATGGACACTATATTGGATGCATCGCTTTCAAGGATGTTTGGTGGAAGGACCACCATGGCTTGGAGATATAGAGACTAGTTCATTTGGTTTGGTAACTATCTCTATCTTTCTTACTTTATTTATACTTATATGTTTTAAATCGAATAATTTTAGCATGTCATGTTTAATACTCTTATTAATTAAATGCAATATTTATTAGACTTGTGATATATATATATATATATATATATATATATATATATATATATATATATATATATATATATATATATATATATATAGTATTTGAGATACACCCATGATTATATTAATTCATATCTCTGTGTTCTCACTATAGTTTAACTATTGTGTATATCCTAGTTCTAATAGCACTTGTATTTACACTAATAATTTCACAATCATGTTTTTAGTGTTTTTACGCTTCATATTTTGATTACATGTTTAAATATAATTTTCATTAAATCTCGTGATTATACTTGTACAACTAGTGAGTTACACTTGATTCTTATATTTTACATGTTTTATTGCTCTTGTGTACTCATTTGAATGTACTTGTATAACCTAATTTTTATGATTATAACATTTATACTTGTACTCCTATTTTTTTCATCTCCCTTGACATGTTTCGTTTTCATAAAAATATATTTAGCTTCATGTATATGTAAATTTTGTCAAAACTATTTGTTTTACGTATTCTATCTTTGAGTCATTTGCTTTATATACCATGTACTCTATTGTGAACTCAATTCATATTTGAGATAAATATATATGCTTTAGCTTTGACAAAACATATATATACCTTGAAGATTGTTTAGTTTTTGATGATAATAGAATTTTTTATGATTTATGGTTTCATGTTTATGAAAAAAGTTTCATATGATTTTGATGATATTGAGTTTTATTTTCTTATCTCCATGTTTATGTTTCTTACATGATCTTTGTGCACACAATATGTCTTATTTACTCATGGTTTTGGATTGATAAGAATTTATGTGCTTCATAGTTCTTTGAGTGTTAATTTTTGTGTATTTAGCATGTTTTTATGAGATACATATATGTTTTATTCCTTACTTGAAGTATTTCGTACTAGCTTTCAAAATTACTCTAAAACTAGTTCTTTATTCTTCATTTAGTAAAATTTTTAACCTATACTATATAACTTTCAAAAGTAATTTTGAAAACTTCTACCATTTAAGGGCGGTTGGTAGGGCGACCATGCCTTGTATGCTCATATTGTATATCTTTTTAAACATATGCATGATAGGGTGGATGTTGTGAGTTATACATGATTTTTATGATATTTCATTTGTGTATACTCATGTTCGCTTATATATGTATGCATCATATTTCAGTTGGTATTTAAATTGATCATACATACATATATATGATTTTTTGTAATAGATTAACAATGTTTATACATATATGTTTTATAGCACAAATTATTTTATGCTAAACTTGATTTAATTCTAAATGTTAATTAGTATCTTTTCCAAGCTTATGCATTGATTTTGTTGGTATTTCAAAAAGGGAGAGAAAAAATGGTATTTTACTCTTTTTGAGAAAAATATTTTGTTTTAGAAAATTCTTATATTTTTCATATTGGTATCAATTGTTTATAATTAGTATCTATATTGCAAAATAGTTTAGAATTTAAAAAGATTGATTTCATGGATTATCTACTTTCGATTGGTATTTTATATGATGTCCATGTTGTTTCTCAATTGGTATAGTTTTTATATGACATCTTTATTGTTTTTCAATTATTTTTTTTCGTATCAAAATATTATTCTACTTTCATTTTCAATTGATATTTTCAATTGACATATTGGTTTTTTAAAATTAATATTTTGTTTCAATTAATAGTTTTACTTTTAATTGATTTTTTACCCCCTTGTTGATGATTGACAATAAGGGGGAGAATGATTTGAGAGTTTATATATGCATGTTTTGATTTTATACATATATTTTGTTTTGATATCTAGTTTTTGATATCATGTTTTGGTATATTGGTATCTAACTAGTGATTGCATTGATATACTTTTTATATGGTATCTAGCTAGCAATTACAATGAATATATTCTTTATCATTTTACATTTAGAGCTTATATTGCATATTCATTTGGTATTAAAAGTTTGCCATGAATATATATCTTTTGTATACATTTGATACCTAGAGCTAACATTGCATATCTATATGATTGTTATGATTGGTATCATGCGCTTTCATTAAATATATATATATTTATGCTATACATGAGTTAAGGGAGAGCTTCTATGAAGCTTATTTTTAATCCATGCATATATAACCTCATAAGTTTTGTCATCATCAAAAAGAGAGAGATTGTTGGCCCGAAGGACTTTCACCCTAGTTTTGATGATGACTAACTTATGAAGTTATGTTACTAATGATCTTGTGTTTATTAAGTTTCAGATATTGATCAAGATCATTATTGGTATTTAGCTTCTACAATAGACTCGAAGTCAAGTTTTGAAGCTATCACATGTTGATTCAAGAGCTCGCGCTTCAAGATCGCATCAAGTACTCGAGATGGAGTCGTCACTCTTTGGATCGTGCTTAGATCGAGTTGTCTTGGAGAAGAAGATCGACAAGAAGACTTTGGTCTAGGTTTGTTTAGTTTTGTGTAATGATAGAATAGTTTTGAATTGCTCAAGTTCACACACACAAGTTTATAGTTTGGTTTTCGGTTTAACCATTTCGCTTTCAAGATTATATCTATTTGGCTTATATCTACATAAAATAAGTTTCATGATTTATATATGTGTTGGATTCTATCCATACATATTAGAGCTTCCATGGTTTATAGAAAACTTATTTCTATGAGTTCACGTGTTTCAAGTATACATATTCGGTTTATCATGTATACGCTTTTATGTTTTGATATATCAAGTATACATATTCGGTTTCATGAATAGATTCCATCAAAAAAAATTTACATGGTTTATATGTATATTATATTTCATCCAATACATTGATGGTTCATATATGTTTAGAAAAACTTATTTTGATGTATCTAATTCATGTGTTTAAGTTTTGCTTTTATCAAAACTTATTTTGATATATATTATCAAAAACAAGTGTATATTCATTTTCTATGTGTATTGGATTCTATCCATACACATTATGCTTCCAATATGTTTCAATAACTTGTTTTGTATTGATACAAGTTTGCAGAAAAATTGGATTTCTATTTCAAAGTTTGGTTTTTGAAAAATACGATTTTCGATTTATGCTTTAATTTCTTTACCTCAAAAAATAGTTCACTTGTTTGTAATATGTGTTGATTTTTGATCACACATATTTATACTTCAAAGTATTTACATGAACTTATTTTGTGAATTTTATTGAGATTTATTTAGATTTAATCGAATTTATCAAGTCAAGTTTTAATCCCTTTTAAACTGGTGCTTGGGCTGCTTACGGTCGCGATCGACTGGCAACCCTAACGGTCATAAAAATGACTGTTGGCCGGTCGATCGGGCGATCACCGACAAGCCAGTTTAGCCTGGTTCTGAGCCCCAACGGCTAGTTTTTATAGAGGCTATAAAAATGGGTTTTTGAGACTGATTTTCACTGTGATTTTATAAGAGAAATTTTACTAGTTTTCTAGTGCTTTCTTTCCCATCTTCTAAAGAGTTTTAAAACAAAAGTTTGAGCTCCAAATCTATACCTTTATTTGTTTCAAAGTTTTAGAAAATAAAAAAAACAAGTTGATATCTAGTTTTGTTCTAAAATTTTTTCATCAATTAAGAAGTTTTTTCCAAGAGTTTTCTTCGTGTTTCTTTTTCAAAAACTTTATTTACTCACATAATTGAACTATTCATTCAAAATCTATCCTCTAGGATGTTATTTGTGAGAGATTTATTTGTGGTCTTTTGAGATCACCAAGTATAGTTTGTGATCTTTGTGATCATCAAATGTAATCTTTTCTTTATTTTGTGCTTGGCTTTGTGCCTACCTTCTTATGTAGAGGTGTGAGAATTGGAATTATGTACTCCCAGTTTATAAGTTGTAATTCATCGGTGGAGGTCGCTTTGTGAAAGGTCCTTGGTGGACATAGTGGAAATCCTTCTGTGTGAAGGCAGGGACGTAGAGTAGTGGTTCGAATCTCAAAACATATCCTTGTGTTTGCGTTTGGATCTCTATCTTTCAACTCTATCTCTTTATATCTTGCATTATTATTATTGCTCATATGTATATACATACTTGATATTGTTTGTTTGCTCACACTTATGTTTAACCAAGAGAGCTATTAAAGCACATCAACTCGTAGTTTAGAGGAATCATGAAAAGAAGTTCTAGAGCCCTTCACGAGAAATTCGGCTTCACTCTTGGTTACACATTGTGTATTAGCTTTTAGTTTAATTCCATATTATTTATCATTAGATTAGCACTACACCTATTCACCCCCTCTAGGTGTACTTTCATCATCAACATTTGAGAGACATAATGTACTACGCCTTGAATTAGGCCTCTTTAACCGCATATTGATGAAAAAATAGTAACTCTCTATCTATTGAGTAAGCGGGTTGAGCGTTAAAGACCATGCTCACAAAAACTGACTCATGAGAAGTTTCTAGTGGTTAGCCCTGCCCCGCAACTTTGGCCATCACGGTTCCTTTCACGTAGGTAAGTCCTCAAAGGATACTATAACATGACCATAAGAGTTTAACTTAGCCTTAGGTAGTTGTATTATAAGAGTATCATTACCATAGAGAAGGGGCAGTAGTTACAGTGCTACATATAGGATATAAACATATCCGAATCGATGCTCCATATAAGTATCACCAGTCCAGCTTGTTGCTATCACATTGAACCTCTTACACAGAACCGGCTCCCACTCAAGTAGGTTGGGTTCATGCTATCGGTGAACTCTACTATGGGCTTTATCCCATCTCCCTCAATGATTCTAGGACCACACTTCTAGAAAGACCCTTAGTCAATGGCTCAGCAAGATTCTTCTCGGACTTTACAAAGTCTAGAATCACCACTTTGCTTAATGACGTTGTACTGACTTGAGCGTGATCTGAATATGTCTGTCCATCTTCTTATTAGCATTCTCTTGCTTAGAATCTCAATGGTGGATCTCAAATTAGTATGAACTGAGATTGAAAGTATGAGTCTAGACACGATATAGAATTCAGACAGAAGATCTTTTAACCATTCAACTTCCAAGCAAGTTGTGTTCAGATCAATGAGGTCAGACTCCACGATGTTCTGGCAATCACACTTGTTTACTGGATTTTCAGGACATGCAGCACCACTGAACATAAATAAATATCCGATAGTAGACTTAACACTATGAGAGTCAGTGACCTAGTTGGCATCACTATGCCCTTTTATGACATCAAGATATCCAATGCAAGTTAAACAATAGCCAATAATGCCTTTAAGATATCTGAAAACTCTTTTTGGTGCAGTCTAGTGTTCTCTACTAGGGTTACTAGTGTATCTACTTAGTCTACCCACTACATAAGAGATGTCCGGCCTAGTCCTGTAGGAAATATAGAGAAGAGAACCTATTAATTGAGAGTATTTCAGTTGAGACACAGGCTCACCCGTGTTCTTCTTCAAAGCAATTGAAGAATTATATGGGTAGAAATAGGTTTAGAGTTACAGAAATCAAACTTATGAAATATTCTTTCAATGCTATGAGATACACTCAATGAAATTTTATTAGAAGTTCTGGACATCTTCATTCCCAAACTCGGTCCTTCATGTTAAAGTTTAGGGAGAGATAATCCTTTACCTTTTGGATTGCATCAAGGGAAGTTTCAAAATAAGAATATCGTCTACAAATAGACACAGAATGATATAATCATTATCAAAGTTCTTGAAATAAATGCATTTGTCATGTTCATGGACAGTGAATTCAATTGTGCAACAACTTTGTTAAACTTTTAGTGCTATTGTTTATGTGCTTGTTTTAGACCATACAATGACTTCACAAGTTTGCACACTTTGTTTTCTTATCTCTTGGCTATGAATCCTTCTGAATGGTCCATACAGATCTCTTCTTCAAGGTTGCCATTTAGGAAAGCAGTTTTGACATCTATTTGATGTATGAACATGTTATGAATTGATGCAAGTACAAGAAAGATTTTAATAGAAGAGATCCTGACAACAGGGAATAGGTGTAACAAAATTTGGAGTAGTCATCAATGAATGTCACAAAATATCTTCTACCGTCTCGGGTGAGAACTCTGTTCGAGTCATATACATCACTATGATAAGCTCTAGGGGGTTCAGAATTTTTTGTGATAGAATGAAAAGGTGTTCAAACATGTTTGCCTTGAACACATATTTCACATCTAAAAGATGAGTCAAAAAAGATTTAGGAATGAGATTCAAGTTAATCATTTTTTTTGATGGAATTGAAATTGACATGTTCCAATCTACCATGCCAGATATCACAAGACTCAATGTTCAAAGCAACATGAATAGAAAGTTCATGATTAGAAGAATTGATTACATTGAGCTGGAAAAAGCCATCATAAATAAAACATTTTTCAAAGAAAATAATTAATTTGGAGATTAAAAATTTATTGGATTTCTTGACAATCCTATATCCAGCTTTAAAAAGAGAAGATTCGCTGATCAGATTTCTTCAAAGTGTTGGTATATGCAGAATGTCATGAAGAGTCAGAACTTTCCTGGAGGTCATTCTGAGTTCAAGGTGTCCAGTTCCCTTTATCTCTCTTGTAGAGTCATCTGTCAAGCTCACACTTCCTCCACGTTGTTCCTTATAAGATTTAAAGCAAAAGCGATTAGTACAGATATGAATATTGGCTCCTAAGTCTAACCACCAGTTCGAGAAGAAAGTGGTAGAGTTAACAATAGAAAGAGAGAAATTTAACCTAAAATAGTTGGAGTCCAGTTCCACCATGTTGACCTTGTGCCTGCCATTTCCTCCATTTTCTCTAGGTTGAGCTTTGACTGGTTTCGTCTTCTGGTTGAAGCATTGGGCGCCAAGTGATTGATTCTCCTGCAGACGTAGCAGACTCTTCCATCGATCTTCTGGCCAGAGGTTTTGGGTTTGAAGGAGGAAATTGCAAAGGTTTGAAAGAAGAAGAGTTGCCATGAGGAGAAGAATGAAAGGGATTAGATTTCTTGAATTTCTTGCCCTTGGGATTCATAAATTTATGCTTAGGCTTATCTTCCACCAAATTGACTTTGGCTTTTAGTTCGGACCTGGGTTTGAAAATTTTCCTATGCTAGTCTTCTATATGAATCGCTTTAAGGGCTTGAACAAGAGTAAGATCACTTTACTTGTGATGGAGATCTCTAGCAAAGGCTGACCAGGAAGAAGGGAGTTTATAAATGAGACAAGACACCTTGTAATCGCTGGAGAATGATTTCCTTTTGATTGAAGCTGTCGGATAAAATCTTAAAATTTATGAAGTTGATTATTGATAGTTTTGTTGTTAGACATCATGAATTTATTGAAGAAAGAGGAGATGATTTTTTCAATTCCAGCATCATCGAGGCCATATTCTTCCTCAAGTGCAATCCACAGTTTTTTGGCACTCTTATATTCATAATAAATATCATATAGAGTATCTGAGAGTGCACTAAGAATCTTATGGAAGCAATGAGAGTCAATCTCCTCAAGTTTCTAATAAAGATAGGAGGAAGGAGTTGAAAGAGGAGTTTCAGCAGATGATGATTGGGGAGGTGATGGTATAGGAGAAGGTGCAGTAATTGTATCATTTATGACTAAAATGAGTCCTAAAGTGGCAACAATTACTTCATCTGGTTTGCCTACCTCTTAAAGTATGTGCCAAAAAATTTCTCAGATTTCACATCCTTAAAATGATCAGGGTTAGACATAGTGACAGAATGGAAGCTACTAAAATTTGAATTTCAAGTTTTGAGGATATCAAATTTAATTTAGTAGGTAGCTTAAAAAAAATTCTAGTATATTAAGGTGACAAGAGATCTAATAAGATAAAGCAATTACAGCTAGAAACAAAACATTAAGCAATTCAAAAATTAAAGAATTATTTCAGATTAATTCTAAATTAATCTAGTATGAAAATACACTACCAGTTATGAAAAGAAATTAGACAATGCAAGTGATGACAAGTATTAGACAATTTAGAGCATACAAATAGTGAAGTATTTGAAAGTACACCCAGAGGGGGTGAATATGTGAAATGCTAATCTAATAGTCAATAATATGAAAATACAACAATTATAAAATGAATAATGCAAACGGTCAACTCAAATCAAGATGTAAAGCCGGATTCTCTATGAAGGGCTCTAAAACTTCTCCTTTATGTTCTTCTAGACAATGAGTTGAGGTACTCAATTGCTTTCTTGATTGAAAGAATGAAAACCGACAACTATAGATGATGCTAGCAATGAATAACAAGTGTGTTGACACTTAAAAAAGACAAGATTCTTATTGGTCCGAACAATGTCTAAACTTGTTGACATTTACAAAAGACAAGTGACAGACGAGCTGAAGACCAGTTTCACCCATCTCCGAGCGACAAAGAAGCAACTTGGACTCCACTGATCCAGCAAGCAGACAGTGAACCCGGATTGTTTCTAAACAGACCTCAGCAGGTCTAAGGTGCTAACACTTAGCATTACATGAGCCCAAAGGGATAGCCTCGTTTGAGAGGCTAATATCACCCAACTCCGCCTTGAAGCCATTCAAAGCCTCACCAAGAAGCTGACTCGCAAACTTCGCCACAGAAGACTTCCAGCTCCGCCAAAGGGTTTCTTTCGGACTTCGCCAGAAACCGTCTCTAGCTCCGCTACGAGCTCAATACAGACAGCTCCGCTATTGGTCTGCTATGGTCAACCTTGACCAATCAAATCTCCGGATGAGATCGGATCCAATCAGATCAAATCCAATCAAGATCAAATCTGAGATCAAATTTGACAGTTGATTGCCACAATCTCTTGACTCTTCTAAAACGAGTAAGAAGATCAGGGAAAATCCTCCAACGATATGGAAAGGATCAAGAAGATCCACAGACCTGCCAAATCTAGCTTCGCAGAAGCTGATCCTAGCCTCGCAGCAGGGCTACTTTCCAGATTTAAACAGATTTGATTCAATCTGTTTTCATATCTTCAAGGGACAATTATACCCTTGCTCTCCCTATAAATAGCCCATCAAGGGTACAAGGAGAGAGACACGCATACGGACGCACGAGATATAGATCGATCGATCGAAGACAAAAAGAGGACTCCACAAGCAGAGGCTTCTTCACAACGCACCGTGCGTTCTCGAATTCAGAGATCTTTTTAGAGAATTGTTTTCTCTATCCAGGGTGTTGATACCCTAACATCGTCCTTCTTCTCAAGGAATCTCCGGAACCAGGCGAGAAGGAATTCCTTATTGAAGGCGATTTTGAGAAGCAGCAAGAGGGTTCTACCAACCTTCTGTTCTCTGATTCCCCGAACCAAGCGAGAAGGGAATCTCATCGCTCGCATCGTCAAAGGGACAAAGTGGTCGCGCGCTGACCAGACTCCTATCGGCACACTTCTCCAGAATCTTGAGGAGATCTACTTGTAATCTTTTTAAGAATACTTGTAATTAGCTCCTCAAACTCTTTTTGTAAGTTTTCCCCTTTGCAAACATAATGGAAAACAAGATGGCGACTCCGCTGGGGAGGAAATTCTCCACTGCCGAGAATCAAGTGTCGCAATGCGACGAATAGACCTTCGGGTCTAACTCTGAATTCAGAAAAGCCGGTGCGGCCAGAGCCTTTCTGGCTAAATCTTCAAGGAAAGTCTCTGCGGAGACTGAAAAGGTTCTCTACGAACCTACTGCGGTTATTTGGCGCAACAAGGAGGCACGTCCGCAGTCTGATTCCTTACTTGTGAGAACTTGGTGGTCCAGTTCGATCAAGGAAGATTTGAAGAAGTCCTCTCTGGGGGTGGCCCAATGCTTCGAGCACGGAAGCATAGGAGGGTTTCCACGATCAAGGTTTCAAATCAGAAACCGGAAGCAGAATTCTGCCAACACCCCTCAGCCTCGTGTGTGGCTAATCAGGTTCCTTGCGAACCTAAGTCTCCTCTGCCAAGGCGGATATGGAAGCCTAAACAGAAGTCTCCGACCGAAGCTTCAGGCGTAGCTACGCCTAAATCGCGCCTCTCTCGCGAAGAAAAAGGCAAGATGCCTGTCTGCTCCAATCATAAAATCAAGACGGCAATCATACCGTCACCCAATTCAAGAGCAGCAATGCCTCGCGCCGGCCTCGTTCTCATGAGCGAAGCTACTGTACCACAGCGTACGCGCAGGGTTCGTGACCGCGAAGCTAAAGCCAAAGTACCATCTAAGGCCAATTGCCTTCGCAGCAGCATAGCGGGTAAAGCACCGCAGCGTGCTCCGCTCTCCAGTTCATCAAGCACTAAGCTCACGCCTGATGGCGAAGCTAGAACCAAAGCACTATTCAGTGCTAATCCCATCTGCAGGGATAAAAGAAGCAGGACGTCATCCTATGTGCGATCCAAAAGAGCCTTTGCGCTCGATTGCAGGGACCCAACTGGGTCTGATTTGAGGAAATTGTTGGCGGATAGACAAACCTCTTCTCCCTGTTGTCGACAAGTGGGATGTCAGCTGGTGACACTCCACTCGGTCCATTGCCGGCTGGGACCAATCCCCGCCACGCCTCCAAGACGACGGTCAGTTTTTGATCGGCTATCGGTACAAGCCCCGATGAAGCATCGCAGAAGGAGCACCTCACGAGACCCAGCCTCCGCATCCGTCAACATGACCGAAGAGGACGAGAGCCCCCAGATCCAGACTACAGCCCAGGCTTAGGCGAAGTCTTGGTGCATGAAGAAGGTGTTTTCCGAAACACCAGATCCAGGGTGGCAATACCTTACACTTATGAACAACCTTCTTCCTCGACGGCCCTAGCCTCGCCAGAACCCAGGAGATCACTCCAACCATCAGATGAAGAAGATGAAGATAGTGGGTACGCCTCTTCGGCGACAGTTAGCTCGGTGCGAACAGACAGAGTATCAGTCAACATGGCTGATAGCACTAACGACGACCTTCGTCGGCGCCTGGAAGCTCAGGAGCAAACTTCCAAAACCCAGCAAGAAGCTCTGGATAACATTCAACAGATGCTCGCTCAACTCCTCAGTAACCGGAATAACAATGATGCCGGGAGCAATCACGATGAGGAGGAACACTTCAGCAATGAGCAACCAAAGCCAGAGAAATCCAAGGAGGGTTCTTCCTTAGACGCCGAAGTCCTTAAGGGCCTCCAGGCTCAAATCGCATCCCTAACTCAGAGGGATGAATTAAAGAAAGTAGGGGCAGTCCGTCCTTACCCATTGGAGTGGGATTCGGTACCATATCTACCGAAGTTCAAACCACCAACGTTACACACCTATGATGGAAAGAGCTCGCCAAATCAGCACATTTACTATTTTCGGTCTCAGACTGGTAATGTTATAAACAATGACGCCATAATGGCTAGGCTGTTCATTGGTACCTTAAAGGGGTGGCATTTGACTGGTTCCGAAGTCTCCCTCCGGGCTCTATCAACTCCTGGATCGACCTGGAAACTCGGTTCCTCTCTCGTTTCTATGAGGACGATACCGAAGTAACCATGGACAAGCTCCTCTCCACTGTGCAGAAGAAGGGCGAATCTGTCCGCGACTACATCGAGCGGTTCAGAAACTTATCCTTGATGTGCCCAGCAGGGATGCCATTACCCATGCTCTTACAGACATGCAGACACAACTTCCTACACCAAGTCGAAGTTCGCATGGGGGCTGTCAAAGCCCACACTTAGAAGAAATTGGTCGAACAAGCAGAGATAGCCGAGAAGTCGGCTAAAAAGTTCGAACCATCCGCCCCTAGAGGCAAGTGGGGGATGAACAACAAAGGGCGTAGCGACCTACCGCAATCTTCTCAAGCTAAAGGCAAAGAGACTATGTCTGTGAGTTATCCGGAGATGTGCAATCGAAAGCCAAGAAGAGCGGCTTCAATAATCAGGAGCCTAAATTCCCTCCAAAGCAGTACTCGTTCAAAGACGATCAGGTGGTCACGAAGGGAACAAAATGAACTGCCAGATGCTCGGCGTCCCCATGAGATAGGGCGCACAAACGACCCTAAATACTGCCTCTACCACAGGATGATCCACCATCCTACTGATAAGTGTTATGTCCTCAAGGACAGAATACAAGCCCTGGTCGATGCCGGGGTTCTGACGTTGAAGACGGAGCAGAAGAAAGTCACTGCCAATATGGTGACTCTTGAGTTCGGCAAAGCTCCGAAAGTCACGGTTCCTGATGGGACTTATTCCGTCCCTGCGCCACGGTTGGAAGTCAAGCATCTTCCAGCTACAGCTCAAAACAATAAGGGTCTTGTTCCCTTAACATTGGAGACAGGAGAAGTCATGTGGATACATCCAGACCTCGTCCAAGACGTACAGCGGGATCCAAAGCAGCCCAACTCAAAGGGCAAGTCTTGCAATGTCATCTCCATCCTGCCAGACGACGGCAATCTTACATCGGCTTCCCTCAGTGATCCGAAGGAGAAAAGCATGCTTGCGCAGCGCAAGCCGACGCGCCTCAACAGACGGGCACCCGATCCGGAAAATCATACTTGAGGCAGTATGAAAAGTCTACTGACGAGACACAACAGCAAACGACGTCAGTACAAATACCGGCATCCACTCCAATCCCAACCAATGGAAAAGAGAGGCCTAAGGAGGTACGATTCGACCACGTGTTGAAGAAACCACCAGGCCAAGGGTTTGATACGCCCTTTCGCTTTGACATATTGGCTCAGCTGGCCAATATCCCAGCTCGTATCACTATACACGAGCTCCTTCGCCTCTCAAAAGAAACAAGAGAAGCACTCAGGGAGGCGATAGCCAATTCAGAATCCTTTCTGACATGCATACCTGAGATCCCTAAGAACGACGTTCAGTCTCCTTGCCCAGAGTGTCATCATACACAATCCAAGGTGCCTGCTATTACATTCACGGCGGAAGATATGCTTCTCAGGACAACAAGCACGATCGACCTCTGTACTACACCGGATATATCGGTTCAACGTGCATCGAGAGAATACAAGTCGATCCGGGGTCTGCACTCAGCATCATCCCAAAGGCTTCTCTACTTCCTCGGCATATCATTGTACAGGTTGTCCGCAACCACTACTACAATATACGGTTTTAACGCCGGAAGCAGTCATCCACTGGGGAAAATTCGACTCCGTTGCAGAATCGGGAGCCTGAAGTCAGAAGTGACATGCTATGTCATTGATGCTGACACATCATATAATCTGCTGCTGGGACGGCCATGGATCCACGCTAACTGGATCATTCCCTCTACTCTGCACCAATGCTTCAAATATGTTGAAGATGACACGACAGTACGAGCTGTCTTTACTGAGAGGCAACCATTCAAGGGGTGAAAAACTACTTCACTGACGCTCTCCTATATCAAGAGGCCGGTGGAGCACTTAAAGAATCGTTGCCGACGATGATGAAAGTGGCAACGAGGCGGATTCAGAATCTGAAACAGGCATGCCAGCTATTCTGATTGGTGAACCAATTATAGCATGTCTCAATAATCCCCTATGTAATACTCCTTCAGAGGATGAAGGTGAATGGGTAATTAATGATAATATTTCTTTTGATTATCCTGCGAATATTGGGTCGATTAAATCCATTACGGATGGCTCTCTGCATGTGCCCGTGCATGAGCCAAGTGTGGCCAGCACACCTGTGGAAGCTATAGAGGGGGCCACACTGGTGATCCCTCCGTCCAAACAGGTCAGTCGCCGATAATCTTCGGTAGAACCCAGCCACGGGGACCCACAACTGCAGATTCGAGCTCAGACTCAGACGCCCCACAGTTCTTCCATTATGCGCGGCCAGCGCGCCACATTATGAAGAAAATGGGGTACGACTTGAAGCATGGAGCAGGCCTGAATTTCAGAAAAGGAAGGCGCGGTTTGATGCGGAACCTTGTGCCTAAAGGGAAGCCTGCAAACTACTATGATAGTACACGCAGGGGGTTGGGTTACGTCACGCCCACATCATCAGTAACAGTTCAAGTCAAAGACGACGGGCCAATTCCATCACATTCGGCTTCATCCTCCGAGTGGGACTCCGATATCAGTATAGGAGGATGTTCAAAGACCTCACTGTTAATATGACGTCGAGCAGTCAGTTGGAACCTGCGGAGGCTACCGATGAAGAACCGTGGGCCCAGCAATTAAACATCCAATGGGAAAAGCGGTTCGAGCTGCGCGAACCACCTACTGAAGACAAGGTGATGCAGGTCAATCTGGAAAGTCAAGATAACCCCAAGCCCATCTTTATAAGTGAAAGCCTATCGCTTACGGAGAAGGAAGAATTGATAATACTCATAAAGGAGTATATAGATGTCTTCGCGTGGAGCTACGAAGATATGCCCGGACTTGATCCACAGGTCGCTATGCACCGTCTAAACATCAAGCCTGACGTCAAGCCAGTCAAGCAGCAACAACGTCAGTTTCGCCCAAACATCATGGAAGCTATTGAAGCCGAAGTTCACAAGCTCATTGCATGTGGCTTCATCCAGGAGGAGCAACATCCAGATTGGGTAGCCAACATCGTCCCCGTCCTCAAGAAGAACGGGAAAATACGGATCTGCATTGACTACCGTGATCTCAATACGGCCTGTCCTAAAGACGAATTTCCTACTGCCCATCACCGACGTCATGATTGACAACACATGCGGGTTCGAAAGGATGTCTTTCATGGACGGCTTTTCAGGGTACAACCAGATTAAGATGTATCCAGACGACGAGAAGCATACTTCGTTCCGAAACACCATTGGGGGTATACTGCTACACTGTAATACCCTTCGGACTGAAGAACGCCGGAGCAACCTATCAGCGGGCAATGAGTACAATCTTCCGCGACCATCTTCAAAAACGGTGAAATGCTACGTCGACGACATTGCCGTCAAAAGCCGCAACAAGAATGAACATCTTCGCGACCTGAGAACGATGTTCAACATAATGCGGGCTCATCAGCTGAAAATGAATCCAACAAAGTCCTTTTTGGGAGTGTCAAGTGGCAAGTTCCTTGGGTTTATTGTCACATCAAAAGGGATTCATCTTGACCCAGACAAGGTCAAAGCATTCAGAGCATGCATCCACCAAGGAACCTCAAGGAGCTTAGAGGCTTGCAAGGCAGGCTGGCTTATATTAGGAGATTCATCGCAAATCTCTCAGGCCGCTGTCAGCCGTTCACCCGACTCATGAAAAAGGGTGCTTCCTTCGTATGGGATCAAGCTTGCCAGGAAGCTTATGAAGACATCAAGAGGTACCTCACAAAACCTCCAGTCTTAGTGGCCCCTACATCAGGAAAACCGTTCTTGCTTTATGTAAAAGCTCTGGACTACTCCCTCGGTGCCCTCCCGCGCTCAAAAGGACGACAATGGCCACGAGCAGGCCATTTATTATCTGAGCAGAACTCTCATGGGAGCGGAATCTCTCTACAACCCTATTGAGAAAGAGTGTTTAGCTCTCGTCTTCGCTGTTCAGAAGACACGACATTACTTGGTCGGCCAGACCATACATGTCATCTCCAGAGTAAACCCATTGCGTCTTCTTATGACGAAGCCAGGATCATTGAATTCAAGATTGGCTAAGTGGGCACTTTTATTGTCTCAATACGACATGATCTTCGCGCCTCAGAAGGCGGTTAAAGGCCAGCCCTTGCAGAGTTCTTGGCTGCTCATCCAGTTCCGGAACATTCAAAACTTCACGAAGACATCCCTGATGAGGTCTTCGAGTCTAATTTAACCTCAGAAGAGGAAGTATGGCAGATGTTCTTTGATGGAGCATCGCGAATGGGCCCTAAAGGTAAGATTATTGCCGGAGTGGGGGTTGTGTTTATCTCCCCACAAAATCATGTCCTGCCCAGAGCATTTTCTCTGACAGAATCGTGCTCCAACAATGTAGCAGAATATAATGCTCTGCTCATCGGTCTTCAACTCGCCCATGGAATGGGGGTACGCTACCTCGAAGCTTATGGCGATTCAAAACTGATCATCAATCAGGTTAAAAGCGAATACGAAGTCCGCCATGAGGACTTGGTGCCTTACTACCATACAGCCATCGAATTGGCTAACCTATTTGAAGGTTTCTACATCGGGCATGTGTCCCGATCTCAGAATACCAAGGCGGACGCTCTCACTGCATTAGCGACGACGCTAACCTTGCCAGCCGACACCGAGTATCACCTCACAGTCGCAACTCGACATCTTGTATGCTCCAAGCACATACTAAGAACTCGAGAAGTCTATAATGTCTCAACGGATCTTGAACCAAGAGACTGGCGCTTTCCTCTCATCGACTATGCTTTGCACGGTCTGCTTCCAGACGATCCCAAGAAGCGGCGTCCATCAGACGAAGGTCTCTCCGGTTCTATTACGATCCAACTTTGAAGACACTTTACCGTCGCTCATATGACGGTGTTTCTCCTCCGTTGCCTTTCCAATTCAGAGGCACAGGAAGCGCTCCAAGAAGTGCATGACGGCATTTGCGGAGCTCATCAGCCAGGTCCAAAGCTCAAAGACAAGTTGCACAGACTTGGATACTATTGGCCAACTATGATAGCCGATGCCATCCAATACGCACGAAGGTGTAAAGCATGCCAAATTCATGCGGACTTCATACACCAACCTTCGGAGCTGCTCCACCCAACTATTGCTTCATGGCCATTTGAAGCATGGGGAATCGACGTCGTAGGGCTAATCAGCCCCTCTTCGACAAGAGGTCACCGGTTCATCCTGGCAATAACCGATTACTTCTCAAAGTGGGCAGAAGCTATACCACTGCTTGAAGTCAAAACCCCTAATGTGGTTAACTTCATCAAGCACCATGTCATTCATCGATTTGCTGTCCCTAGGCGGATCATCCATGACAATGGTCCCCAATTCATAAGTCAGGTATTCTATCGATTCTGCGATAAATACCGAATTCAGAATGTGGCTTCAACTGCATATAATCCCGCCGCTAACTGCTTGGCGGAAGCATTCAACAAAACGATCATCAAGCTACTCAAGAAATTCGTCTCCTCGAACAAGCGAGATTGGGACGAAAAGCTTGGTGAATGTCTTTGGGCCTACCGAACCACGGTTCGGACACCGACAGGCAATACGCCTTTTTCCCTGGTATATGGGTGCGAAGAAGTCCTCCCATTGGAAATCCAGATGCCATCGTTGCGAGTAGCTCTGATTACTAAAACTACATCAGAGGACAATGATCGCCTACGTCTTCAAGAGCTCGAAGCCCTAGACGAGAAGCCGCTCCAAGCGCAGCAACACATTGAGCTGTATCAGACTCGAATGTCAAAAGCCTTCAATAAGAAGGTCAAGCAGAGAATCTTCCAGAAAGGAGACCTGGTCTTAGCCGTCAGACGACCGATGGTTATGACGCAGAAGACCAAAGGCAAATTTCAGCCTAAATGGGAAGGACCGTTTGTGATAGAAACAGTCTATTCAAACGGAGCATACCGCCTCATGACTGCAGAGGGCGACCTACTCATGATGCCGATCAATGGCAAGTTCTTAAAGAAGTATTATCCTTAATCAAGGATCCTTCTCATGATCAAGTTAACACTACACCTCTGATCAAGACCTTCGTGTGCAAAGTACACACAAAGAGAGCCTTTCTCTTCCTCCAAGTGAGATCATACAGCCATAAACCAACAGGAACCTGGCCGTGCACCGGTTATCCTAAAGGAGAATCAGGATTATGCAGGCATTAACCCGATAATCCAATATCCTTTAACGATTAAGGATAGAGGAAAATGTTGGCCTTTAAGCCCAACATAAGTCCTCGACAACTCATCATGCTGAGGGGAATAGCATGGCTAGCCTGACTCAAACGGTAGTTGGTAAAGGCATATCAAACCCGTTGACAGCTGGGGTTTGCTAAAAATCCTAAGGGACCTATTCCCGTTTGATTCCCTCGTTTCTCTCCGTGAAGACGAGACCTCCAAAATCACTTACCAATTCTCATCCATAGAATGGTAAGACCACATACACATTTCGCTGTTACGTTAACACTAAACCTATGACAGCAATTCCCTCATTTCTCCCTGCGAGGACGAGACCTCCAAAATCACTTACCAATTCTCATCCATAGAATGGTAAGACCACAAATACATTTCCCTGTTACGTTAACATTAACCTATGACAGTGATTCCCTCGTTTCTCCCCGTGAAAACGAGACTTCTCCCAAATTCCACTACAAACTCGATACTTATTGACATTTACAAAAGATAAGTATCACCAACCTTGAGCTTGGTGGCGTCTCGTCCGGTTATGTCATTGCGACCTCTGAACCAGCAGACAGCTAAGTCTCAATTCCGAGCCCTGTTGACATTTACAAAAGACAGGTCTCGATACTCGTTGACATTTACAAAAGACGAGTATCACCAACCTTGAGCTTGGTGGCGTCTCATCGGTTATGTCATTGCGACCTCTGAACCAGCAGACAGCTAAGTCTCAATTCTGAGCCCTGTTGACATCTACAAAAGACAGGTCTCGATACTCGTTGACATTTACAAAAGACGAGTATCACCAACCTTGAGCTTGGTGGCGTCTCATCGGTTATGTCATTGTGACCTCTGAACCAGCAGACAGCTAAGTCTCAATTCCGAGCCCTGTTGACATTTACAAAAGACAGGTCTCGATACTCGTTGACATTTACAAAAGACGAGTATCACCAATTTTTGAAGCTTGGTGGCGTCTCGTCCGGTTATGTCATTGCGATCTCTGAACCAGCAGACAGCTAAGTCTCAATTCCGAGCCCTATTGACATTTACAAAAGACAGGTCTCGATACTCGTTGACATTTACAAAAGACGAGTATCACCAACCTTGAGCTTGGTGGCGTCTCATCGGTTATGTCATTGCGACCTCTGAACCAGCAGACAGCTAAGTCTCAATTCCGAGCCCTGTTGACATTTACAAAAGACAGGTCTCGATACTCGTTGACATTTGCAAAAGACGAGTATCACCAATTTTGAAGCTTGGTGGCGTCTCAATCGGTTATGTCATTGCGACCTCTGAACCAGCAGACAACTAAGTCTCAATTCCGAGCCCTGTTGACATTTACAAAAGACAGGTCTCGATACTCGTTGACATTTACAAAAGACGAGTATCACCAATTTTTGAAGCTTGGTGGCGTCTCATCCGGTTATGTCATTGCGACCTCTAACCAGCAGACAGCTAAGTCTCAATTCCGAGCCCTGTTGACATTTACAAAAGGAGGTCTCGATACTTGTTGACATTTACAAAAGACGAGTATCACCAATTTTTGAAGCTTGGTGACGTCTCAACCAGTTATGTCATCGCAACCTCTGAACTGACAGATAGCCAAGTCTCATTATCCAACCCAATAAGAACTATGTTCTCAAGAAATTGCACTACAATTCGGAATCGCAATTCAAAAAGAAGAACAAGATTGAAGATTCGACAAAAGAAGAAAGAATTTTCATTCATTTCAAGAGGATAAAGTACATGGAGCTACAAGCGCACACTGTACGATCTGAGCCGCTCTCCGAGGGTGTTTAGCCTCGTCTTCTTGTCATCAGCAGCCTGGGCAAGCGCTTGTGACCTCAGCTCAGCCTCATTGAAATCTTCCGCCTGAGCCAGACGAGCTTCGGCCTCCGCCAAAGTTGCCTTCTGTGACAACTCCTGCCGCGCAAGCTCTTCACTCTGAGCTTTGAGTTGTTCAAGCCGCGTAGTTTCCTCAAGACGCACCGGTATGGCCTTGGATAAGAGGAGATTTGCTTTCCTGATCATTTTCTCAGCCTTCGCAATCTTATCCTCAGCGCCGAGAAGAGCACTAGTGGAGGCATCAATTGCACTTCCAACCTCCGCTTGCCTTATTTCCAAGAATTTCAAGTCAGAAGAGATAGCCTTAGCAGCCTCTTGAGCGGCAAGCCGGGTCTCGTGCTTTTGAGCAATGAGAAGCGTGAGCCGGTCATCAACTAAAGACTCCGGGTCCGAACGGTGGAGGCGGCGCCATTCCTCCGCATCCTTCTCATATTCATCCACCAGGAGCTCCAAAGCAGTGGCCTGGTGATACCCCTCAAAGTCCCGAATACTCTCATATCACGGGAGAGGACCCCCTTTAACCTTGAGAATGGCATAGTCGAGCCCTTCAGAACCAGGTCAATAGTTCGCCCTAAGCCTTTATAAAAGTTATCGACCAGGTCACCGATGTAATCGTTCTCGACCTCAGCCACTTCCGTAAAGAGGCAACCTCGGAATAGTCCACCAGCCTGGTCGACGCCGTCGCAGAAGAAGCAGCGGGAGCACTGACAGCAGCCGGACAAGCCGAGGGCGATCTCGGCGGAGTCCTCATCGAGACCAGAACGCCAGCCACCGCGGAAGAAGGACTAGAAACCACCTCCTAAGCAGCAGGCTCGACCACCAGGGTTGGAGAAGTAGGGCTTGTGATCACCCTCAGCTCCGTACTTGGCAAAATTGTCGGCACCCCACTCGTTGATACAGTTGGGAGTGAGGACACCTCCGGGACTGCCGCCTCCGCAACTTCTGGCTTTCGGCTGATTTGGGCCGATAATAAGGCAGGTTGCCATACAGCGCGTCCAACATAGCAGCATCCGCTGCGATCGAAGCGCTCGTGTCACCCCTTGACCCTTCGGGGGGATCTTCCGGCTCTCTTAAAGCTGATGCACCTTGAGGTCGAACACCTGTAACAAGACTACGGTTAGTCGGGACACTACATGCAAAAGAACCCAAGAGGTTAGGACAATACCAAGGATGATGTTGCCTCGAACATCTCGTCAGCCGCATCAGTCTCCAGGGCTCCATCGGAAAATTTTTGCCAGAATCAGCACGAACAGCCGGCTCGCTTTCGCTTGCCGAGTATCCTGTGGACCACCCAATAGAGCTCGATGCCTCAGGACTTCCTTTAGAAGTCCCAGCGCCCGAGGGGCCAATGTCGGCTGCATCACCTCTGGACTCCTCCGCGTGAGTAAAGGAACCAACAACAGTCCCATAAGAGAATAGGGGATCATAATGTTCCCCTTGCTCCCCAACCGCCTCAGCTCCTGCAACAAGAAGCAAATAATGAGTTATTTGGGATACACCAAAGGCGTATTATATGGATGGGGTTAATCTTACCCAGACCCCGAGCAAATTCACCGCTAGTCGGTTCAGCGACCGACGGTTCAGCCGCTAATGGGGCAGCAAGAGGAATCACTGCAGAGGGACGGTCCTCCGCCACAATTGTAGGAGCCTGGCGACGGGACTTCTTCGCCAACGACCTCCTGCGGGATTCACTCCCACGCTTTCTCTTGAAGTGGACGTCAGAATCCTCTTCTTCCACTTCTCCCGCACGTCGTGGGGAAGATGTCCCCACCACACCAGAGCCAGCCGCATGAGTATCAGCTCCCGTCCCCGCCTCAAAGCGTGGACTCCCTGCATCAGAAGCCTCGCTATCATCTACAGCGATGAACTCCTCCAAGCCAGGGACACGAACCCGTTTGCCTTCCTTTCTCTCAGAAGCCTTCCGCTTCAGTCGATGAGAGATTAACTTCACACCCGAACGGTTGGCATTGAACCCAGGAGGTATGGAGTTGGAAGCCGCATACCACTGGCAAAAGCACAGGGTCGTCAGAAGGTTGGGATCCTTCAATGGCGTGCGCAGCCACGCCCCAGTGCCGCCCGCAGTAAAGAATCGCCAGGCACGGACCCCATCGATGAGACTCCCCATGAAGGCTAAATCGAGATTGGGGTTGCCCACATACAGCTGGTCGTACCCAAACTGTCGAGCAAACCGGCTTGGGATGTAAGGTTCTAAATAGCAGACATCCCCGCTTCTATACAATAAATGTGAGGGCCGGATGCTGACCAGCCACTCAAAAACCCCCCGACTCATGGGAGACCGTCCTGACTCCGCATCTCGGAATTCCTCATCGTATCCTGCATCCCGAATGCGAGGAAAACAGCGGAATAGGTTGTAAGCGTCATGACGACGCACTAACTTACGGGCCTCGGCCACGTAGGTCTTCAGCCGGAACATCCTTCGAATCGGCGGAGAAGAGCCATTCGAACACCTTGCGGAGGGTCCTCTCCAGCTTCAATCAAAGAAGGGCAGTGCAAGGCAAACCACGCCATTAAGTAAGTGTATGGCAGACCCACCCTAGGATTGGGTCCATCACAAGGCAGGATGGCACTCTTCCCACGCCTCGTCGCCGGTGGCCTGCAGAAAGCCTCCGTTAATGCGCGAAGGCCTCTTTGAATACAGCACACCATGGCCGGAAGGAGACCCAGACGGTGGCCATGGACCAAGCGAACGGCAGGCAGCAAAACATTCGGGTGGACGATGTCACCCGAGGAGGATGGCACTACGCATTTCTTCAACCAGACGGTTAAGAAACCAGCCAACAGTGCCTTCCGGGACATCGGCTGACGAGCCTGATGGTGAAAGCTTCGAAGGACATCACCCTTCTTATAGGGACCATCGTCTTCTGTCATGACAATATCCCTTTGGAGGCATACCTCCATCCGTTCAAAAATGTCGCCATCTGCAACTCCACAATGAGCTGCCTCAGGAGCATTCTTCATATCTGGGAATAGATAACTCCCCCAGTTCTTCAAGCTCTTCGAGCTACCCTTGCTGCCACCATGGATGCTAGAACAAATGTGCAAATGGCACATTAACTCCCGATAAGTTTCAAATAAAGCAGGCTCCTGCTTCTCCAGCAGAGCCAACTCCGTCTCGCATGGAAAGTACTCTTCATACGGGAGAGACCCGAAAGGCAGGGCAGAGATTTCCCTCATCTCGTGCAAGGTCATGCCCAACTCACCAACTGGGGTGAAGAAAGTCCCCGAAGCTGGGCAATACAACTCAAGGATGGCGTAGAAGCACGCCACCTTCATATTAATGCCGTAGCATGTCGCCCTTACGGCCTCATAGAGGTTCAACCTCTCCAAGTCCTCCTCGAAGTGAGCGAGGATATAGTTGGTCAAGTCCGCCCACCATGTCTTTGGGGGATGAACCCAACCAGGAGTCCTGAAGTCAGTGGCGGGATAATTCCCATCAACTACGCAGAATTGGGTGCCAAAGGTCTGCGTCACAGCCGGATTCTCTCCTACCGGAAGCTCTCGCGATACGTTTCCAGGATATAGGCCTATTATGTTGTGAGGAGGGCCCGCCCTTGAAAAACCAGGAGACTGAGATTTCAATCTCCCGACGTGGACGGACTCGACACTTCGGCTCCGCCCCATGCCATCTTCCGAGCCTGAGTTACACACTCAAAAGAAGACAAAGGAAAGTGCCGCTTGTTAGACGGAAGATAAAACTTCTCGCCATCCAACTCGAAGATCCACTGTCCCTCGCCTGCCTGCAATTGGCGATTAGGATCGGACGCGGCATCTCCGAACATGAAATTGGGCTTTTTATAAGTCCGACGGTCGATGTCTTCGAGAGGAGCGGTGGTTAGAATACTCCTCATGGTGAGCGGGTCACCACCATGGATAAGCGTGTCCTGGACGACGGAACTCCGCTCACTAAAGAGAGAAGCCTGGCCATAGAATTGAAGGCTGATGCTGCCATCCGCTCGGCTGGTCATCCCAAACAGACTATTCAAGGGACCAGGGGTGTAGGGCACTGCAAAGAAAGAAAAAGGAAAAGAACTATGATTAGTTCAACAGTCAAGCGGACATGGAGATATAAGATTCGCTAAGGCATAGCCTCGCCCCGTGAGCAAGGCCAGTAAAGCGACAGCCTCGACAAAGCTTGATCTCGCAGACAAATCTGCATTTTACAAAAAACGTCTAAATACCAACTTCGCTTAAGCAGGAAGTGGTATAGCCCTAAGGGCTGACGTCATCAAGAGGGCATTATGGTCAAGAGTCATCCTTCGTGGCCATGACTGAAGAGACAGACCCGAGTCCTGTTCCTCAAACAAGACGAAGACAGCCCAAGTAATGGCTTCATACGGAAGCCCAAAGAAGAACTGTTCAGTTCTTAATTCCTTGTACAAAGAAGATAGGGAAATTCAGGGAAACGAGTTCCCTAACAAGGATAGATCATATTCGATCGTCCTGATAAGCCAAATACCAGCTTTAAAAGAAAGAGACCACAGTCTCTAATTAGGAGAGAAAGTCTCTTACCGGCGATTGGTCGCTCGATGACCAGAGGAGGAGGACCCTCCGTTGCAGAAGTCGCCACTTCTTTCCCCGCTTGTCTTTTGGGCGCCATTAAAGAGCTGCAAGAGTTCTCAAAGTTCTCTGAATGAAGAAGGAAGAGGGAGAGGGAAAGTCAAGAAATTTCTCTGAAAAAGGAGATCTTTTCCTGTTCAGCCCGATCGGGCTTTTATAGGCCAATCAGCGCCTGAAACGAGGCCTCGAAAAGGGCGTACGCCGCCATTTCGAATTAATTCGAAACGCCACCCGAAGCGCCTTCCCGAGAAGCGCTGCTTCGATCCCACTAAGGGTTAACTTCGCCCTGGCTTAAAATGCGGACTTCGCGCAATCCTTCAGGAACTTCGCCGAAAGGCTTATCTTAGCCCCTTAAAAAGGCGCTTAACTCCGCATACAGTTTAGCCCCGCTATGGCCAAACTTTCAATAAAAGTAAGCAAAAATCAGAGGATCAGAAGATGAACTTTCATTGATTTAAAAGGAAGGGTACATTGATATTACATCAAAGTTGTGTTTCATACAACACATTCAGTGGCTCGACAGGGTCATTTGCGCAAAAGGCATACAAGCGGTTTTATCTGCTTCTAAGTCAGACCGGTTGGACACGAAAGGCCTTCCTCCTGCACAAGGCTGTAACCAGTTGTGTCACGGAGACACGGCCATAATTCTCCACAAAAATGGCAGATTTTGCCACTAGAAAGCGAGGTCATCTTTGTTGAAGCCTGGCAATAAAACTTATCGCCGCCAACACGTCAGACCACCTATAATGGGAATTGGCAGTGATGTCAGTGGTCCGACAGGTGTGATGCCTGCTCTCCCGAAGTGGATCGTCCCCGACAAAGGCCACCAAAGTTGAAATTTGGCAATGATGCCAGTGATCTCACGGTGACGACCACTACCCCGAAGCGGATCATCTCCGGATAAGCGGCTACTAGCCTCACCTCAGAACAAATCATCTCGTATAAGAGGCTGCCAATAGCCTCTGGGACACGCACCCGCTGCCCCAAATTGTTCCTCCTGCTTAAAAGTAAAGCTTCAACCGGGGAAGCATAAGGCAATTTTATGGTTCCTTCCATCAAGTCACAAGATTGGCGAACATAGCCCACTGCAAGGCAAATCAGAACAGATTAGCAACTAAGCACAGGAGAGGCTACAAAAGAATTAAGCCAAATCTTTTGGGTCGAAGCGATCCAGTTTCAGTAAAGCAGAGGGTAAGCCTCGCTTGCACAGTGATGATGGGCTAGCTCAGCAAACGCCAAGTCCTAGCCTCGCCTATATGGCTAAGCCAGACTGATCCTATGGGACACAGTCTTAGCTTCACCTATATGGCAAGACTGGCTCAACCTTGAAGATACCAAGTCCCAAGTTCTGCCTGTGCAACGGACTTAACATGCAGTGATCTTTTTCTAATCAAGTCAAGATGATAGCTTCACTGGGAAGCTATGCCAAAATCCTTCTCTGTAGATCAGTTAAATAGAGAACAAGGAAGCTAATCCCTGAAGCAGCTGCTAAAGATGAATCAAGGGAGATGAATTCCCTAAAATCGGTGAAGTCGTTGAACGATCAAGACTTACCGGTCCTTGGCCGGGTAATGACCAGAGTGGGCATTCACACTAATTCAGAGATCTGAGTATCTCTTTCTAAACCAAGAAAAGAGAAGAGAGGCAAAGCACTTCTCTTCAGAGGACCTCAAGTGTCCTATTTATAGGCCCCATGGCCTGAGCGCTGCCGCCTCAAGCGTGGAAGCACGAGCGCATTTAAGGCATTTATTGCGCCTTGAGAAAAGGGACGGTTTCCCTTGGAACCGCGCGAAGGGAGAAAACGTCTCCCTCATAAAAGGCACTTATGGCGCCTTGAAGAAAAGGAATATCCTCCCTTGGAAAGTGCAAATCGGAGAATATCTTCCCCGGTCAGCGCAAGAGAAGGAGAAATCTTCCTTGAAAATCGACCCACGGCGGTTGATCTCGGGAAAGCGACATGCGCTCCCAAGTGAACATATCTTCGGAAGCCCAGACGCGGGGCTACCCGCACGCAAAGCTATTCAGAGGCATGAACCTGTGCAATTCTTCGGCAAACATCTCAAAGCAGGATTTAAAGCGAAGCTGAACTCAACCATCATGGCGACGTTCATTCACCACCTATCAAAGCAGTTCAAAGTATTTCAAAGTCTGAGCCATTGCAGACTTCTGAAAACTTTGAAGGGGGTCTTGTTGATACTTAAAAAAGACAAGATTCTTATTGGTCCGAACAATGTCTAAACTTGTTGACATTTACAAAAGACAAGTGACAGACGAGCTGAAGACCAGTTTTCACCCATCTCCGAGGGACAAGGAAGCAACTTGGACTCCACTGATCCAGCAAGCAGACAGTGAACCCGGATTGTTTCTAAACAAACCTTAGCAGGTCTAAGGTGCTAACACTTAGCATTACATGAGCCCAAAGGGATAGTTTCGTTTGAGAGGCTAATATCACCCAACTCCGCCTTGAAGCCATTCAAAGCCTCACCAAGAAGCTGACTCGCAAACTTCGCCACAGAAGACTTCCAGCTCCGCCAAAGGGTTTCTTTCGGACTTCGCCAGAAACCGTCTCTAGCTCCGCTACGAGCTCAATACAGACAGCTCCGCTATTGGTCTGCTATGGTCAACCTTTGACCAATCAAATCTCCGGATGAGATCGGATCCAATCAGATCAAATCCAATCAAGATCAAATCTGAGATCAAATTTGGCAGTTGATTGCCACAATCTCTTGACTCCTCTAAAACGAGTAAGAAGATCAGGGGAAATCCTCCAACGATATGGAAAGGATCAAGAAGATCCACCGACCTGCCAATTCTAGCTTCGCAGAAGCTGATCCTAGCCTCGCAGCAGGGCTACTTTCCAGATTTAAATAGATTTGATTCAATCTGTTTCCATATCTTCAGGGACGATTATACCCTTGCTCTCCCTATAAATAGCCCATCAAGGGTACAAGGAGAGAGACACGCATACGGACGCATGAGATATAGATCGATCGATCGAAGATAAAAAGAGGACTCCACAAGCAGAGGCTTCTTCACAACGCACCGTGCGTTCATGAATTCAGAGATCTTTTAGAGAATTACTTTCTCTATCCAGGGTGTTGATACCCTAACATCGTCCTTCTTCTCAAGGAATCTCCGGAACCAGGCGAGAAGGAATTCCTTATTGAAGGCAATTTTGAGAAGCAGCAAGAGGGTTCTACCAACCTTCTGTTCTCTGATTCTCCGAACCAGGCGAGAAGGGAATCTCATCGCTCGCATCGTCAAAGGGACAAAGTGGTCGCGCGCTGACCAGACTCCTATCGGCACACTTCTCCAGAATCTCTGAGGAGATCTACTTGTAATCTTTTTAAGAATACTTGTAATTTAGCTCCTCATACTCTTTTTGTAAGTTTTCCCCTTTGCAAACATAATGGAAAACAAAGTGTAAATAAAACTAAAACACAAGTGTAAGCAATAGCAAGTAGAGTAGAGTAAGAGAAAAATCAATCACAAACACAAAAGATTTATTTTGAGGTTCAAGCATAAAGGTTTACGTCCCCGTCTTCACCGCGTAAAAGATTTTCACTATCCACTAAGAATCTTTCCACAAAAGAGCCTCCACCTATAGTATATGATGAGAAGTTAGTCTCAAAAAGTTTGTGAGAGAGAAAATTCAATTGAAATGAATGAATTTAAGAGCTAAAAACTTGCAGAAATTGGTTTGAGAATGAAAGCACTTGAAACAAGAAAAACTAGAAAACTTTCTCTTTTGAATAACTTAATTTTTCAAAATATTTTCAAAATCAAAAGATTTCTATATAGTTTAATCCTCTCTAAATAAGCTATATATATAAGCAAGTGATAAACACTGTTAATATAGCATATCAGGTTATCAGGAAGAGAATAGGTCCGAAAAGGAAAAAAACCCGTTGGAGAATAAGTTATAAACCCCATATTTTAAAAATTAGCCATTACTGTCGCTCTCACAGAACTTCGGTCGACCGGCCGGTCGACTGCCTGGTTGATCGAGACAAAACAAGCGTCAGTCGGTCAATTACCCAATCGACCACTAGGTTTGCCGGTCGACTGGTCGGTTACCCCAACAAATGTGCATAGCGTGCACAAACTGGTCATGAGGCTCGGTCAACCGGCTGGTCGACCGGCTTGGCCTAAAAACCTGTTTTCAGGTATATTTTGAAATTAAACTCATTTTTAAATATTTTGTATTGGTTTGAAAAGTGATTTGGCAATACATAGGCTATGGGATACATGATAGAAACAGGTATATAAATTTGAAAAAGATATGGGACATGTATCAAACACCAAATCCTTATAGAATGCCAAAATGGAAAAACTAGATGTGAAAACTTGTATTTTAAGAATTTGTATTTTTGTGTGTGACTTCTTAAGCATCAATTCTACATTCTATACTTAAACATTCTATTTTCTTACATATGTTTTATATGTATTCAAGCAATCTTCAAGAGTGCTTATCCAAATATAAATTTTGATCGTCTAAAGATGAACCCTTTTCTTGAGTGATCTTGTAACTAGAGTACCTTTCTTTTGAGGAAGAATACACCAAAAAGTCATTTAAACCTTAAATACTTCAAACACTTAAACTTGATTAGTACCGAATAACTTCATATGGTTTGTAATCATCAAAACAAACTAGAAAGTGTACCCTCGGGCCAACAATCTCCTCCTTTTTAATGATGATAAAATAAAAGAGTTATTTAGGATAAACAAATATAGAAAACTTGAAAAGTTCCCCCTAAAATGATGCTTATCTATCAAGTTTCATCATACATGACTAATGATATAGCAATGTCAAAACAGTCATATACATATAGGTAAGTTTTCCATTGAAAATGAGATAATCGTGGAAAACTTATAAAAAGAGATTGATGAGCGAAATTACTAGTAATTCTTTTAAAGAAAGAAAAAAAAGAAAATTATAAGTAGATCTCCTCTGAGATTTCTGGGAAAATGTGCCGGTAGGAGTCTGATAGCGCGCGATCACTTTATCCTTTGACGATGCAATCGATCTGATAATCACGCTGCCTCCTGATAGAATTTCTTTCTCTCTGGTTCAGGAAATCCAAAATTTGAAAGCAGGAGAGTCGAAGAACCCCTTTTGCTAAAGAATTCCTTCTAGAAATTTGTAGCCAGTCTTCCTTGTGTCCCCCCGTCCGCAATCAGCAAGGGTTTATTTATAGCCAATGTGGGGTGTAACCGTCCCCTTGAATTCAGCGAGGCTGAATCAGCTGTCAGCTTCATGCGAGTCTCGCAAATGACCTTACCGCGAAGCTCTTTGAGAGCTTCTAGCGAAGCTAGAAGGTTTGTGCGAATGTCCTTCTGCCATTATGGCTGAATTGTCTCCACTTAATGTGGGACGAAGTGGGCGGGTGTAACCGCCCACTTAAAGTGGCGTTAATCCCACTAAATTAGTGGGGTTCACCTATTAATCCCTCATGGGATTTTGAGACGGCCAATTTGATGACCTAGCAAAGCCCATTGCGGAGCTAGATCATGCGTAGCTAGATCATGCGGAGCTGGATCCTGCGAAGCTGAATCCTGTGAAACTAGCTTAGGCGAAGTTAGATTATGCGAAGGTAGCTCATGCGAAGCTAAGACTTAGCTCATAGTTTCAGGCGAAGTTACCTTCAGAGCTTTGTGTGACGCTAAGACTCAGCTCATAGCGGAGTTATGACTCAGGTGTAATGCTCCTGGCGCGAAGTTACCAAATCAGCCCTTGGCGGGGCAAAATGGAAAGCTTCAAGCGAAGCTAATAGTTAGCCTCAAAGCGAGGCTACCAACCAAGCTCAGGCGAAGCTGTTAGTTCCATGCGGAGCTATATGAAGCTTATCTTGGGATTATACCAGGCTAAGTATAGCATCTTAGGCCTGCTTGGGTTTCTTCAAAAGAAACTTTGACTTACTATCTGTTTTACTGAATTAGTAATGTCCATGTTGCTGCCTTGTCTCTAGTCATCAGCTTGTCTTTGACTTATCTTTTGTAAATGTCAATAAGTTAGACGTTGTTCAGACTGGCTGAAGATGAATGTGGGAATTCTGTCTTTTTCAAGTGTCAACAAGACCCCCTTCAAAGTTTTCGTGAATCTGGAATGGTTCAGATTTTGAAATACTTTAAACTGTTTCGATTGATGGTATGTGAATGTGAACGTCGCCTTGGAGTTAAGCTCAACTTCGCCTTCAACCCTGCTTTCGGGTTGGAATTGGTTCACCGAGGAATTGACGCTCTGCTCCCATGTAGCTTCGCGCTTCTGGGTAGCTTCGCCTTTGGACTTCCTGAAGTAGCTTCGCTTCAAACCAAATTGGAATACAAGCATTAACCTCGCGCCTGCTGTGATGGAGCGATGTTCCGTTCCCGAGACTAACTGCTTTTGCGAGTTACGAGAGGAATGGCTCCCTTTTTAAGGTTTAAATAACTTTCCTTGCTTTACGAGGGAGATTACTCCCTTTCTCCGAAGTTCAAAATAACTTCGTGCGCATTCCCAAGGGAGATTATTCCCTTTCTCAGGGTCAAGCATTTGAATGCTTTAACTTCACCCGCGCTCCCAAGCTTGAAGTGGTAGCGGCGTAGTCATGCCATGAGGCTTATAAATAGGACTCTTATAGTCCTTCTCAGAGAAACATACTCCTCTCTTTCCAAGAGGTTTGTTTATGACCCCTCCCTATTGCTCAAGTAAGGAGACTGAGGTCCCTGAAGTAGTGGAGACTCTCACTCTGATTATTACCCGATCAAGAACTGGTGAGCCTCGGCCATCCAGTGACTTTAGGGAGTTTATCTCCCTTAATTTTCTTAGCTTTATCAACTATCTTAGGAATTGAATTCCCTTGGTCTCTGTATTTGGCTGACTTTCAGAGAAGGGTTTCAACCCTATTTTCAAGCTTCTCAGTGAAGCTAGCATTCTTGCCTGATCAAGCAAAGGATCTTTCCACGCGAAGTTTCATATAGGCGAGGTTTGAGACTTGGCCTCTTCAAGGTTGCGCCAGTCTTGCCACATAGGTGGGGTCAAGACAGCGCCCTTCCGGGCCAGTCTGACCTAGTCGTATAGGCGAGGCTAGGACTTAGTCCTTTTTTAGGGTTCTCCAGCCTATCTGCCTTGGGCGGGGCTAAGATTTGGCTTATGCTAAGCTAGTCTAACATTACTGCGCAAGCGAGGTCATCCCCTGCTTAGCTGAAATTCAACTTCAAGGAAAAACTGGATAGCTTCGCTCAAAGAATAAAGCTTTGACTTAGCATTTCGTCCCTCCTTTTTTTATTTGATGTAACTTGTTCTCTGTTTGCATTGCAGTGTACTGTGCTCCCAATTCTTTCGTCCTGATGAAGGAAAATAAAAACTTGCCCCTTGATTTTCAAGTTGAAGCTTTGATTATAAGCAGGAGGAACATGCTGGAGCAGCTGATTCGCGTTCTAAGAAGGGGCTGGCAGTCGCTTATCCGAGATGATCTACTTCGGGAAGGGGTTGGTAGTTGCTTATCCGAGATGATCCACTTCGGGAAGGCGGACGTCACTAGTAAGGTCTCGGATCCTTCCTTTGTCAATTTTATTTAAGGAAGATCCAGCTTTCTGGTGGCAACCAATCCCTTGCCAATTTTCATCAAAGAAGATCCAGCTTCTTGATGGCAAAATCTGCCATTAAGCGAAGGATTACAGCCTTGTGGGGGAAGAAGACCTTTCTTGCCCAGTTGGGATGATTTATCACCCTAAAAGTTGATAGGACAACTTGTTTTTCCTTAGAGCAATGAGTTTGTTGTATGAAAGACAATCTTAATGTACTAATGTATCTTCCCTTTTGAATCAATAAAAATTTTAGTTTTTGCTCGTCTACTTTGCTTCCCTTCTTTTCACTTTGAATTTCGAAAGCAACTGGAATGGACTGGCGTAGGTAAGTCTTTTTTGAGGAGGAAAGAAAAGCTCTTAGCGAAGCTAAGCTTTTACCAAAGTTGAGGATGGATCTCCATCTAAGTTGGAAACGAGCTCTCAGCGGAGCTAGTGCATAATTTCCTGCGAAGCTGAAGATGAACTTTCAGCGAAGTTAAAGCCCAACTTTCGGCTAAGTTACTCAAGCGTTGTGTGAAGTCAATGCTAAACTCGTAGCAGAGTTAGCCCTTGGCGGGGTCTGAAATAAGATTTCTCGACGAAGACGCTTAGGCGCCGTTTCAAATTAATTTGAAACGGCCGCCTGTGCTCTTTTTGAGGAGGCGAAATTAAGACATTTTTATGTCTATAAAAGCACGATGGGCTGAAAGAGAGAGTTAACTTCTCTTCGAATTTTTTTTTTAGAGAAACAAATTTCTTTCTTTTCCTTCTCCTTCGTTGAGATTTTCAGAACTTTTCAGTTCTTCCATGGCTCCCAAAAGACGAGCAGGAAAAGAGGCAGCAACCTCCGCGATGGGGGCGCCTTCTCCTTCTCCGATCATCGAACGTTCCATTGCGGGTAGGGATTTTTTCCTTTTTTTTCTTTTCGAGGCCATTTACTGGCTATTTCATGGTGAATCTGGAGTGATTCACCATGAGCCAGTGATCTCAGGGAGTTGCTCTCTCTTAATTCGATTTCGCCATATTATTAGGGGATTTAATTCCTTTAATTTCTCAACTTGGAATTTAGAAACCAATGGTTTCTCCTCTTAGCTTCTATGCGAAGCTAGCCCTTAGGGCGGTTCACATTCTGTCAAAGGGCAGGATGTGAAGCTAGTTCTAAAAGCGTGGCTGGGAAAAGGATTTTAAAGTCCTTTGAACAGTTTTAGGCACAAGTGCCTTCCGGCGAAATTAGCCCTTATGGCTTTTCCCCATTCTATTCAGCGGCAGAACGCGAAGCTAAGCTTCCAGCGCGAAGCTGACACTTAGAGATTTTTTGCACTCTGCCTTTATGCAGGATGTGGAGTTGAGCCTCAGAGCGAAGCTAATGCTAGGCTAGCTTCGCTCGGAGAGCGAAACTATGCCTTAGAAATTTTCTTTTTGCTTTAGCTCTCTTTTTCTTCGGCTAATGAACTAATATGGTTTCTTCTTGTTTTTCTAGTACATTATACTCCGGGTCCTTTGAATAGTCTCTTTGGAATAGCCAGGGGACTAGATGGCAATGTTAGCCTGCAATTCCAGGGGCAGGCCTCATTATTCAGTGAGTGGAGCGCTCCTGGCCGGGATGCCCTTATCCACGCTGGAGATCAGCGCACTATGGGAGCATCTTAACTACTGCTCCCCTCGAGGATTGTGACCGGAAAATTTATCGGAAGCCTGGTTTCATGTTTCGGGACGCAGCGCTGGACACCGATCATCAGCTACTGGCTGGAGAAGGGCAGTGGATCTTCAATTTGGATGGCGAGAAATATTATCTCCCATCTAGTAAGCGTTATTTTTCACTCTCTTTCTTTCAATGCGTGATGAGGCCTTGGAAGATGAAGTGGCGAGTGACTCGGACCACTGACTCCGTTCATGTGGAGAAATTGACAGCTTCGTCTCCTGGTTATACAAGGCAGGTTCTCCTCGCTGCATATTGGGTCTCCACCCTGGGGACGTTCTTCATGACATCCCGATGGGGGAAAATCCTGATGTGGCTCAAACCTTTGAAAATCAGTTCTTCAAAGCCCATGGCAACAATCTGGCGACTGATTTCAGGACCCCAGGTTGGATTGATCCTCCAAGGCCTGGTGGAGGGACTTGACCCTATACGTCTTGGCCCATTTTGAAGAGGATTTGAAGAGGCTGGGACTCTACGAGGTTGGACTCTACGAGGCTGTCAGGGCAACCTGTTACGGCGTCTAGATGAGCGTAGCGAACTTCTACGCCATCTTCAAATTATACTGTCCAGCTACAGGGAGCTTCTTTACCCCTGTAGGCGAATTGGGCATGGCTTTGCATGAGATGTGGGAAGTCTCTGCTCTGCCCATAGGATCTTTCCCTTACAAAGAATACTTCCCATGTGAGGCGGAATTGGCACTTCTGGAGAAGCTGGAGCCGGCCTTTTTCGAGACTTACCGAGAGTTAATGTGCCATTTTTACATTTGCTCAAGTATGCACGGAAGCCATAAGGGAGCTTCGAGCAGTTCGAAGAGCTGGGGGAATTATTTGTTCCCCAACCTGGAAGATGCTCCTGAAGTGGCTCACTGCGGGGTTGTGACGAGGATATTTTCCAGAGGATGCAAGAACATTCTCAGGGAGATATGGTCTTGGAAGAAAATGATGGTATTTATGAGAAAGGTGACATTCTCAGGAGTTTTCACCATCAAGCCCATCGACCAATGTCCCGGAAGGCACTTTTAGCTGGGTTTTTATCAATTTAATTGAAGAGATGTGCGGTACCATCTCCTTCTAGCGATGTTATTCTTCTGACTGTTTTATTGCTGTCCGTTCGTCTAGTCCACGGTCGTTCCTTGGACTTCTCTCGGCAATGGTGTGTTGTATTCAACGGGGCCTTCATGCATTGACGGAGGCTTTCTGTAGGCCACCAACAACGAAAAGGGAAAAGGCACTATCTTGCCCCATGACGGACCAAACCCCAGGATCGGCCTGCCATACACCTATTTGATTGCATGGTTCGCTCTTCACGGCCTGTTATTATTCAAGCTGGTGAAGAGCCTCTAGAAGGCATTCGAATGACGCTTCTTCGTCGGTTTGAGGGATCTTCATGGTTACGGACCTATGTGACCGCGGTTCATAAACTGTTGTGTCGGTATGACATTTATAGTCTCTTCCAGTGCTTTCCCTACATTCGCGATGCAGGCTATGGCGAAGAATTCAAGAATGTAGGAGAGGGGAAGACGTCGCTGAGCCGGAGGATCTTTGAATGGCTGGTTAGCATCCAGCCATCTCATCTGGTGTACCGGAGCGGGGATACCTGCTATTTGAAGCCTTATGTCCCAAGTCGATTTGCTCGTCAGTTTAGGTATGACCAACTTTATGTTGGTAATCCGAACACAAGTCTCGCCTTCATGGGGAACCTTATTGATGGTGCTCGTGCCTAGCGGTTCTTCATCGTTGTGAGGCACGGCTGTGCATGCCATTGAGGACCCTAACCTTCTGACGACTTTAGGGTTCTGTCAGTGGTATAGGACTTCAAACTCTGTGCCTACCGGATTTGCTATCAACTCTTTGGCGTGAACTTGATTTCTCAATGGCTGAAGCGGAAAGTCACCGAGAGGGTGAAGGCAAAATGGTCCGGGTGCCAGGCCTTGGGGAGTTCATCGCTACTGCCGATAGTGAGGCTTCTGACACAGAAAGCCCCCACTTTGAAGAAGACACAGGTGCTGAGGTTTTACCAGATGCTCCTGGTGGGGTAGGCACAACTCCTATGGAAGATGTGGAGGTGGAAGAGGTAGAGGAAGAAGATCCCGACGTTCACTTCAAAAGAAAGCGGCAAGGTGGATCTCGCAGTAAGAGGGTAGTGAAGAAGCCTCATCGCTACACTCCCACTATTATTGCAGAGGGTGAATCAGCTGCAGTGCCTCCTCCTCCTGCTCCGTTAGTTATTAAGCTATCAGCTCAAAGCCAGACTACTGATAAAGCTGTCCTCGACCTGGGTAAGATCAGTTTGACTCTTGCGATATATACTTATATATTTCATACAGCTCATTCGTTTATCCTATGATTAAGGAACCGAGACTGCAAGAGAACCAAGACCCGAGGCTGCAGGAGAACATGGGGATTATTATGATCCTCTGTTCACTTATAAAGAAGGTGACAAGGCTAGCTACTTTGTCGTCTCAGCAGATTCCGGAGGTGACGCGGCTGACGTCGGTCTTTCGGGAACTGGGGCCTCGAAAGGGAGTCCCATGGCCTCCAGCTCTATAGGATGGACCACAGAGGCTTCGGCGAGTGGAGGTGAGCCGTACGTCCCTCCTGCATCTGCCAAAAACTTTTCTATGGAGCCCGTTGGGATTGATGCTGTCGTCGAGGAAGTTCGGAGAGAGACTGTGGCTGAGGCAGTTGAGGCAGTATCGTCTCTCAGTGATATCTTTTGTGAGCAATTATCTCCTGATATTCATTATGCCTTGCTCAAAGTTTTGCCATAGGTGTTCCGCCTTTAGGTGCATCGACTTCGAGAGAGCCAGCTAATTTTCCTGATGGAATTAGGGGTGAAGCAAGTACTTCAACCGCGATGGACGTTGCCGAGTTGGATGCCATGTATCATGACCTGCCATCTTATCAGCCCGAGCCTGCCATTGGAACTAAAGAGGTTGAGAAGAAGGTGGTTACAAAAACAATCTCACTCCCAACTACATTGGTAGGTGAGATGCCAGTAGTTCCTTTGACGCTGCCTATCCTGACAACCACGGGGCTGAAGGCAATTATCAGCCCTACATCTCCGATACTGGATGTTGAGCCAGCTCTTCTCGAAATAGTCACCAGCCCTACTTCCATAGTGGCTAGTATACTGATTTCAATAAGGACTCCTCCAAGGTCACCGGTGATCCCTCGACTTTCTCCAGCCAGTGCTTCTGATATCTCCTCTACGGTTATGTCAGAAAAGGTAGTGGAAGCTTTGTCTTTGGGTACTACTCGCTCACCGGGAGTAGTTGAAGCCGAGAAAGAATTTGTGGCTGGGATAGTTGACAGCTTCTACAAGGACTTGAAGTGATCTGTTAGTTTGGTCTTGAAGGGCTCGACTACCTCATTTTCTGCTCTGAAGGTGGGCCTCTCTCGAAATATTGAAAGCATTCGAGACTTTGGAGGGGGTGACCAGGCTGCTGCATTGGAGCTTCTGGTGGAAAGGCTCGAGAGGGATGTAGATAAATGACGCCGTCTCAGCAATTCAGATCTGGACTCCTCAGTTAATGAACAGCTTGAACGTCTTGCTGTTTAGATACGTGAAGCCCATCTTGCAGCACAGGAAGCAGCTAAGGCAATATCTTCAGATTTAAAATCCTTGGAGACAAGGAAAGTAGAAATTAGAGATGCCATAGATGCTTCTAATAGTGCTCTTCTCGATGCTGAGGACAAGATTGAGAAGGTCAAGGAGATGTTCAAGAGAGCCAATCTTCTTCTGTTTAAGGCTGAACCGGTGCGTCTTGAGGAGATTGCTCGGCTGGAGCAGCTCAAGGCTCAGAATGACGAAGTTTTGCAATAGGAGTTAGCACAGAGGGCAACTTTGGCTGAAATTGAGGCTCGTCTGTCCCAAACAGCGAACTTTAATGAGGCCGAGTTGAGATCGCAGGCATTCATCAGAGCTGCTAAAGAGAGGAATAATAGGTTGGCCATTCTTGAAGAACGGATCAAGTATTATGAAGCACCTTCATAGCTTGTAATCCATGTATCCCCTTTTTGAATCAATAAAAAAAATTAATTTGACTCGTCTGTTGTGTTTCCAACTTGCTTTGTCTTCTGAGTTTACAGATCTTACTTTCAAGTTGTACTACAACCCTCAAAAAAGAAAGGAAATAAAGGTATAACTAATCTTTTCAGAGGTGATGGACTGATAGGATTAGTTACTAAATAAATTCGAGAAATGGCTTGACTCAAATCATTTGAGATGAGAATGGAAAGAGTGAGCTTGACGATCTTTACTGTTTAGAGGTAAATATTTGAAGGTTCACCTAGAGGGGGGTGAATAGGTGATGGCTAATCTAATGGTCACTTAATGTCAAATGATGCAAATAATGCGGAAGCTAAAAGCAATTATGACCTAATTAAAACTTTTACACTAACACTATGTATAACACAAGAGTGTTGCCGAATTCCCCGTGAAGGGCTCTGGACAAACTCCTCTAGATTCCCCTTGAATGGGTTGAGGTGCCGCTTTGGCTCTCTTGGTTGAATACAAGTGTTAGTCAAAAATCCCACGCAAGTATATCAATATGAGCACAAGGAATAAATCATGCATATAAAGATGAACACAATAAATAACATGCAAGATATAACAAGAGACAAGGAGAGAGAGAGAGAGAGAATAGCAATCGCAAACACAAGGGTATGTTTCGAGGTTCGAGCACACTTGCTCTACATCCCCGCCTTCGACACACGAAGGATTTCCACTATGCAAGATCCCACTGGATCTCTCCTCGGTGCCGCAACACCTACAAGCCCTCGGACTCTCTAGTCCCATACACACCGCAAGCCCACCGGCTCGCCGAGGCCGCACCTCAAACACGGAGTTCGCACCGAACCCGAAACACCAAGTCCTCACTAGGACCTAAACAATCACGAGCACACTTGCCCGTCTCCTCAAAGAACAAAGAAAAGATCTTTGGTGATCACAACACTTTGATCACCTAAAGCACTCTCACTACAACACACCTATAGGATGAATAATCAATGGATGCTCAAGTGTGGTGTGAGAAAAACAAGGATTTGAAAGGTGGAGGAAAACTCAAAGAATTTCTTTTATACTCTTGATAAATTCTTCCCTTTTGATTGGAAGTATTTGCTCTCTATTTGTGGAGAAAACCCTTTTAAAAGTCTGGGAACAACTGGCTCAAAGCTCTCCTAAAATCTTGTAGCAAAACAATGACAAGACCCCCAATTTATAGGCTGCCAGAAAACTAGCCGTTGGGATCTGTCAGAACTGCGGTCGACCGGCCCGATCGACCGCCAACGGTCGGATTTTTGACCGTTGGGGCCACGGTCGACCAGTGCGGTCGACTGAACTTTCCAGAGAGCACTGCTCTCTGGAGCGGTCGACCGGCACGGTCGACCGACCACCAGTACACAAAGGCGTGCACGTTTGTGCACGTCGGTCGACCGACCCGGTCGACCGACTTCAGGGTTAGTCGACTTATAAGCTAGTATAAGTCGACTAGCTGAAGCCTGAAACAATTTTTCTGGGATTAAAAGTTTGTCTTTTTGGCTCATATAAAATCCCATAAAATACTTAAAAATCTACAAAAATAGTTTTACCAATATACTTTGATATACAAACATGCTTGCATAAAATCAAGGCATGTTATAAAAGATTGGACTATTTTTGTAACTTGGAAATATTTGGCCCATGATAAAAACTATTTTTCCAAAACAATATTTTCCAACACATATTTTTCTAAATCTTTATCAAATACAAAACAAGATATACTTTTAAGGCATAGTGTGTATGGATATGATCCACTACACAATCATAATGAAATATCTATGTTTTTGTCATAAAGCTCTAAACTTAGTTTTGGTAAAAGATAAGTACATGATAATCACCAAAAACCAAACTTGTATTTTTCCAAAAAAAAATCTTTTTCTAAACTGAAAAATCTTTTATGAAAACAATCTTATCAAGAGTGTGTGTGTGTGGTATACTTGAGCAATCCACCAACTATCTATCCTTTACATTTTTATCTAAAAACAAAAACAAAATCTTATCCCTAGACACAAGTCTTGATCTTGAAGTCTTCCCTTGAAGTCTTCTCATCTTCTTGACTTGGTCCAGCTTGATCCAAAAGCTCCTTGGATCACACCGTGCTAGCTCCAATCTTGATATTTTATCCTTTGTTGAGCTATGCACCTACTAAGATCTTGATAATGAATCTGTCACTAATTAAACACAAGATCATTAGTAAACATAACTTCATGAGTTGATCATCATCAAAACTAGGGTGATAGGCCTTTGGGCCAACAATCTCCCCCTTTTTGATGATGACAAAACTCATGGAGTTATATATGCATGGATTAAAGTAAAGCTTCAAAGAAGCTCCCCTTTAACTCATGCATACCAAATAAATAATAAATATGACAATAAAGCTCATCAATATGTATGCAAGTATGGAGATAAAACATGCAACAAGCATAAATCAAAATCAACATGCAACAAGCATCAATATGTAAGCAATGAAACATACATATAAACTCAAATGCTTCTCCCCCTTTTTGTCAATCATCAACAAAGGGTTCAAAGTGAAATCAAATCAAACAAATTTTCTCCCCCTTTTTGTCATAAACAAAGAGATCACTAAGGGATTAAATCAAACATATCAACAATTTTTTTTTATTAATTTTTCTTAAACAAAATTTTTAAAGGTATCAGAGCTTTTGTAAAAACAAACAAATTTTTAAGATATCAAATTGAAAATAATCATTATTGTAAAAACATATTGATACCAATTGACATTTAACAAATATGAAGTTGAAGCATTTTGATACCAATAGTAAACATATGAATTTTTTTTTTTATTTTTCATCATAAACTTCGTACTTTTAAAGATGTGAGCCAATTGTGAGTAAGGCACATGGAAATCATATATATGTATGAGAAATGAGTATACCAAGTGAAATTGAAACATACATATATATAAGAAACAAAATATGAGTATATAAAAATAAGTTCATATTAATACCAATTGAAATGATTCAATGATACCAATTGACATAACAATAAAATCAAGTGTATATCTCATAACCTACCACCCTTCATATGCATAAGGTAAAAGATTTTCAATGAAGCATACAAGGCATAATCGCCCATCCATCCTCCCATTGATGGTAGGGGTTTTCAAAAATAGATTTGAAAATAAGCTTAGTTTGAAAAACTCTACCAAATGAAGAGATTGCACTAGTTAATATGAAAAATGTTTTAAGGCTAGTACAAAATCCTTCAAGTATGGAATAAAGCAAAAATGTTTTTCATGAAACACAAGTAAATCACATGGCACTAAAAACACTCTAATATCCATGAAGTCCATAAAATTTTCAAAAGAGGTGAGTGCACTAGTGTTCTGTGGAACATGGTATCATGAAAATGTCAATAAAGCTCAATATTCTTTTAAAATCATCACACAATTTTTTTTATATTTAAAAACAAAATTTATATTTCAAGATATATGTATGTTTTGACAACACAATAAGAATACATACATATCTCTTAAACACAATTGAGTCTATATATATAAATTTACATTAAAGGCAAATGACTCAAGAGGTATACATGTATATCTTAAAGTTTGGCAAAATACACATATACATGAAATGAAAACACATGATCATAAATCAAATCCAAAAGTGAGAATATAAGTTTAAAAATGTATGTATCATCAAAACCAAGCAATACAAGAACATTTCATGGGTTCAAATATGCATTCAAGCACAAATATAAATAGATTTATTTGTGGCCCACGATATGTACAAGTATAAATCCTAGTGTTGACAAAACTAACATATAAACTAATATTCAAATCATGAAGCATCAAATTTTGAGAAAAATAGAATCATTTGCAATCTCAAAAATTATTTGAGGAATAAATAACTAGTATAAATTATTTTTGAAAAACTAGTTAAAGATCCTTCAAATATATCAAATCTTATGTTTTTCATAAACATAACTAGATACATAAAAATTTAAGCACTCATGGTCTATAAGGCTCAAAAATAATTTTAACAAAAGTGTGAGTGTTAAACGATCATGTAACTAGTATTTTTATGAAAATAGTCATTGAAGCTCAAAAAGATCAAAAGTCATATTTTAACAAAAACACGAAAAATCAAAACACTAATCTTCATGGTATATGTATGATTAATCCAATCCTAACAATACATATACATATCCCAAATCTAAAAGAGTCTATTAATGATGTTTGCATGAAGGCAAGAGACTCACGGGCATACATGTATATTTATTAGATTTGAATTAAAAATACATATACATGAAGTAAAGATAAAGTAGGTAAAACATGTATTAAAGAGAATCATCAAAACTAGTCTATACATATGCATATAGTGGATACAAATGAGCATGAAGTTCAAATATATATGAATCAATTTGATACTCACTAAGTGTACATGTATAAAAGCAAGTTTGACACATTCTACATCTAAGCATGTAAATATCACATGAAGTACACAAACCATAAAACATGAACATGCTATGAATATTATGAATGAACAAGTATGAACATAAAAAGTAGGAGTTTAGAAATTATTACCAACTCCAAAGCTCCTAACATGGTGGTTGTCCCACCAAAGCTCCTTGATAGTGATGCATCCCAAAGGTATGTCCATCATGTCCAAGTGCATCCACTACCAAGGCACCAATCCTCTCACGTCTTGTGAGAGCCCTCACCTACATCAAAAGCAAAATGTGGGGATTTTGGTACCCATATTTTCTTGGGTCCTTTGGGGTTAGTCTTGTTGTAAGGCACCCAAAAATTCTTATTCTTAGCAAAATTAAAATGATCTAATCTATCATAACAATATTTTGCTAAATGGCCTTTGCGGCCACAATGTGTACATACGTATACCTTAGTATGCTTATGTGTATGTGTATGATCATGTTGTGCAACATAAGCAAATGCATGGTTATGATGTGCATGAATGTGTGGAGTTTGTTTCTTTGAAAATATTGACTCCAACCTAGAATGATTAAAAGCACAAGAGTTCAAAGTTGAACTCAAACCATCCTTAGTTGTGGCATGTAAAGCATAGTGAGATATAGAATCATTTTTCTTTTCTTTTTAGAAACAAATTCTTTTTCTTTTTCAACAAATTTTCTTTTCAAAGTAATATTTTCTTGAAAAACAACTTCTTTTTGTTTTTTCACCAAATCAATTTTATTTTTCAAAGTATTGTTTCCTTCACACAAATCATTCAATTTTGAAAATAAGGAAACATTCTCATTTTTCAAATCTTCCTTTTCCTTTTCTAAACATGCAATTTTAGTTTTAAAAGAATCGTTCTCTTTTAGCATGCAATCAAAATTCCTTTTCAAATTGTTGTTATCTTTTTCTAAACATGCAATGCTAGATTTAAATGAATCTTGTTCTATATGCATGCAAGCAATGTTCTTTTTCAAATTTTTATTTTCTTTCTTAAGCATGTCATATTTTTCAAGAATTGTTTGACAAAATGAAGTGAGCTCATCATATGACATGTCCTCATCATCGGATTCGGAGTTTACCTCAAGGGGGTTATCCCCTTGGACCATGTAGCACTTGTTGGAGGTGTCGCTTCCAACATTCGAGTCACTCCCCGCATAGTATAGATCTTTTTCGCCGAGGGAGGTGATGATGTTCCATACTACAAAAGCCGATTCAACATTAGAAACCCTAGATAAATAATCATCATTTAGGGTTGACTTGATAGCATGAAGGGCTTTTACATTAGCCTCAAAATTCTTACCATCTAAAGAATATGCATTATTAGTAGTGGCAAGATATACATGAATCCCTAAGGCCTTGAGGTACAAAGACATCTTAACCTTCCAAATTTGGATGTTAAGGATGTCAAAGGTGGGTGGTGACATGAAGTCCATGGTGTGAGTACAAATATTATGATTAGCCTAAAAAGAGGATCTTTTACTCTAGGTTGTTAGACCCAAATCAGAGTACCAAGCTCTGACCCAAATCAGAGTACCAAGCTCTGATACCAATTGAAGGTTCACCTAGAGGGGGGGTGAATAGGTGATGGCTAATCTAATGGTCACTTAATGTCAAATGATGCAAATAATGCGGAAGCTAAAAGCAATTATGACCTAATTAAACTTTTACACTAAACACTATGTATAACACAAGAGTGTTGCCGAATTCCCCGTGAAGGGCTCTGGACAAACTCCTCTAGATTCCCCTTGAATGGGTTGAGGTGCCGCTTTGGCTCTCTTGGTTGAATACAAGTGTTAGCCAACAATCCCACGCAAGTATATCAATATGAGCACAAGGAATAAATCATGCATATAAAGATGAACACAATAAATAACATGCAAGATATAACAAGAGACAAGGAGAGAGAGAGAATAGCAATCGCAAACACAAGGGTATGTTTCAAGGTTCGAGCACACTTGCTGTACATCCCCGCCTTCGACACACGAAGGATTTCCACTATGCAAGATCCCACTGGATCTCTCCTCGGTGCCGCAACACCTACAAGCCCTCGGACTTTCTAGTCCCTTACACATCGCAAGCCCACCGGCTCGCCGAGGCCGCACCTCAAACACGGAGTTCGCACCCGAACCCGAAACACCAGTCCTCACTAGGACCCAAACAATCACGAGCACACTTGCCCGTCTCCTCAAAGAACAAAGAAAAGATCTTTGGTGATCACAACACTTTGATCACCTAAAGCACTCTCACTACAACACACCTATAGGATGAATAATCAATGGATGCTCAAGTGTGGTGTGAGAAAAACAAGGATTTGAAAGGTGGAGGAAAACTCAAAGAATTTCTTTTATACTCTTGATAAATTCTTCCCTTTTGATTGGAAGTATTTGCTCTCTATTTTGTGGAGAAAACCCTTTTAAAAGTCTGGGAAAAACTGGCTCAAAGCTCTCCTAAAATCTTGTAGCAAAACAATGACAAGACCCCCAATTTATAGGCTACCAGAAAACTAGCCGTTGGGATCTGTCAGAACTGTCGGTCGACCGGCCCGGTCGACCGCCAACGGTCGGATTTCTGACCGTTGGGGCCACGGTCGACCGGTGCGGTCGACCGAACTTTCCAGAGAGCACTGCTCTCTGGAGCGGTTGATTAGTCTACAAATTCTGCATTATTATATCGCATTTCTCACAGTTTTTATGAATAAATAGTCGTCTAAATCGTGTTTTGGTCTTAATTGCAGGTAAATCCAAAGTCCAAGGGTAAAGATGGAATAAGAGGCTAATTCAGCTCAATTTATGCTAATTAATCCCGCAATTACTTGGAGGCCAAGCAAAGGATTTTCTAGAACATGCATTGTACCTAGACTCCTGAGCTGTCAGACGAATATTCGGCGGAAGTACTAGAAAAGGGGTATATCTGGAAGCCGCTAGAAGCCAGACGAACGCGTGGACGAAATCCAGAGACGCGATTCCCTAGGATTGCCACATTTCCACGACAATCCTTGGGAAAACGCGGCAATCCTAGGGAGCCACGCGTCGATTTTCGACGCGTGGCCCGTCTCATCTTCTGGATCCTTCTGAGCCCTATAAATAGCCCTGCAGAGAGCCAAACCGAGAGAGTCTTCGTTTTTAGGAGTAGGTCTAGATTTTAGTGTAGTGTAGGTGAGTGTTCTTCATTTCTTGTATTTTCTTTTCTTTGTTTTTAGATCATTGTAGTAGGGCTGAGTGATTCATAGAGAGAGAAAGCAAGGGATTGATGTAATAGAGAGTGACACTCTATGTAAAGGTGCCTCCTTTCTCCTCCATTGTAATCTCCTTCACCTTCTAACATGATTTCTTGCTAACTTTTTCTTCTCATGGCAATCTAACTACTAACCACTAACCATCTAACCACTTACTTGATAATCCACATGAATCGGGTTGCCACTACAAGGCCTTGTTCTTGCAAGAGCCATTGATGGCCAAAGATGATGGGTTCTAACAATCTAACTTGCTAACTTGCTAACCAAGCTAACTCTCTTTTATTTTCATGCTCTTTTATTTCATGCTAGTAGTGTAATGAGTGATGCTTGTGATAGCTTGTTCTTGTTGCAATACTTTGAATGTAAAGAACCATCCATGAGCCATGCTTTGTATTGTTTCTTGTATCCAAGGATTGTGATGGCCGAGGATCCAAATGTGAGGCAACTATCTCGAAGAGGTTAGTATGCTTAGTGGAGTACTTAGTAGTTAGTAGCCATGAGTTTTCTTTTACCTTTATTTTAGAAATCGTTTTCCAAATTCTTTTCTCATTTTTCTATCGGTGTTTTCATCGCCTTCTTAGTTTACCTTGTTCCATCTTCTTCACTTCTCTTTTGGTTTTTACATTGCCGTTTTCATCGCTCTCCTCACCTACCACATTCTGGATTTTCTTTTCTTTTCTTTTTCACTCTTTTTTATTCTTTCAACAAAGAAGAATTGTTAACATCTGACGTGACTAGAGACTATTAATGCTTCTATCGCCTCCCTTCCCTGTGGATACGACCCGTTGAGCCAATGCTATAACGGAAGTATCGAGGGTACATTAGCACATTCGAATTTTTCATTGATTTTACATAATACACACTTTGAGTACTAGTTTTTACCCCGATCAAACAAATGGCGCCGTTGCCGGGGAAGGGAATGGTTTTATTTTCACGTTTTTTTAACCTTGTCTTCTCTGTTTTGATGTGCAGGGCAATATTTACAGGTGCTTAATATTGCAGAACATAAGCTAGCTTTGCATCTCCCTGCTCTTGAAAGCAGGGTCCCAGTTTCTAAACAAAAGCCGCGAAATCGCGACATCTGCCGCGCAAACGCGGCCATTGTGCAATAATGTTGTATCTTGTTTGTTCTGGGATGTGTATCTTGTAATAGCTAGTTGATTTGTGCTGCTATCTTTTTGCTTTGATTGCCTACACACCATAATAAATAAAAGAACTAAAATACGGTATTTGGACCCCTTTAAAACGGTTTAGACATTTGCATTTAGACACGTGTCAATTCAATTCCAATATATTGTATTTTGTTCTGTTGTTGTGATCTGGATGGAGATGTACATATGGCATTGCATATAGCATAGGACAAACACGTGGTGATTTATCGCTTTGTGTTATATTCTTGTCTATATTGCACACTTGCACGAATTGAAATTAAGGGCAAAACCCAAACAAGATAAGGTGGGATTTAATCACCCTTCCTTAGCCCAAAAATCATCTCCCCACTCACACAACCCAAGCCCTAATAAAATTTGAATAGACGTTGGCCCCTAGGGACATCTCATCTAGGTCTAGGTCAACCCTTTTATCGGCTTGGTTTTGATTTTTCTTTTCTTTTTCTTTTTGTTTGATGTTTGATTTTTCTTTTTTGTGATTGTTTGTGAAATGGCATTCAACAATAACAATTCTTTCAATCCGAACATGAATCCATATTTCACACCACCTCCATTTTATTCGGATAATTCCAACCCGGCGTTTTACAATATGCACCAATCAAATACACCGGGTTGGCCTTATCCGAATCAATACGACCCATACCCACATTCTTATGACTATAATTTCCAAAATAATTTCAACTCGTCACAGAGTCATTGGGGATTCCAGTCCCCCGAGCCAAATTTTCATCCTCCTTGTCCACCATGTCCACCTTGTCCATCATATTCACCTTGTCCACAATATTCATTTCCCGAGTTCACTTCCTACACTCCTTTTTATGAACCTCCCATTAAAGAAAAATCTGAGTTTCAAAAGAGGATAGAAGCCAATCTACAAGAGGGTAATCAACAACTTCAAAAAACATTGGCTTCTTTAAAACAAATTCAAGAGTCTTACTCAGTTCCCCTCTTCATAATGAACAACCATTTGTCATGGGAACGAGTAAAGAACTCTTGTGTGAGTCCAAGCTTCAATCTCCACACATTTTTGACTCACATTATTCACAAAATTTCCAAACCAAGAATCTTATACTCCCATTTTTGAGCAACCACTTAGAGATACATCAAGTCTAGATAAGAGTATGGATATCTTGCAGGAGTCTTTATTACAATATCAAAAATCACATGACGAGTCTTTCAATAGGGTGGAAGAACAATTGAGTCAATTGGCTAACATTCTTAGGAATGAGGAAACTATATCTTATCACCTTTGACCAATTCAACTATGCCAAACTCTATTGATATGACTCAAGACTCTTGTCATTTTGGAAATCAAGATTCAATTTCAGCACACCCACCTGAACTTGTCCAAACTTCAGATCCCATTGATATTTTGGCAAGTTATCCTTTTCCTGAAATTGAACTTGAGCATGAATATGATCATGACCTTCAATTTAGTGATTCAATTTTACTTCTTGATTCAATTATGACTCCAGTGTCTTCACCTGATTTCAATCCTTTTCCTGAGTCAGTATTGAATCCTGTACCCATCCATTGTGAAATTGAATCACCAATCATTCATGATGATCATATTAAACTTGACCAATTCCATACTTTTGAAAGTCCCATTGATAAATTGGCAAGTTCTCATTTTTATGGAATTGAGCTCAATGTGGAATGTGACTTTGATCCTCCAATTTGTGATCTTGTTCAAATTCTTGAATCACTATTGACTCTTGTTTTGTTACCCAATTTGAGTAACATTTTAGAGTCAGTTTTGATTCCCATACCTGTCATTCCTGAACTTGAATCACCACTCTTAGAAAGTCACATTCCATCATGGGGAATGAATGTGGACCTGAGCTTCATCTTCTTGATTTGGACCCACTTCCTGAACCAATCTCGACTCCCGAACCTTTACTTGACTTAAGTCATTTTTCTGAGTCGGTATTAGTTCCCGTGCTTCCTGAGTCCAAATCAATCATTCCATTCTGGGACAAGGGCTTTGAAAAATTTGACTCAGAAATTATTTTGAAAATTTGGAAATTGGATGGGGTCAAATTTATAATAAAAATAATACATGCATACATCTTTCTAGTGGGTTGTATCATGGAGGTTTCTGGTGGGTTTCTCTGGACTCCACGCAACAAGGATTGAGCCACATTTCGTGGACCAATCAGACCGCCACCGGAACCACCACCTTGAGGTAATTTTTTCCTTCCCTCTCTATTTGTTTCATGCATACATATATCACGATGCATTGAGGACAATGCATGAGATAAGTGTGGGGGAGGTTTACTAACTTAGAGTTTTTAGATTTTCTTTCTTTTACACTTCTTTTAGAAATCTTCCCTTCTTTTAGAAATCTTCCCTTTTGTATAGAAATTTTCTCTTTCTTTAAAAACTTTTTGAAATAAGAGACAAAGTTTGATCTATTTTTAAGAAAATTAAGATGATCTTAGGAAATAAGGAAGCCTTAATTATGACATCTTTAACCTAGTTGAAATAATGGATCTTGTTTAAAATTATAGACTAAGTAAGAAAAATTGGGGAGATATTTTTATCTTGAATTTTTTGCCTTAGATAGTATGCACTTCACACTTACACATTTTTTGGGATGGAAACAAAGACCTAAAAAGCCATAAAATATATATATATAATATAAAAATCACTTATTAAGCTGAATAATTGTGCCTCAAGAAGCATGATTATTCACGCCTAACGGTGATCAAAAAAATAATCCCCTTTAGTTTTGTGGCCTTTTTTACTCGAGACCTTAAACCCGAGGGATGTTTTCTCATCTGGTGCCCTAAGACCGTCTGGTTTGGGAGTCATCGGTTATAGGCTCGCTACATGGGTAAACTAGAAAGCCTAAACTAAGGAAGAAAAAAAAATAAAAAAAATAAAAAAAATATATATATATAAATAAATAAATGGCTTGATGGTTAGAGTTGAAATCCCAAAAATCTTCACTATCACAATGTGCATATTATCTAGGTTTTATGAAAGATAAAATATTCAATCCAATTTTGAATTCTTACCTTAATTGAAGACAAGATCTTGTATAGAGACTAAGTTTAAGGAAGAATGATTATAGGTGGACTTATGACCTAAGATCACTTAAATTTTTGCAAAAATAGTTCGAAAACATGTCTCTCTTTCAAAATGTATTTTCAAAACACTAACATTTGTCTTCTTTCTTTATGGATTTTGTGGGTGCAATCCGCTGAAAACCCTCAGGAGACAACACTCCTCCTCTAGGGTAACCTAGAGGTTTAACGGCTTGTTGCACACGCTCAGTGCAATCGCGTCACTTGCGAAAGTGGTGTAATATCCCTTGTAGTATAGTTTTTCTTTTCTTATTTTGCTCGGGACGAGCAAAAGAATAAGTGTGGGGGTGTGATTAGTCTACAAATTCTGCATTATTATATCGCATTTCTCACAGTTTTTATGAATAAATAGTCGTCTAAATCGTGTTTTGGTCTTAATTGCAGGTAAATCCAAAGTCCAAGGGAAAAGATGGAATAAGAGGCTAATTCAGCTCAATTTATGCTAATTAATCCCGCAATTACTTGGAGGCCAAGCAAAGGATTTTCTAGAACATGTATTGTACCTAGACTCCTGAGCTGTCAGACGAATATTCGGGCGAAAGTACTAGAAAAGGGGTATATCTGGAAGCCGCTAGAAGCCAGACGAACGCGTGGACGAAATCCAGAGACGCGATTCCCTAGGATTGCCGCATTTCCACGGCAATCCTTGGGAAAACGCGGCAATCCTAGGGAGCCACGCGTCGATTTTCGACGCGTGGCCCCGTCTCGTCTTCTGGATCCTTCTGAGCCCTATAAATAGCCCTGCAGAGAGCCAAACCGAGAGAGTCTTCGTTTTAGGAGTAGGTCTAGATTTTAGTGTAGTGTAGGTGAGTGTTCTTCATTTCTTGTATTTTCTTTTCTTTGTTTTTAGATCATTGTAGTAGGGCTGAGTGATTCATAGAGAGAGAGAAAGCAAGGGATTGATGTAATAGAGAGTGACACTCTATGTAAAGGTGCCTCCTTTCTCCTCCATTGTAATCTCCTTCACCTTCTAACATGATTTCTTGCTAACTTTTTCTTCTCATGGCAATCTAACTACTAACCACTAACCATCTAACCACTTAGTTGATAATCCATATGAATCGGGTTGCCTCTACAAGGCCTTGTTCTTGCAAGAGCCATTGATGGCCAAAGATGATGGGTTCTAACAATCTAACTTGCTAACTTGCTAACCAAGCTAACTCTCTTTTATTTTCATGCTCTTTTATTTCATGCTAGTAGTGTAATGAGTGATGCTTGTGATAGCTTGTTCTTGTTGCAATATTTTGAATGTAAAGAACCATCCATGAGCCATGCTTTGTATTGTTTCTTGTATCCAAGGATTGTGATGGCCGAGGATCCAAATGTGAGGCAACTATCTCGAAGAGGTTAGTATGGTTAGTGGAGTACTTAGTAGTTAGTAGCCATGAGTTTTCTTTTACCTTTATTTTAGAAATCGTTTTCCAAATTCTTTTCTCATTTTTCTATCGGTGTTTTCATCGCCTTCTTAGTTTACCTTGTTCCATCTTCTTCACTTCTCTTTTGGTTTTTACATTGCCGTTTTCATCGCTCTCCTCACCTACCACATTCTGGATTTTCTTTTCTTTTCTTTTTCATTCTCTTTTTCATTCTTTCAACAAAGAAGAATTGTTAACATCTGACGTGACTAGAGACTGTTAATGCTTCTATCGCCTCCCTTCCCTGTGGATACGACCCGTTAAGCCAATGCTATAACGGAAGTATCGAAGGTACATTAGCACATTCGAGCTTTTCATTGATTTTACATAATACACACTTTTGAGTGCTAGTTTTTACCCCGATCGGCGGTCGACCGGCACGGTCGACCGACCACCAGTACACAAAGGCGTGCACGTTTGTGCACGTCGGTCGACCGACCCGGTCGACCGACTTCAGGGTTAGTCGACTTATAAGCTAGTATAAGTCGACTAGCTGAAGCCTGAAACAATTTTTTTGGGATTAAAAAGTTTGTCTTTTTGGCTCATATAAAATCCCATAAAATACTTAAAAATCTACAAAAATAGTTTTACCAATATACTTTGATATACAAACATGCTTGCACAAAATCAAGGCATGTTATAAAAGATTGGACTATTTTTGTAACTTGGAAATATTTGGCCCATGATAAAAACTGTTTTTCTAAAACAATATTTTCCAACACATATTTTTCTAAATCTTCATCAAATACAAAAACAAGATATACTTTTAAGGCATAGTGTGTATGGATATGATCCACTACACAATCATAATGAAATATCTATGTTTTTGTCATAAAGCTCTAAACTTGGTTTTGGTAAAAGATAAGTACATAATAATCACCAAAAACCAAACTTGTATTTTTCCAAAAAAAATCTTTTTCTAAACTGAAAAATCTTTTATGAAAACAATCTTATCAAGAGTGTGTGTGTGTGGTATACTTGAGCAATCCACCAACTATCTATCCTTTACATTTTTATCTAAAAACAAAAACAAAATCTTATACCTAGACATAAGTCTTGATCTTGAAGTCTTCTCATCTTCTTGACTTGGTCCAAGCTTGATCCAAAAGCTCCTTGGATCACACCGTGCTAGCTCCAAATCTTGATATTTTATTCTTTGTTGAGCTATGCACCTACTAAGATCTTGATAATGAATCTGTCACTAATTAAACACAAGATCATTAGTAAACATAACTTCATGAGTTGATCATCATCAAAACTAGGGTGATAGGCCTTTGGGCCAACAATATTAACATAACAGATTAAAGATCATCAGATTATAAATAAGTTATGGTGAATTAGACACCACAACCTGTGATAGTTCCTGCTTGAACTAAGACAAATGAAGTCTAGGATTTGCCAATTAAAAGTGACAAGCTAGACATGAGAAATTTTGCCATTCAGAGGTAATAACCTGGACATGATGACAAAATGGAGATGAACTCGATTTAGAGACCCGTCTATTCAGAGGTGATAAACTGGATGTGATAGACTAAGACACACTAAACTTCGAATAGTGAGAACTTCAGCCACGGAGATGAACTGGGCAATTAGGAGTTGGATTCTGAGAGAAGTGAGGACTTCAATCGTAAAGATGAACATGACCGTTAGGCGCTGAACTCCGAGTGAAGTGAGGACTTCAGTTGCGGAGATAAACTTAGCCATTAGGCACTGGACTCCGAGTAAAGTGTGGACTTCAGTTGCGGAGACAAACTGGGCCATTAGGCGCTGCACGTTGAGTAAACTCAGGACCTTAGTCGCGGAGATAAACTAGGCCACTAGGCGCTGGACTGTGAGTGAAGTGAGGACTTTTGTCATGGAGATGAACTGTGTGGATGGTCACCCAATTAGGATGGCAAGTCAACGGAAGCCCATAGGCTAATGTTGATGCCACTATTTTTGAGTGGGGTTTTCCTTCTCAGAATGTACAAGCATAAAACCCCGAGTGAGGGGATCCCTCAGCTGCAGAGATGGGCAGGCAATTTCTCAATTGGGAACGAGCCTTCTGAAGGGCAGTTGTGCAATTGAGGATGAGCCTTTGGAACCCAGAGATAGGAGTTTGTACTATGATTCTCGAGTGGGGGCTTTTCTCCTTAGAACATAGACAAATTGGCGGTAGCTTAATCGGGAATGAACCTTCTGAATGGTAGTTGCTCGATTAGGAATGAGCCATTAGGGTTGGCGGTTACCTGATTGGAAATGAGCTTCTTGGAGAGTTTTTGCCCAATCAGGGATGAACCAAGATGTTGCTCGGTGGGGATGGACCTTTTTTATTGCGGTCGCCCGGTGTGGATGAATCTTCTAGATGGTAGTTGCCCATTAGGGATGATGAAAGTACACCTAGAGGGGGGGTGAATAGGTGTAAGGCTAATCTAGAATAAATAATGCGGAATTACAAAACTAATTGCAACACACTTAGTGTAACCAAAGAGTATAGCCGAATTTCCGGTGAAGGGCTCTGGACTAACTCCTCTTGATTCCTCTGAATAAAAGTTGAGGTGCTATATGAAGCTCTCTTGGTTAACACAAGTATGGGCACACAAACAACACAAGCATGTATATGATATGACAATATGAATCAATGCATAATGTAAGAGAGAGAGAGAGTTAGAGAAAGTGAATCAAACGCAAACACCGAGATATGTTTCAAGGTTCGAGCACACAGCTCTACATCCCCGCCTTCACACAGAAGGATTTTCACTAACTCGTCCACACAGGACTTCCCACACAGGGAATCTCCACTGAGGATTTAGGTAAATACAAACCGGGAGTACACAACTCCTCTCCCAACCCATACAACCTCTCACTAGAGGTAAGGCACAACAAACTGAATCACTTCTACACTTAGAGGGATAGGCACTTAGCCAAACAATGATCAACCTCTCACTAGAGGGATAGGGCTCAAAGCCACTCAAATACAATCACCTCACACTTGAGGGATTCCAACACAATCTCCACCTCTCACTAGAGGGAGCCAAACACCACTTCCACAATCACCTCTCACTAGAGGGATATCACTACTATCACCTCTCACTAGAGGGATATCACAAAGATGCAAGGTTTACAACTTGGTGGTTTCCACAACCACAAACTAATTTTCCCACAAAATAGATCCTAATAGATAGGATGGATAGATAAGCTCAAGTTTGAGAAATAAAGAGTTTGGAAATAAAAAATTCAAAGAAAAACTCTTGGAATAACTTCTAGAATGGATATAAAATGAAGATCAAAAACTAATCCCAAAGACTACTCCTTTTCTTAATTTTTTTCAGCCCTTTTAAAAACAAATAAAGATAAAATCTTTTAGCTTAAAACTCTTTTGAAAACTTGTTATAAAACACTAAAAAGAATGAGAATTTTTTCTCTTAGAAATCTTTTTTTAAAACAACCATGAAATGGGGTATTTATACCCTCATTTCAAATCTGCCCGTTGGCAGCTAAAAAAGGGCTATTTGCCCTTCCGGTCGATCGGCCGGTCGACCGGCCAACGGTCATATTTTTGACTGTTGAGCCTACCGGTCGACCGCCCGTCGACCGGGCCTGGATCCAGAGAGCAACGGCTCTCTGGCCGGTCGACCGCTCGGTCGAGCGGGTCTGGATATAGAGAGCAGACTCTCTGTCCGGTCGACCGGTCGGTCGACCAGGGCCATTTCCAGAGAGCAGAGCTCTCTGGACGGTCGACTGACCCGGTCGACCGGCCCACCACCTCTAGCTGGCGTGCACGCTTGTGCACATTGGTCGACCGGTCCGGTCGACCGGCAGTCAGCCAGTCCAGCTATTTATAGGACTTAAATACTTGGGTTTTTATTATTAATTAATCCCATAAAAACACAAAAATTCCACAAAAATCAGTTCATATTATATCTTTGAAATACAAACATGTGTGACAAAGATTCAACACATATTTCAAACTATTTGAACCATTTTTGTGATCTTGAAATTTAGCCTTAAACCAAAAATCGTATTTTTTGAAACTTGGATTTTTGAAATGGAAAATCGTTTTCTCCAAACACATGTAAATACAAAAACATGATATTGAAACAGCTTTGAAGCATGTTGTATATGGATAGAATCCAATATACATGAAATATAGTATATCTATATTTTTGACTTGAAAACCAAGATCGATTAAACTGAAAAACCAAAACCAATAAACATGAAAGTTAAAACTGAAAACATGTGTGTGTATTGTGAACTTGAGCATATCATACTATCTAATCTTTACAAAGAGATCTAAACAAACTATACTAAAACAAATCGAGGTCTTCTTGTAGAACGCCGTCTCCAAGTCGACTCGATCCAAAACGTGATCCGACGAGCTTGACTCCAACCGAGTGCTAGATGTGAACATGACGCTCGAGCTCTTGAATCACCATGTGAAAGCTTCAAAACACCTTTGTTGAAGCTAATCACCTACTAATATCTTGGTTAAATATCTGAAACTAAATATCATAGATTATTAGTAAACTATAACTACATGAGTTAATTATCATCAAAACTAGAGTGAAGGGCCTCTGGGCCAACAATCTCCCCCTTTTTGATGATGACAAAACTCATGGAGTTATATATGCATGGATTAAAGTTAAGCTTCAAAGAAGCTCCCCCTTAACTCATGCATAGCAATAAACAATAAAGATATGCAATGATGGCTCAATATAAATATGCATAAACCATGCATAAACCAAGGAAATGAAACAAACATGCTTTTGATATCAATTTAAACATAAACATGTTCTTTAAAATAATGTTGCTCTTGATACCAAACACAAAAAAAAAAACTTTATTTTAAAATATACATCTTGATACCAATAAAACAATAAAACAATGTTGTTCTTGATACCAACAAAAACTCTTGATACCAATACCAACAAAAGATGCTTTTGATACCAATTGAAAGTATATGAAAGTATATGGTAAACTTTCAAACAAACATGCATATAAACACAAACATGCATATAAACTCTAAAATATTTCTCCCCCTTTTTGTCAACTCATCAACAAAGGGGTACAAACAATAAAAGGTATAAACACTATTTTTCTTCCTTTTTGCATAAATCAAAATAACAAAGATATATATGCTATATACATTCATGAAGAGGAGAGACGTGAAGTTAACTCCCCTACATACATGCATTTATATGAAAAGAGATGACTAAACCTAAACCACATAAAGCATAATATGCAATGTATAAAAGGAGATGTGAAGCTCCTACTACACACGTGTACTACATATCAAAGAAAGGTCAATGACTTCAATATGACATACACTCAACATGAATCTATATAAAGAGAAGATGTTAGGCTTCTCTTACATATAAGCATTACAAATCAAAACATAATGATACCAATTGAAAGATATATCAATTTAGTATGAAGGTATACATCGAAACATCATGATACCAATTGATGATACCAATTGAAAATAAATAAAACATTTTGAAGAAACCAACAACAATTTTGATATCAATTGAACGATATACACATATAGGTAATCTTGATACCAATTGAAAATTTTTTTTGTACTAATTGAAAATATTTTATACTTTTGATACCAATAGGAAAACATAAACCAATCTTTTTGGTTAAATACCAAAATCATTTTGCAATAGAGATACCAAATAGAGAATAATATCAATTTAATTTTCTTGATACCAATATTGAAAATGAAACATATACCAATTGAAGATAATTTTCATTAGGAGTGTATGATACCAAATTAAAAATCAATATCATTTTTTAATCATTTTTTAAGATAAAGAGTGGGAGTAAGATATCAAAGATAAACAAAAGCGATTGAAAGATAAAACATGAATTTTCTCTCCCCCTTTATGAAATACCAATTGAAAGTATGCATAAGCTTGTATAAGATACCAATTTAAAAATAATTGTTATTAAGAATTAAATCAAGCTTAGCATGGTAAAATTTGTGCTCAAAGATATAGAGATATAGTAAGCACAATCAAAACACATATATGTATGAAAATATAAATACCAATTGAAATTGATACTATTTGAAGTTGAAGCATACATATATAGAAATACATATGAGTATATAAAATAGAAATCAATTGTGATACCAATTGAAAACACAATAAAGATCAAGTGTATAACTCATACTTCCTACCACCCATTTCATGCACAAGTTTAAATAGATTTTCAATAATGCATAAAAGGCATGGTCGCCCAACCAACCGCCCTTGATGGGTAGAGGTTTTCAAAAATAATTTTGAAAATAGTTTTAGCACAATTGAAAACTCTACCAAATGAAGAATACGCAACTAGTTATGTGATAAAATTGTAAACTAGTATGAAATCCTTCAAGTAAGGAATAAAACAAAAATATTTCATGAAATATGAAAATTACACGATCATCAAACACTCAAATGTCTATGAGCACATATAGTCTCATGAAAACAAATTATGAGTAAACAAGAATGAAAGTGAGTGTATACGAGTTATGTTAAAATCATAATCACGAAAATAGGCAATAAGCTCAATGTGAAATTCTTTTATAAACGAAAACATGAAAATCATTAAAATTTAATTTTCAATAATACAACTTCTAGGCATATGTATGTTTTGTACAAACTAGAGTATATATACATATCCAAATATAAACGAGTCCACAAAAATATATGCATGAAGGCAAGTGGCTCAAAGTATGTATATGTATAACTATTAGTTTAGACAAAATAGTTATATACATGAAGCTAATCATAACATGAAAAAATGCATAAAAATAAGAATACACGTCAAAATGTAAGAGTCATCAAAACTAGACTATGCTAGTACATCTAATGGGTACAAATGAACAATTAGGTACAAACATATAGTAATCTATTTGTGGCTCACTAGTTGTACAAGCATATATTCAAGTTTTAATGAAAACTAACATTTAAACATGTAATCAAAACATGAAGCATAAATCAAAACAAAACTCATATGATCATTATGTAAATACTCATGTTATTAGAACTATGATATACATAATAGCTAAACTATGAAGAGAACACAAAATATGGGTTCATATAAACATGGGTGATCTCACATACTATATTGTATGTCAATAGTCTAATAGGCATGACATATGGCATACTGAGCATTAAAACAAGACATGCTACAAATGTATGACCTAAAAGCATGCAAACATAAATGAGGAGTACGAGATCGTTACCAAAATCATGAGGGCAACTCTCTATGTCTCCAAACCATGGTGGTCCATCCACCAAACTCCCCTTGAAAGTGATGCATCTAAAATAGTCATCATTTAGCTCGGAACACATCCACCTCAAGGCACTATCACTCTCACGTCATGTGAGAGCCCACACCTACATCAAATAAAATAGGAGTGGTCTTTGGTACCCATACTCTTTTCGGTCCATGGGGGTTAGCTCCTTTCCTAACCCAAACAAACTTATTTGCTAAATTTTCATCATGTACACCATCATAACAAAACTTAGTAAGGTGGCCCTTACGTCCACAATGTGTACAATTGTACACATGAGCATACAAAGTGTTATAAGTGTGAACGTGAGGAGCATGTGTATGCCGTGTATGGTGTGCAAGCATAGATGAAACTTGTTTCTTTCGAAACATAGATTCCAAACGTGTGTGGTTCATGACACATCGGCTCAAAGTGGAGCCCAAACAATCCACACTCTTCTTTAACAAACAAATATAATTTTTAATCCTAGAAAAAGAGGTGCATGCAATAGGTAAGCTAGAAGATGAAGCTACACTAGCATGGCAAACATGTGAATCAATATCATTTTTCAAAATTTTATTTTCATTTAGACAAACTTCTAAATCTTTTGAAATCAAATCAAATTTGTTTTTCAAAGAATCATTTTTTTACAACGAAATCAAGTTTTGATGGTATAAGTTTATTTTTCTTCAAAACTTCATTACAATCATTTTTATTTTTCAAAATCTTGTTTTCATTTAAAACAAGTTCAAGTTGGGTTTTCAAAGAGTCACACTCATTTGAAATCTCAACCTTCTCTTGTAAAGCCAAATCGAGTTTTGAACACAAATCCTTATTTTCTTCTTTTAGTCCAAAACTTTTCTTTTTCAAAAGATTATATTTTTCTAATAATTTTTCACAAACAATTGATAGTTCTTCATTTAAAGCATTGGCATCAATATAATCATTACTAGAAGAACTAACATCATCATCATCTAATTGAGCTTCCGAGTTTACCTCAAGGGAGTCATTCCCTTGGACCATGTAGCAATGTTGCTCGGATTCTCCACTAGATTCATCCTCCACAATATTCGTCGGTTGAAGCTTGGAAGAGGTCAAAGTGTTCCACACTGCAAAAGCGGAATCACAATGAGAAAGCGTAGAAAGACATTCTTTGTTAAGTGTGCTACTAAGTGCCTTTAGGGTTTGTGCATTGGCCTCTATATGCTTGCTATTATCAAGATAGGATTTCTTGGTAGCGGCAAGGAACACATGCAAACCTAGGGTTTTAAGGTACATACTCATCCTAAATTCACATGTCAATGTTGGAAACATCATACATGGGAGGGGTCAAGCAATCCATGAGTGTAAACAATATGTGTGCAAAAGTAAATCTAGATTAGCAACCAAGATCACACTCCTAGGTGGTTAAACCTAATATCAGGAGCGTAGGCTCTGATACCAATTGAAAGTACACCTAGAGGGGGGTGAATAGGTGTAAGGCTAATCTAGAACAAATAATGCGAAATTACCAAACTAATTGCAACACACTTAGTGTAACCAAAGAGTGTAACCGAATTCCCGGTGAAGGGCTCTGGACTAACTCCTCTTGATTCCTCTGAATAAGAGTTGAGGTGCTATATGAAGCTCTCTTGGTTAACACAAGTATGGGCACACAAACAACACAAGCATGTATATGATATGACAATATGAATCAATGCACAATGTAAGAGAGAGAGAGAGAGTTAGAGAAAGTGGATCAAATGCAAACACCGAGATATGTTTCAAGGTTCGAGCACACAGCTCTACGTTCCCGCCTTCACACAGAAGGATTTCCACTAACTCGTCCATGAAATCACCTAGAGGGGGGGTGAATAGGTGACTAGCTAATCTAAGACAAATAATGCGAAATTACAAAACTAATTGCAACACACTTAGTGTAACCAAAGAGTGTAGCCGAATTCTCGGTAAAGGGCTCTGGACTAACTCCTCTTGATTCATCTGAATAAGAGTTGAGGTGCTATATGAAGCTCTCTTGGTTAAACACAAGTGAGGCACACAAATAAACACAACCAAGCAAATAAGTATGAATGAACAATATGAATGATGCAAGGAACAATATAAATGAGAGAGAGTTAAGAGAAAGTGGATCAAACGCAAACACCAAGATATGTTTCGAGGTTCGAGCACACAGCTCTACGTCCCCGCCTCCACACAGAAGGATTTCTACTAACTCGTCCACAGTGGACTTTCCACACAGGGAACCTCTACTGAGGATTTAGGTAAATACAAACTGGGAGTACACAACTCCTCTCTCAAATACAACCTCTACACTTAGAGGCAAGGCATAACAAACTCAATCACCTCTATACTTAGAGGGATAGGCACTTAGTCAAACTAAGATCAACCTCTCACTAGAGAGATAGGGCTCAAAGCCACTCAAACACAATCACCTCACACTTGAGGGATTCCAACACAATCTCCACCTCTCACTAGAGAGAGCCAAACACCACTTCCACAATCACCTCACACTTGAGGGATATCAACACAATCACCTCTCACTAGAGGGATATCACAAAGATGGAAGGTTTACAACTTGATGGTTTCCACAAGCACAAACTAATTTTCTCACAAAATAGATCCTAATAAATAGGATGGATAGATAAGCTCAAGTGTGAGAAAACAAAGAGTTTCGAAATCAAAAATACAAAGAAAAACTCTTGAAAAAGCTTCTAGAATAGATATGAAATGAAGATCAAAAACAAATCCCAAAGACTTTCCTTTTTCTTGATTTTTTCAACCCTTTAAAATAAATAAAGATGAAATCTTTTGGCTTAAAAACTCTTTTGAAAACTTGTGTTAAAACACTTGTAAAGATGAAAATTTTGCTCTCTAAAAATCTTATTCAAAACAACTAAGAAATGGGGTATTTATACCCTTATTTCAAATCTGCTCGTTGGCAGCTGTAAAGGGCAAATTTGCCCTTCCGGTCGACCGGCCAGTCGACCGGCCGGTCGACCGGCCAACGGTCATATTTTTGACCGTTAAGCTTACCGGTCGATCGCTCGGTCGACCGGGCCTGAATCCAGAGAGCAACGGCTCTCTGGCCGGTCGACCGCTTGGTCGATCGGGACTGGATACAGAGAGCAGACTCTCTGTCCGGTCGACCGGGGCCATTTCCAGAGAGCAGAGCTCTCTGGACGGTCGACCGGCCCACCAGCTCCAGCTGGCGTGCACGCTTGTTCACGTCGGTCGACCGGTCCGGTCGACTGACTACTGTTACGGTCGACCGGCAGTAAGCCAGTCCAGCTATTTATAGGACTTAAAAACTTGACTTTTTAACTTTAATTAAATCCCATAAAAACACATAAATTTCACAAAAATCTGTTCTTATTATATCTTTGAAATACAAACATGTGTGACAAAGATTCAACACATATTTCAAACTATTTGAACCATTTTTGTGAGATTAAAATTTTACCTTAAACCAAAAACTATATTTTCCAAAACTTGAATTTTTGAAATGGAAAATTGTTTTCTCCAAAACACATATAAATACAAAAATATGATATTGAAACAACTTTGAAGCATATTGTATATGGATAGAATCCAATATACATGAAAGGTAGTATATCTATGCTTTTGACTTGAAAACCAAGATCGGTTAAACCGAGAAACCAAAACCAATAAACATGAAACTTAAACTGAAAACATGTGTGTGTATTGTGAACTAAAGCATAGCACACTATCTAATCTTTACAATGATATTTGAACAAACTATACTAAAACAAACCGAGGTCTTCTTGTAGAACGCCGTCTCCAAGTCGACTCGATCCAAACGTGATCCGCCGAGCTTGACTCCAACTGAGTGCTAGATGTGAACATGACACTCGAGCTCTTGAATCACCATGTGAAAGCTCCAAAACACCTTTGTTGGAGTTAATCACCTACTAATATCTTGATTAAATATCTGAAACTAAATATCACAAGATTATTAGTAAACTATAACTACATGAGTTAACCATCATCTCTGGGCCAACAGTCCACACAGGACTTCCCACACAGGAAAACTCCACTAAGGATTTGGGTAAATACAAACTGGGAGTACACAACTCCTCTCTCAACCAATATAACCTCTCACTAGAGGCAAGGCACAACAAAGTCAATCACGTCTACACTTAGAGGGATAGGCACTTAGCGAAATAATGATCAACCTCTCACTAGAGGGATAGGGCTCAAAGCCACTAAAACACAATCACCTCACACTTAAGGATTCTAACACAATCTCCACCTCTTACTAGAGGGAGCCAAACACCACTTCCAAAATCACCTCTCACTAGAGGGATATCACTACTATCACCTCTCACTAGAGGGATATCATAAAGATGGAAGGTTTACAACTTGGTGGTTTCCACAAGCACAAACTAATTTTCCTACAAAATAGATCCTAATAGATAGGATAGATAGATAAGCTCAAATTTGAGAAATAAAGAGTTTGAAAATCAAAAACTCAAAGAAAAACTCTTAGGAAAAACTTCTAGAATGGATATAAAATGAAGATCAAAAACCAATCCCAAAGACTTCTCCTTTTCTTGATTTTTCCAACCCTTTTAAAAATAAATAAAGATAAAATCTTTTAGCTTAAAAACTCTTTTGAAAACTTGTGTTAAAACACTAGAAAGAATGAAAATTTTTGCTCTTGGAAATCTTTTTTAAAACAACCATGAAATGGGGTATTTATACCCTCATTTCAAATTTGCCCGTTGGCAGCTGAAAAAGGGCTAATTTGCCCTTCCGGTCGACCGTCCGGTCGACCGGCCAGCGGTCATATTTTTGACCGTTGAGCCTACCGGTCGATCGCCCGGTCGACCGGGCCTGGATCCAGAGAGCAACGGCTCTCTGGCCGGTCTATCGTTTGGTCGACTGGGGCTGGATACAGAGAGCAGACTCTCTGTCCGTTCGACCGGGGCCATTTCCAGAGAGCAGAGCTTTCTGGACGGTCGACCGACCCGGTCGACCGGCCCACCAGCTCTAGCTGGCGTGCACGCTTGTGCACGTCGGTCGACCGGTCCAGTCAACGGACTACTGCTACGGTCGACCGGTCCGGTCGACCGTCATTCAGCCAGTCCAGCTATCTATAGGACTTAAAAACTTGAGTTTTTATTATTAATTAAATCCCATAGAAACACATAAATTCCACAAAAATCTGTTCATATTATATCTTTGAAATACAAACATGTGTGACAAAAATTCAAAACATATTTCAAACTATTTGAACTATTTTTGTGATCTTGAAATTTAGCCTTAAACCAAAAACCGTATTTTCCGAAACTTGGATTTTTGAAATGGAAAATTGTTTTCTCCAAAACACATGTAAATACAAAAACATGATATTGAAACAACTTTGAAGCATGTTGTATATGGATAGAATCCTATATACATGAAATATAGTATATCTATGTTTTTGACTTGAAAACCAAGATCGGTTAAACCGAAAAACCAAAACCAATAAACATGAAACTTAAAACTGAAAACATGTGTGTGTATTGTGAACTTGAGCATATCACACTATCTAATCTTTACAAAGAGATCTAAACAAACTATACTGAAACAAACCGAGGTCTTCTTGTTGAACGCCGTCTCCAAGTCGACTCGATCCAAAACGTGATCCGACGAGCTTGACTCCAACCGAGTGCTAGATGTGAACATGACGCTCGAGCTCTTGAATTACCATGTGAAAGCTTCAAAACACCTTTGTTGAAGCTAATCACCTACTAATATCTTGGTTAAATATCTGAAACTAAATATCACAAGATTATTAGTAAACTATAACTACATGAGTTAATCATCATCAAAACTAGAGTGAAGGGCCTCTGGGCCAACAGATGAGGCAGAGCGATCTCGGAGGTTGGATACCTGCATCATCGTTCTCGAGTGGGGCCTTCCCTCCTCAAACTCATAGATATAGTTCTTTGAAAGATGTGCTCGTGAATAACCCTCATAGGGTTTAATGAGCAGATTGGCAGATCCTGCAGAGGATGTAGAGAGTTGTTATGAATTAGAATGTATTTTTATTAAATAATTTTAATAACATACATAAAAGTGAATGAGATACATGGAACTTTTATCTATTAGAGAAACTTTCCTTCTCTTATTGGTTGAGTTGGTGTTAGTCAACCACTTTGTATTGAGTGAATGTGTGTTGCTATTGACTCAAAGATGGAGTCCCCTTCTGTCTTTTTATCTCAGAAGAGGCTCCGAGTGTGAAGATGTACTCTCGGAGATAACCCTACTGGATAAAATCTTCAATACTTACGGAGGGACCGTCACTGAGAAGTTTCATGTCCTTTGCTGTCATGGAAGGAGCAGTAGTTCTTCACTCCAGGACGAGCCTGCTCGTGTGATTTTACTTTCAGATGCTTAATCTAAGGTTGACCCGTGATGGCTTTGAAGAAGTCCTAGATCGGGAGCTTCAGCGGAGTGAAGCTGTTGTCCACCCGGTAGGCTCAGAGTGGGCTTTGCTGAGGGTGCAAAAATGGTTTCTTCTTGAAAGTGCCTTATTTGCATCCCGGAATGTCAATGGAGGAGTCTTCGTGCTGCAGTTTCAATTTTGTTCTGCCGTCACCGTGGTTGAAAGATGGGCTGGCAGAGCTTTTTTTTGCTTCCTCCAACTGGTGTATGGTTGGGCTCAGTATTGGACCTCGCTTAAACGGGTGACGTTGTACTTCACCAGATGTTTATACAACAGGTGGGTAACCCGTAGTCTGCTGATGACTGTAAGGGCAAATGCATGTTCCCTGCAGTTGTGTACTTCGGCTAGCTGATTTTGAAAGTAGCCAATGTAGGCCTTAAGACTGTCAGATGGCCTCATCTTGACGGAATGGAGAGTGATGGTTGTTCTACTTAAACTCTTGATGAGGAGAGTATTGAGCGAGGAACAATTTGGTAAGATCCTCCAGGCTGTATATTGTGCTCGATAGAAGGGAGTAGAACCAGTCGGAGGCCACTGCCATCACGCTGGAGGGAAAGATCCAGCAGAAGATGGAGTCATTTTTGGAATGGATTACCATCTTGTCTTGATACTGAAGGAGGTGCTGGACCAAATCACTTTGACAGGAGTAGTAATCAAAGGTCGGAATCATGAACTTCTTGAAAGATTCATATTCCCGTATGCCCTCAGAGAAAGGGAAGCTGGATGCATCAGGAGCGATGGCTCTGAGATTGCTGTTATGTGGTATTTCGCCTCTTCGACTCGCTTTTGTACAAGTTTATCGAGATCTTGGACACAAATGAACTCCTCTATCTTCTTGCGAGAATGATCATGTCTATCCTTCGTATAAGGAAGAGGCGAACTTGAACTTCGCCGGATGACTTTGATGAAGTGGGGAAGGCTGCTTTGCAATGCCTTCGTCTTTGAGACTGCTCGTCACTTGTAGTTTCCTTATCAGTGGGTCTCTCTGATGATGGAGGTGGTTTTCAGATCTTCTGGATGGCCGTGATATGGGTGAGGGTGAAATCACCTAGAGGGGGGTGAATAGGTGATAATGCTAATCTAGTGAGAACTTAATGCGGAATTTAAAAACTAATTGCAATTACAACTAAATGCAACCAACAATAGATGCACACAACCAAGCCAAGCATATAAGTATGAATGATTAATGTGAAATGATGCAAGGCACAAAAGTAAAGAGAGAGAGAGAGAGAGAGATAGAGTAAGAGTCAAGGGATCAAGCGCAAACAAAAAGATATGTTTCGAGATTCGAGCACCCAGCTCTACATCCCCGCCTTCACCCAGAAGGATTTTAACTCCACTAGCTTGTCCACAAAGGACTCCCACAAAGAGAACCTCTACTGAGGATTTGGGGCAATACAATCACAAGGAGTACCCAACTCCTCCCTTTACAACCACAACCTCTCACTAGAGGTAAAACACCAAGCCAACAAACAATCACCTCACAACTTGAGGGATTAGCACAAAGCAATACAAGGATCACCTCACAACTTGAGGGATACAACTCAAATACACAACCTCCTCAACACAATGAGGTAAAGGCACAAAGCCAAGTAAAGATTGGGTTTACAACTTGGTGGTCTAACAAACAACCACAAACAATTTCTTTCCCACACAAGGATCCTATAGAATAAGATAGTAGATGTAGCTCAAGTGTGGAGAAAAACCAAAGAAATAGAAAACAAATACTCAAAGAAAATCCTTGGAAAAAACTAGAAATCAAGATGAAGAAGTTGAATCAATCACTTTTCCCAAAAACCCTTTTCTTTGATTTTCCAAACCCTTAGAAAACACCAAATAGATTGTTCAATTTAAAGCCCAAAAACTTCTTTTGTTTGCTGTGAAAACACTAGAGAGTTAGGAAAAATTAGGTCTTCAAAACTTAGAGAAAACTGGCCACTAATGGGGTATTTATAGTCCCCAGAAAAATATAGTCGTTGGCAGCAGATTCTGCCAGAAATGAACTACCGGTCAACCGGTCGGTCGACCGGCCAACGGTCACATTTGACCGCTGGCAGCTACGGGTCGACCGGGCGGTCGACCGGACCCAGATACAGAGAGCAACAGCTCTCTGTCTAGTCGACTGCTCGGTCGACCGGGGGCAACCCGAGAGCAACCTGCTCTCAGTCGGTCGACCGTGCGGTCGACCGGCTTATGGGTAAGCCAGCGTGCACGTATCTGTGCACGTCGGTCGACCGCTACAGTCGACCACTACTTGGTCCGGTCGACCGGACGGTCGACCGACCTAGCCTGGCAGCAGCAGTTCTGGTCAGAAAAACATGTAATTTTTTAATCCTAAAAATTCCCATAAAATCTCTAAAATTACAAAAAATAGTTTTATCATTTTATATTAAAATATAAACTTGTGTTAAACATTTCAACACAAATATCAAACATTTTGAACCAATTTTTGTGTTATAGAAATTTTGCCAAAAACCAAAAACCGTATTTTCTAAAACTTGGATTTTGAATAGAAAATACATTTTGTCCAAAACTTATCCAAATACAAAAACATGATATTTAAACACTTTGAAGCATGATGCATATGGATAGAAATCCAATATACATGAAACATATACATATCATAGTTTTTGACTTTAATTCCAAAAATATGTTTTGTTAGAAATACCAAAACATAAAACACATGAAATAGACTATCAAGCTAAGTTTGTTTAAATAGTTGAAGCATGCATGTATATAGAACAAATCTAATATACATTAAACCATGTAAACTTGTTTTGATATAATATCTATTTATGCAAACCAAGATCGGTTAAACCAAAAACCGAAAACCAAAACATGAAACGTGTGTGTTGTGAACTTGAGCATATCATACTATTCTAATCTTTACAATTGGATCTAAACACAAAACTAAACTAGGTATTGATGTCTTCTTGTAGAGCGCCGTCTCCAAGCCGACTCGATCCAAAACTTGATTCACCGAGCTTGACTCTTATGAGTGCTATATATCATCTTTGACGCCCGGGCTCTTGAACCATCTTGTTGAAGCTTCCAAACCATCTTGTTGAAGCTAATCACTTACTAATATCTTGATTAATGATCTGAAACTAAAATCACAAGATAATTAGTACACATAACTACATGAGTTAATCATCATCAAAACTAGAATGGAAGACCTTTGGGCCAACAAGGGGTTGGTCATTTAGGTACTTCAACTCCTCCCACTCATGGGCTGCGTTTTCTCAATCCTGTTTCGATCGCTTCGTTCATGGTCAAATAGGGCTTACTACTTCACCATCTCCTCCTTTATGTCAGTGAACATTTGGAGGATTTGGGCTTCATATGTTTACAGTAGGTGGATATCTCCGGCTATCCCCTGCGAAGGAGCGAAGATCATCTTCCATGATGAGGCTGAGGTTAAGGCTGCTCGGGGAAATAATGCCCCTAGCGGTGGCAACGAATTTGATGGTAGTCCTTTCACTGGTGGTCGGCTGTTTCTTTGAGGCCATGACTTTCTGATGAGGTTTTTTTTGAGGATGGATTTAGTAGGAGAGAAATCTAAGTGTTGAGACTCAGATCTCAATGAAAGCACCAAAATGAGGAGGTAAATTTCTCGGAAAAATTTATCTATACTCAAATTGCAAATATGAATGAAAATTAAACGCAAACACCAGAGAATTACGTGAAAAATCCAAGGAGAGAAAAATCATGGGGCAAATAAGGAGAGAATTTTCACTAAATCAGAGAGTTTACATGGAATTCTCAACATTCTATTACAAGTTTCATCCTCTAGGGTTAAATCTCTTTTTTTGATGGGCCTCCAGGTGCATAAATACCCTATGGCATTGTGATTAATGGCATGGATATTTCAAATCTCCATAACTGCATGATTCACACGTTGTAATTTTCTTATAACTGCTCAAATTACTATGCTTGATTGTTGGGATTGATATGCAAAGATATCTGCCACCATCCATAACTGTCACACTGAAATAGGGGTGTTAATACATTTAGAACGTGGGGATAATCTGACTGATGTGTGCATATTGACAAGCGCACTAATGGTTAAAAAGTAATAAAGTGATGAAGTAGAGTGTCAAACCCACGAGGACTGTTATTTTATTAAGTATCAAAGGTGTATTGACTCAAATCTTTATTTGAAAGATTGATAAAGATGTAGAAATGGACTAAACTATATTTTTATTTGGCTTTAGATAGGAAAAATACTGGGGCAATTGATTTTAACAATTAATAATCCAAATTAAAAAGTTGATTGTGCTAGTAGCTACCTACTACTCATATTAACAATCAAAAGTTCTTATCTCAACTAGTATTCTCTCTCGAGTAATACTAATTCTATCCCTTAATTAAGAATCTATAATCTCTCGATCTAGTAGATTTACAAATTAAGAGATGCATTAAATTTAGTGGTCTTTCTCATATGACTGCGCAACTTATGTATCTCTTCTCGATCCCAACATGTCAAGTTGTGGTTTTTATTCTTATGAAGTATTACTAGATTATCTCCTCTTGGTCTCAAATCTAACCATCAATAGTTGAAGCTCTCAACTAATAACAAGAATAACAGAAGTAGAAACTTAACATAGCAAAAAAAATCTAACATGAAGAATAAAGTAGCAGAACAGAACTAACACACAACAACAAGTTTAAATCTTCATAATAATTTGCCTACATCAACGCCTATCTATGGGAATTTAGTTCACAATAAAGAAATTGCAAAGCAAAACAATAAACATGAATTCTATCTTCAATTAGTAAATTAGAACAGAAGGGAAAGGATAACACCTATGGATCACGTCTGATCTTTAGTTGCTACTTTTCTTTTGATCTTTTTCTTCCAACACATCAGAGTTTCTTCTCCAAAAGCCAGAATTTTATATAAAAAAGAGTATTTACAAGAGAGAAACTAAAACCTAAATTACAAAGATTATTTCTATGATTTGATTTTATAATTACAAGAGATTGTAGTTTTTTATATAGACCTCAGAGTCAATTACAATAAAAAATACAATAGGACTTCTAATACAACTTCAACTCGATGTAAGAATTCAATTCTGAATTAGATTGCAATTACCTGATGGTAATTACTAAAAACAGACCATCACGATTGGATTGAAAAAAGTGGTCAACATAAAAATTGTCGCTCTTTATAGAATCTTGAATCATCGGATTTGGACTTCTGTAACTAAAGTTATGATCAAATTACTAAAATATTTTCAGTCTGAATCCGATTCGGATTCTACTCTCTTTTTTGAACAGTGGTCAGCTGCGTAGCAGACCAGATCTGCTAGCCAGCCCACTTATAAATGATTGAGTTTGACCTCCAGGTTTTTATAGCTGCTTCTCTGATACTTGGGGCCTCTGTTGCGAGTGCTGTTTTGGTTATGGGTATTCTGATATGTAGTAAATCTGACAACAATCACTTGTTGTATTGGTTTTCAAAAATTTTCACTTTTTTTTCCAATTTCTTGCTCTTGACCTAATTTCTGTAAAAACATAAGAAATAACACCATGCAACATTAAATATGATAAATAATAGTCATAAAAATGGTATAAAATATGTGTATAAATCACACTCATCACTGACTGCGTAACGGACTCCGTGAATCGGGAAACCCTGTTGTTGAACCGTATTCAGCACAGAGGCGCTAGTCTTTGCGAAGGGCCTTTACTGTGGGGGTCGGAGTAGGACCTCGGGGTGAGTGCGAACTCAGAGAGGGACCTCAGGTGGTGCGGATGTCAGAGAGGGACCTAGGTCGAGTGTGGACTCGGAACAACGCCCGAGGCTATCTTCTTGGATCCGCAATGGGCCAGTTGGTATGTCAAGTTTGTTGTTCGCTTGAGACGCCCCTGATGCGGTGGGACACATGTCAAGATTTTGACGAGAGTCAAAATTTGACCACTGCAATGTGAAAACTTCACTTCAAAATGTTCCTTCTCCATCCTCTATTTTTGAAATTTACTTTAGAAGTTATAGGTTAAATTTTAACTAAAAAGATCATAGACAAAAATATTATTAATGACCAATTTATTTATTAAAAAGAGTAAGTTACGACTAGATTAACTAAATGCGACCGATCTATTTAATTAGATTTATTCAAATTCATCCTATACGGTAGGGTTTTATTTTTTATGTGGGTTCATGGGTTCTAATAAAGTCGAAACTTTATTGTTAATTACACTCTTCTAAAGAGAAACCTCCGAGTACAAGACCTAAGATAATAAGCACAACACAGTTAAAAAAAATTCAAGTTTGTCTTGGCAATCATACACACACCAGCCGCATGCATGGCTTGTCTCAAATAGTGCAACAGATCGACAACAGTAGTAGTTTGCATGATCTCTCGTGAGCCCACAGGAACCAATCATAATCTCTATATTTTGGATTGGAAAGAATATGCATGAGATCAATGCGGTTTCAGTGAAGGAATCATGGTTAGAAAAGATCGAGTTTGAGACAGTGGATAAGCGTCAAAGGATGAAAGGGAGAGAAGTAATCTCCCCCCCTTCTCTCATTTTCTCCTTGTTTTGACTCAACTCTTTACTTCTCTTTCTCCCTATCTCACCCTCTGACCCCTTGCTTTTGTTATTCTGGTGGCCTGCTTGCTTGGACAAGCAAGGTTATTTTAAATAGAGAAGAGGGAGTTAGGGGAAGTAGTTGTGATTATTGATGGGAGTAGTTGTGATTTTGTCAAGTAGTTGGTACTCTTAGCTACATGCCACCATCTCTTCCTCACAATTTCTTTTCTAACATTTTTATTTGTTTCTTTTCTCCCTCCTTATCCAATCAAAACAAAGGCTCAATTTGTTGCATGTTGCTTGTACTTTTTTTTTTTTTTGGAAGCATGCTTGTTGTACTTGTATAGAGTTTTTTTAGCGAAGTGGTTATGACATCGAGTCAAAGTCTAGACTCAAGGCTTAGGCTGGCTTACTTGATATGGGTTCATTGTGAGACCGAGTCAGATTTTAGACTCAGGAGTTGCTCTTACTTAATGTGTGTTCATTATTAGGTCCAGGTCAACTCTAATTTTCCAGATCCAATCCAGGAGTGACTAACTATCAAGATTTTTACCACTTAAATCCCATCTAACATAGCCAAATATTTTATAGTGGTCAAAAATTGACCCTAAATAAGATGCTGACACGTGTCTAAGCAATCAAATCTCTTTTTTTTCAGTTTCCACAACAACAACTGCCTTCGTCATATCGGATCCTACCGAGAGCATCCACAGTTTCAAAAATCACTCCAGCCCGAACTCAAGTCAACCTCCAAAGCTCCTTCATCTATCTCGGAGCGAACCCCCCGTTCTGGAGGCATCACTCTTCGGAGTCACCAGCAGGTTAACATCTCCGACTTCTCGGAAGTCCTCAATAACAACCACCGAGATCTCTGCATGCAATCACGCCGCCTCTTCGCTCTCACGGTGTAGACATGTAACGCCCATGTGCTCAAGGGGGACAGTTATGTAATTCCCTGCATGCAATCTTAACCATCACGTCAGAATTCACGACTTTACAATAAATTTGCACATGAAGATCGTGCAGCTACGCAAATCTATCGAACGCTCCATCAGCCTCAGAGCCTACAGTTCAGTACAAATAGACCTTTGTCTCTAGAGGAGAGGGCAAAGGCCCCGACCTTCTACTAAGATCTTGGGCTTTCCTTAAAATCCCCACTAAAAAAAACACTAGTAAATACCTATAATTCCGATAAACTAGCAAATTATAGTGAATTTTCTTCCTCCTCCCCGTGTTTTTCCCAATTTGGATTTTCACGTAAAAAATATCGCGTCTCCATATATTTTCTGTGTTGTGTTTATTATTTTGCACTTATATTTTAAACACACACTCTCATTTTTGGTGTGGATCAACCCTCTGATCACTTGCACCGGAAACTCATCACCATAAAATGGTGCTTTCATTAAGATCTGGTCCTCACCCAAGATCTCTCCCTTAAAATCTCAAAAGACCTTCCTCAAAAAGTCTCTTCTAAATCGACGATGGCCCCAAGAAAGTGAGTCATTAATGACGCAACATCCAAAGGTAAGGCCATCAGAATAGCTGGGGGCATGACCCCCACCATCCAATGATCAGCCGCATACAACTAAGAACACCAGCTCCTCATCACCTCAGGGAGCAGCCGTCAGTGTCCAACCACCACAGCGGCATGAAGACTATCTCCTTTAGATGCTTGCTGATATGAAAGAGTTGATGAAGGAACATCAAGCCTAATCATATCACGATCAGGAGCAGGCAGCTCTCGACCGCGAGAATGTTGTCCGTGAGCAGAAGGCATTGGGGCAGCTCAATGACCAACTCTAGGCTCAAATCAATGCCTTCCAGAATAATTAGTCATCAACACAGTTAGAAAGTAAACTTGAAGTTGGTGGATCTCCTGACTTCGAGTCCTCGACAAAATGATTCAGAGACGGACCGGGGAAGCCAAACTGCAAGGTAACCCAACGCCTTCAGTTGCCAAAGTTTTTGACTCCCCCTCTTCGAAGATATCTTGGAATGCGACTTCCCAATGAAGTTTTCAACTCCAACCTTCGACTACTACTCTAGGGTAAGCGACCCCGTTCAGAATATCAGCCTTTGCGGGACAAGATGGTGGTCTATTCTCGCAATGATTCACTCTTGTACATCACCTTTCTCTCCTGTCTGAAAGGTGTGGCATCAGATTGGTTCTACTACCTGCGGCCTCACTCTCTACATAATTTTAAAGAGGTAACCAAAGCTTTCCTCACTCAGTACGCCTCTCGCTAGGAGGCCAAGATGAACGGCCATCGTCTCCTCTTCATTAAGATGAGGCAGAGCGACAGCCTTAAATCATACATCACCTTCTTGTTGGCCCAATGGCCTTCCACTCTAGTTTTGATGATGATCAACTCATGTAGTTATGTTTACTAATATTCTTGTGTTTCTAAGTTTCAGATCATTAACAGGATATTAGTTGGTGATTAGCTTCAACAAGGAGTTTAGAAGCTTTCCATGTTGATTCCGGTGCCAAAGCTTAAAGATCATACCTTTGCACTTGGAAGATCACGCGTTTGGGATCGAGTCTACTTGAAGATGGAAGATCAACAAGAAGACTTAGGTATCCTAGTTTAGATAGAGTTTTAGATCCATATTTGTAAAGCTTAGTTTAGTTGATATGCTCAAGTGCACAAAACACACAAGTTTCATGATTTAGTTTTTGGTTTTCATGAATAGTAGATCAAAACAAGTTTACTTTATACCTATGTATATTAGATATGTTCTAGATATACATACATGCTTTAACTTGGTAAACAAACTTATTTTGACTATCCTATTCATGTTTTGAAAAAATCTAGTTTGAGAAAGAAAAATACAAGTGTTGATTCTTGATTTTTTGTTAAGAAACAAAAATAAATTTCATATGCTTGATATTTGAGTAGAAATGTTTATCACATGTTTAATATCAATGCAATATGTAAAACAAGTTTTATGGAAGTTTTGTAAAAGATAAAAATATTTTTAAAAACAAGTTTTTATCAGATTTTCTATTCCAGGCTTCAACCAAGTCGACTTGGTCCCTGACTAGTCGACTAGGTCAGAAGTCGGTCGACCGACGTGCACAAACCTGTGCACATTTCTGGCACAGTGGACGGTCGACCGTTCCGGTCGACCTGAGCAGTATATCTGCTCTCTGGTTTTCTGGGTCGACCGGACCGGTCGACCGCAGAAGAGAGCTTTGCTCTCTGTTTTGTTTCGGTCGACCGGGCCGGTCGACCGCTGTTGCCCAACGGTCATATTTCTGACCGTTGGCGGTCGACCGGACCGGTCGACCGGTGGCCTGTCAGGCTGCCACATCAGCCTAACGGCTAGTTTTGTATAGGGGCTATATAAACCCCATCTCTTTGGGGATTTTAAAAAAAGTTTTTCAAGAGAAAAATTTTCAGTTTTCTGAAGTGTTTAAAAGAGTTTTCAAAAGAGTTTTAAGTGCAAAAACTTCTCATCTTTATTGTTTTAGGGTTTTTTGAAAAATCAAAGAAAAATAGGTTTTTGGGATTTTTGCTTAGATCTTCAATTCTATCATATTGCAAGTATTTTCCCAAAGATTTTTCTTTGTTGCTTGTTTCCAAAAACACTTGTTTTCCACACTTGAGCTATCTTCTATCCTAAACTATTAGGATCTTTGTTTTGTGGAAAAAGAAAGAAAAAGAGAGTTTGTGGTTTTGGAACCACTTGTTGTAAACCCTCCTTCATTTGTTGTATCCCTCTTCGGTAGAGGTGATCGGAGTGGTATTGGTTGTGAGCCTCTTCGGTAGAGGTGGAGTTTGGTTGTGAGCCTCTTCGGTAGAGGTGTGTGGATTGGTTGTTGTATTGGCTACGGGCCTAACCCCTCGGTTGTGAGGAGGTTGTTGTTGAGAGAGGAGTTTGGTACTCCTAGTGTTGTAAGAAATCCTCTTCGGTAGAGGTTCCCTCGGTAGGAGTTGAGATAGTGGAAATCCTACACGGTGGTGTAGGCGGGGATGTAGAGCAAGGTGCTCGAACCTCGAAACAAATCTTGGTGTTTGCGTTTTGATCCATTGTCTCTCTAACTCTCTCTCTTATATTTGTGCAAAGCATCATATTCATATCATATCATATTTGCTTGTGTTGTGCATATTTCATATTGCCTTGCATTTATTCATATTGCTATCCACTCTTATATGCTTGGCTTGATTGTGTGTGTGCATCACTTATACTCATTCAACAAGAGCTTCACATAGCGCCTCAACCCATTTCAAGGGGAATCAAGGGGAGTTAGTCCAGAGCCTCGCAAGGGGAATTCGGCTACACTTGTTGTATTGTATTAGTTTGTGCATAATTTGCATTAGCTTCCGTCATTAGCGCACTTAGTTTTGCAATTAGTCTTAGATTAGCACTAACACCTATTCATCCCCCCTCTAGGTGTTTTGTTTCAATTGGTATCAGAGCTAGTGCTCCTGATACTTAGGCTTAACATCCTAGGAGTGATCCATTTGCTTGCTAATCTACATTTGCATTTGATTGTTTGCACATATTTAGTTTATACCATGGACTTCATGACCCCACCTAGCTTTGACCCTTCCAACATTGATGTTTGGAAGTATAGGATGTCCATGTACCTAAAGACCCTAGGTTTGCATGTCTTCCTTGCCGCCACCAAGAGATGTTATCTTGGTGATTGTAATCATATAGGGGCCAATGCACAAGCCCTAGAGGCCATTAGAAGCACTCTTCCTAAAGATTATCTCTTATGTGTTTCTAACTTTGATTCCGCCTTTGCAGTGTGGAACAAATTGACAACCACCACCACCTCGGAGCTTCAAGTTCAAATTCAAGAAGAGGAATCTAGTGGAGAATCCGATCCACAATGCTTCATGGTCCAAGGGGATGACTCTCTTGAGGTACATTCGGAATCCCACCTAGATAGTGATTATGATGCTAGTTCTTCATGTGATGATATTGTTGATCCCCATGCTTTGAATGAAGAACTATCTATTGTTTGTGAAAAACTAATTGAAAAATATAAGATTTTGAAAAAGAAAAGTCTAGAAATTGAAAAAGAAAATAAGTGTTTGCATTCTAGACTTGATTGTGTTTTGCAAGAAAAGGTTGAGGTCTATAATGAAAGGGATTCATTGAGATCTCAATTGGAACTTGCTTTAAAAGAAAATAAATTTTTAAAGTCTAAAAATGATTGCCTTGCTATTTTGAAGAAAAATGAAAACTTGTCTTCACAAGTTGATTTTGTTTTAAAAGAAAATGATTCTTTGAAAATTAAGATTGCTTCAATTTCTAAAGATTTGGATGCATGTTTAAATAAAAATGAATTTTTACAAAATAAAATTGATGCACATGTTTGCCATGCTAGTGTAGCTTCTTCATCTAGTCTACCTAATGCATGTACCTCTTCTTCTAGGATTAATGATGATATTTGTATGTTAAAGAAGAGAGTAGATTGTTTGGGCTCCACTATGAGCCAATGTGCTAAGAACCATACACGGTTGGAATCCTTGGTTCGAAAGAAACAAGTTCCATTTATGCATGCACACCCATCACGGCATACACATGCTTCACACGGACACCATCAACACAAGTATGCTCATGTGTACACATGTACACATTGTGGCCGAAAAGGCCATCTTGCTAAATTTTGCTATGATCGTTTACATGTTGAGAATTTAGCAAAGAAATTTGTTTGGGTTAGAAATGAGACTAACCCCCATGGACCCAATAAGAGATGGGTACCAAAAACCACCCCTCCTATTGTTTTGATGTAGGTGTGGGCTCTCACATGACGTGAGAGTGATGACACCTTGGAGTGGATGCGTTCCGGACTTCATGAAAATCAAATTGGATGCATCACTTTCAAGGGAAGATTTGGTGGAGATGACCACCATGTTTTGGAGACAAGGAAAGTTGCTTCTTCGGTTTTGATAACAATCCTTTACTCCCATTTATTGTCTACATGCTTTTAATATTCATTGTTTATAGCATGTCTTGATGTCTATGGATTAGTATGTTCATTCCATGTTTATTAGGTCCTTGACATACATGTATAGTATTTGAGACACACATGCTTATTTGAATCATACTTAGTGTTCTCACTTTTGTTTAAGCTATAGTGTACATCATGAATCTAATACATGTGAATTTACATAGTAATCATGTTTTAGCTTTATCATGATGACTTTTATATTTGTTTTGATGCTTAATGTTTTGAATATATGTTTAGATGTTAGTTTTCATTAAGACTAGTGATATACTTGTACATAGAGTGGGTTACAAATAAATCTATATATATATTTGTGCTTGAACGCTTATTTGAACCCATTAGATGTGCTAGTATAGTCTAGTTTTGATGATTCGTACATTTTAAACTTGTATTCTCATTTTTGAATGTGTTTTATGATTGTGTATTTCACTTCATGTATATGTTTGTATTGCCAAACTTTAAGATATACATGTATACCCCTTGAGTCATTTGCCTTTCATGCAAATTTATATATTTGGACTCAATTGTGTTTAGGGATATGTATGTATTCTTATTATGTTGACAATTCATACATATACCTTGAAATGAAATTCGTTTTGATGAAGATTTAGTTTTTCTTGATTTTGTGTTTAATTGTTTAACTTCATGTATATGTCTATCTTGTCCAAACTATTAGATATACATGTTTATCCTTTTGAGCCACGTGCCTTCATGCATATATAAATAGTGGACTCGTTGTGTTTTGGATATGTATGTATATTTTAATTTGTACTTGACATACATATGCCATGAAAGTTAAATAAGTTTTGATGATTTTTCATGTTTTCATGTTTTAAGGAATAATTGAACAAATTTTCATGATTGTGATCTCCATACTTGACTTGTACACTCACATTTATTATTTGCTCATGTTTTGTTTTCATGAGATATTTTTATGCTTAATTGGATTAGAGTGTTGATTATCATGTGGATTTCATTTTTATGAAAAATGATTTATATTTATTCCTTACTTGAAGGATTTCGTACTAGTTAACAAATTTTTTCATTTAACTAGTTGCGATATTCTTCATATGGTAGAGATTTTCAAACAAAACTAAATTTTCAAATCTATTTTTGAAAACCCCTACCTTCAAGGGAGGTTGGATGGGAGATCATGTTCATGTATGCCTTATATTGAAAATCATTTAAAACTTGAACCATGATTGGGTGGTAGATTATATGAGATATACACTTGATTATTATTGTTGATTCAATTGGTATCATTGAACTCTTTCAATTGGTATCAATTTTGACATTTTTGGTATACTCATATATTTATTTATGTATGTATGCTTCAATTTCAATGGTATCAATTTCTATTGGTATCTAAATTTTCATACATATATGTTTTATTTGTGTTCAAAAAAAAAATCACAAATTTTAGTTTTTGTTTACTCAAGCTCTAGCATGACCCAACACCTTGAGTTTCACTTTTGTTTCAATTGATTACTTTTAAATTGGTATCAAGACTATGCATATTTTAGTTTGTATTTCATAAAGGGGGAGAAAATTTGATTTTGTATTTCAATTGGTATTTGTACTCCCACACTTTATGATTAAAAGTTGTTATTTTAAACATATGATATCAACATCAAATTTGTTTATATGTTTTAAAATGAACAATTCTTACAATTGGTATCAATGTTTCTATGTAAAATCTTTTCAATTGGTAAAATATTTACAATTGGTATCATATTTAAGAAATTCAAAATTTGTTTTGGTTTCAAGATTCATGTTTAAAGATTCAAGACTTATGTTTAATTACAATTGGTATTTCCAAAATTTTGTTTAAAGAAAATATTCAAAGTTTTGATTTGTATTGCTTATATGCAAGGAGAGCTTAACATCTCTTCATATAGATTCATGTTGAGTGTATTGTGTATTGAAGAGCTTCACATCTCTTCTTTATGTGGTACACGTGTGTAGGGGGAGCTTCACATCTCCTCTTATTCATTACATAATGTGTGTTATGTGAATTAGGGCTTAACTTCCCTCCTTCATGTAATGCATATGTGTAGGGAAGCTAACTTAGCGTCTTCCTCTTCATGAATGTATATAGCATATAACACTTATTATCCTTGTTTATTTTCTTTTGGTATCAAGATGCTTCATTGACATATTTTCAATTGATATCATGTTTTTAAAGTCACCCCTTATTGACTTTGTTTTTGTTTTAGACAAAAAGGGGGAGAACATTGTCTTTTATTGTTTTGTTTGACATAAAGGAGAAGAAAGATTTTTACCCCTCGTTTTATTTATGGTTTTGATTACCCCTTTGTTGATGATTGACAAAAAGGGGGAGAAGATTTATGAAGTTTTATATGCATGCTTATGTTTATGCATATATTATGTTTTAATCTCAAGAATACTAAGTTTAATTGATTTATAGAGTTTGCTTTGTAATTGGTATCTAGAGCTTATTTTGTTTTGAATATTCCATTTGATATCTAGAACCATTTATTGTTTATGTATATGCATGTTTCATGTTTAATATTCATTGCATATATTTATTGTTTATCCCTATGCATGAGTTAAGGGGGAGCTTCCTTGAAGCTTATCTTTAATCCATGCATATATAACTCCATGAGTTTTGTCATCATCAAAAAGGGGGAGATTGTTGGCCCAATGGCCTTCCACTCTAGTTTTGATGATGATCAACTCATGTAGTTATGTTTACTAATATTCTTGTGTTTCTAAGTTTCAGATCATTAACAGGATATTAGTTGGTGATTAGCTTCAACAAGGAGTTTAGAAGCTTTCCATGTTGATTCCGGTGCCAAAGCTTAAAGATCATACCTTTGCACTTGGAGGATCACGCGTTTGGGATCGAGTCTACTTGAAGATGGAAGATCGACAAGAAGACTTAGGTATCCTAATTTAGATAGAGTTTTAGATCCATATTTGTAAAGCTTAGTTTAGTTGATATGCTCAAGTGCACAAAACACACAAGTTTCATGATTTGGTTTTTGGTTTTCATGAATAGTAGATCAAAACAAGTTTACTTTATACCTATGTATATTAGATATGTTCTAGATATACATACATGCTTTAACTTGGTAAACAAACTTATTTTGACTATCCTATTCATGTTTTGGAAAAATCTAGTTTGAGAAAGAAAAATACAAGTGTTGATTCTTGATTTTTTGTTAAGAAACAAAAATAAATTTCATATGCTTGATATTTGAGTAGAAATGTTTATCACATGTTTAATATCAATGCAATATGTAAAACAAGTTTTATGGAAGTTTTGTAAAAGATAAAAATATTTTTAAAAACAAGTTTTTATCAGATTTTCTGTTCCAGGCTTCAACCAAGTCGACTTGGTCCCTGACTAGTCGACTAGGTCAGAAGTCGGTCGACCGGGCCGGTCGACCGACGTGCACAAACCTGTGCACGTTTCTGGCACAGTGGACGGTCGACCGTTCCGGTCGACCTGAGCAGTATTTCTGCTCTCTGGTTTTCTGGGTCGACTGGACCGGTCGACCGCAGAAGAGAGCTTTGCTCTCTGTTTTGTTTCGGTCGACCGGGCCGGTCGACCGCTGTTGCCCAACGGTCATATTTCTGACCGTTGGCGGTCGACCGGACGGTCGACCGGTGGCCTGTCAGGCTGCCACATCAGCCTAACGGCTAGTTTTGTATAGGGGCTATATAAACCCCATCTCTTTGGGGATTTTAAAAAAGTTTTCCAAGAGAAAAATTTTCTGTTTTCTGAAGTGTTTAAAAGAGTTTTCAAAAGAGTTTTAAGTGCAAAAACTTCTCATCTTTATTGTTTTAGGGTTTTTGGAAAATCAAAGAAAAATAGGTTTTTGGGATTTTTGCTTAGATCTTCAATTCTATCATATTGCAAGTATTTTCCCAAAGATTTTTCTTTGTTGCTTGTTTCCAAAAACACTTGTTTTCCACACTTGAGCTATCTTCTATCCTAAACTATTAGGATCTTTGTTTTGTGGAAAAAGAAAGAAAAAGAGAGTTTGTGGTTTTGGAACCACTTGTTGTAAACCCTCCTTCTTTTGTTGTATCCCTCTTCGGTAGAGGTGATCGGAGTGGTATTGGTTGTGAGCCTCTTCGGTAGAGGTGGAGTTTGGTTGTGAGCCTCTTCGGTAGAGGTGTGTGGATTGGTTGTTGTATTGGCTACGGGCCTAACCCCTCGGTTGTGAGGAGGTTGTTGTTGAGAGAGGAGTTTGGTACTCCTAGTGTTGTAAGAAATCCTCTTCGGTAGATGTTCCCTCGGTGGGAGTTGAGATAGTGGAAATCCTACACGGTGGTGTAGGCGGGGATGTAGAGCAAGGTGCTCGAACCTCGAAACAAATCTTGTTGTTTGCGTTTTGATCCATTCTCTCTAACTCTCTCTCTTATATTTGTGCAAAGCATCATATTCATATCATATCATATTTGCTTGTGTTGTGCATATTTCATATTGCCTTGCATTTATTCATATTGCTATCCACTCTTATATGCTTGGCTTGATTGTGTGTGTGTATCACTTATACTCATTCAACAAGAGCTTCACATAGCGCCTCAACCCATTTCAAGGGGAATCAAGGGGAGTTAGTCCAGAGCCTCGCAAGGGGAATTCGGCTACACTTGTTGTATTGTATTAGTTTGTGCATAATTTGCATTAGCTTCCGTCATTAGCGCACTTAGTTTTGCAATTAGTCTTAGATTAGCACTAACACCTATTCACCCCCCCCTCTAGGTGTTTTGTTTCACTTCTTCCAAAGCCAACTTGTCAAAGTCCCCAACTGCATTGAGGACCTCTCCGCACTCGCGTTCATCAGCGGGTTGCAAGTTTCTCACCCCCTATACAAACACCTCCTTAAATACAATGTCACTCAGGTGAGCGAGGTCTTATCACTAGCTCAGCCTTACATCTACCTGGAGGAAGCAATGAAGACTTTCTTCAATCATACTGTGAAGCATAGTGATGTCGGAGAAAAGTCGAAGTCGCCACACGAAGACTCTACTAACTCCCAAGATCGAAACCGGGGACAGCCTACCTTTAAGAGACATGCGCTCCCTATACTTTCACTAAACCCGCTCCGAACTTACAATCCCATGGAATAATATTCCACTCTGATGAGGCTCCCTATCAACGAAGTTTTCAACACCTTCAAGGACCAGCCATGGGTTAGGCGCCCGATACCAATCTATTACGATCTTTCTCTTCTTGGAGCAGAACAATATTGCTTCTACCATGACTGCAAGGGAACAAGACCATCCACTGATGGGCCCTCCGGAAGAGCCTGGAAGAGATCATCCAACAAAGTCTACTTAAAGAGTACATCTTTTCACTCCCGAAACAGCCTCCGGAGCCAGACAGCTCAATGCTCCATCGCCTACCCAGCCACAACACCTGATCACCCAATACAAGGAGATTTACTGATCCCACTTTCCAACAGATAGAGCAGTACTCCCATTCCTACCATTTCCCATATTCCAATTCCATGTATTCTATTTTATTATTAAATAAAATGATATTCTTTGCTTCTAACCATTGCAGACCCTTCAAAGCTAGACGTTCCGCTTATGGGATTTTCCCTACTCGAAACTACACCACTGTTGAGATTTTCCTTACTCGGAGTCGATCCTTCCGCTGATGGGATTTCCTCCACTCGGAGGACTGCGTTTGGGCGTTTCTTGATGGGATTCCCCCATTGGAACTACTTCACTATTGGGATTTTCCTCACTCGAAGTTAATCCTTCCGCTTCTGAGATTGTAAGTACACCTAGAGGGGGGTGAATAGGTGTATGGCTAATCTAATGACAAATGATGCAGAATTAAAACTAAATTGCAACACACTTAGTGTAACCAAAGAGTATAGCCAAATTCCCGGTGAAGAGCTCTGGACTATCTCCTCTAAATTCCTCTAAATAAGAGTTGAGGTGCTATGTAAGCTCTCTTGGTTCAACACAAGTAAAGGCACACACAAACAATACCAAGCATATATGACATGAGCAATATGAATCAATACAAGATATAAGAGAGAGAGAGTTAGAGAAAGTGGATCAAATACAAACACAAAGATATGTTTCGAGCACCCAGCTCTACGTCCCCGCCTTCACACAAAGGGTTTCCACTAATGCGTCCACACAGGACTTCCCACACAGGGAACCTCCACTGAGAATTTGGGTAATACAAAAACTTGGAGTACACAACTCCTCTCTCAAACAATAACAACCTCTACACAAGAGGCAAAGCACTAAGTCACACAAGATCAACCTCTCAATAGAGGGATAGGCACAAAGTCAAACAACAACAATCACCTCTAAACTTAAATGGATAAGGCACTAAGCCAAAACTCCAACCTCAATCACCTATACGCTTAGAGGGATACCAAAACAACCAAACACAACCTCCACAATCACCTCTACACAAGAGGGATACCCACAACTCAAAGCAAAGAGATTACAATACTTGGTGATCCAAAGACCACAAACTAATTTTCTCACCAAAAAAAAGATCCTATAGATAGGATAGATGTGATAGCTTAAGTGTGAGAAATCAAGGTGTTTGGAAAATAAATCCAAGGAAAAATACTTGGGAAAACAACTAGAATAAGATAGAAATGAAGATCAAAACCAATATCCCAATTACTCTATTTTTCTTTGATTTTTTCAACCCTTAAAAATAAATAAAGATAAAATCTTTTAGCACAAAAATTCTTTTAAAAACTTGCTGTAAAACACTTGTAAATGTGGGAAAAATTGCTCTAAAAAAACTTGTTTAAAACAATTCAAGAGGGGGTTATTTATAACCCCTCAAAAATCTGCCCGTTGGCAGTCTGGAAAGGTCAGAAATGACCCTCCGGTCGATCCGGTCGACCGGGGCAACGGTTATGACCGTTGTGCCTCCGGTCGACTGGGCCAAAGCCATCGGTCAACCGCCCGGTCGACCGACCCCCACCCGAGAGTGGGGTGCTTTTAATCGGTCGACCGCGCGGTCGACCGGCCGAGTTGGCTGGCCATGTGCACATCCTCGACCGCTCCGGTCGACCGACCACTGGTCCGGTCGACCGGTCCGGTCAACCGCCAGTTGATCTCGCTGGGACTCTAGGGTATTGAAAACCTGTCTTTTTAACTTCTATAAAATCTCATAAAATCACATAAATTTCACAAAAATAAGTTCTTATAAGATCTTTGAATACCAAACATGTGTGACCAAAAATCAACACATATTACAAACTATTTGAACCATTTTTGTGATATTAAAATTTGGCCTATAAACAAAAATCGTATTTTCCAAAAACCAAAGTTTGAAATGGAAAATCGTTTTCTCCAAAACTTGTATAAATACAAAAACATGATATTGAAATAAATTTGAAGTATGTTGTATATGGATATAATCCAATATACATATAAGATATATATATCTATGTTTTTGATATGAAAACCAAAACGGGCTAAACCAAAAACCAAACCAATAAACTTTAAACTTGTGTGTGTATGTGAACTGAGCATATCAACACTATCTATTTTTACGCAAGATCTAAACAATCTTAAACTAAATAAATCGAGGTCTTCTTCTCTCCAAGCCGACTCGATCCAAACGCGATCCAACGAGCTTCACTCCAACCGAGTGCTAGATGCGATCTTGACGCACGAGCTCTTAAATCTACACGTGTAAGCTCCAAAACTCCTTTGTTGAAGCTAAACAGTTACTAATATCTTGATCAAATATCTGAAACTAATTAAGCCCAAGATCATTAGTAAACTATAACCACATGAGTTAATCATCATCAAAACTAGAGTGATGCCTCTGGGCCAACAATCTCCCCTTTTGATGACGACAAAACTCATGGAGTTATATATGTATGGATTAAAGTTAAGCTTCATAGAAGCTCCTCCTTAACTCATGCATAACAATAAATATAAAGATATTCAATGAATGCTTAAACCAAACAATACATATATGCATAAATGAGAAAATAAACATAGGTAAATTCTCCAAATACTTCTCCCCTTTTTGCATAAACAAAACATATATGCATTTAAACAAGAAAAGAAACATGGATATATAAAACTTTCAAATTATTCTCCCCCTTTTTGTATAAAATAAGGAAATGAAATAATCATGCATATATAAACTCATTAAATATTTCTCTCCCTTTTTGTCAATTCGTCAACGAAGGGGCATAAATAAACTCTCAAAAAAAAATTCTTCTCCTCCCTTTTGTCAAATCAAACAATAAAGATAAAAATGCGATATATATTCATGAAGAGGAGAGACATAAAGTTAACTCCTCCTGCATACATGCATTTATATAAAAAGAGATGACTAAACTCTAACCACATAAAGCATAATATACAATGCATAAAAGGAGATGTGATGCTCCCACTGCACACATGTACTATATACTAAAGAGAGGTCAATCACTTCAATATGAAAAGTACACTCAATATGAATCTATATATAGAGAAGATGTTAAGCTTCCCTTGTATATAAGCAATACATATCAAAACATTATGAAACCTCTTTAAATAAATTTATGATACCAATTGAAAATATACCAATTTATGATAAAGGTATATATCAAAACATTATGATACCAATTGAAAATAAACAAAATTTTTAAGATATCAAAAGATACTAATTGAAAATATCTTGTAAATTTTGATACCAATTGAAAGTAAAAACTAAATTTTTAGGTAAACATGACTCATTTCAATATAGATACCAATTTAAAATGAAACATGATACCAATTGAAAAAATAAACCAACTTTTTGGATAAACAAAGCATTTTGCAATATAGATAAAATTAAGAATAATACCAATTTAAAATTAATGATACCAATATTGAAAATGTTTGCATATACCAAAATAAAGTATTTTTCATCATAAAGAATGAGAGTAAGATACCATTGAAATAAAACCGATTGAAAGATAAAACACGAATTTTTCTCCCCCTTTATGAAATACTAATACAAACAATGCATAAGCTTGTATAAGATACCAATCGAAAAATAATTGACATTAAGGAGTAAATCAAACTTAGAATAAATATAATTTGTGCTTTAAGATGTAAAGATATTGTAAACACAATCAAATCATATATATGTATGAAAATGTAAATACCAACAGAAATTGATACTATTTGAAATTTAAAGCATACATATATAGAAAACACAAATATGAGTATACAAATATAAAAATATCAATTGGGATACCAATTGAGAATATAATGAGAATCAAGTGTATAACTCATACCTACCACCCTATTCATGCACATGTTAAAAGGATTTTCAATAAGAGCATACAAGGCATGGTCGCCCATCCATCCGCCCTTGAAAGGTAGGGTTTTCAAAAATAGAATTTGAAAATAATTTTAACATATTTGAAAACTCTACCAAAATGAAGAATAACGCAACTAGTTTTATGATAATCTTGTAAACTAGTACGAAGTCCTTCAAGAAAGGAATAAAATAAGAATATATCCATGAAAACATGAAAAATCACTCAACAATTGACATTCAAAGTATATAAAGCACATATAAGACTCATAAAAACAAAGTCATGAGAAAACATTAAGTAATGTGAGTGTACAATAATTATGTGAAAAACATAATCATGAAAATAGGTAATAAAATTCATATGAAACTCCTTACCAGCAACATGAAAGTCATCAAAACTAAATATACTTCAAGGTATATGTATGTTTAGTTAAAACTAAAAGTATACATACATATCCCAAACACAAATGAGTCCATAATAGAATTTACATGAAAAGCAAATGACTCAAGGGTATACATGTATATCTAAAGTTTTAAACAAAATTAACATATACATGAAGCTAAACACAAACATGTACAAAATAGGGAATACAAGTTGAAATGTAAGAATCATCAAAACTAGGCTATACTAATACATCTAATGAGTACAAATGAGCAACATAGCACAAACATATAATAATCAAATGTGGCTCACTAGTTGTACAAGTATATACACAAGTTTTAATGAAAATTACATCTAAATAAGTAATCAAAACCATGAGTGCAAAATCATAAACAAAAGCCAATATGATCATCATGTAAATGCACATGTCTTAAAAGTAGGATATACACAATAGTTAAAATAAAATGAAAACACAAAAATATAAGTCCATATAAACATGGGTGTATCTCAAATACTATACATGCATATCACAAGTCTAATCATCATGGCATTTAACATAATAATCATGAAAAAACTAAAACATGCTAATAATCAATCAATGAAAGTATGTAAACATAAGTAAGGAGTTAGAGATAGTTACCAAAACTAATAGGGCTTATCTCTAGGTCTCCAACCTATGGTGGTCCTGCCACCAAACTTCCCTTGAAAGTGATGCATCCAAAATTATCACCATTTAGCTCGGAATGCATTCACCATTAAGGCATCAATACTCTCATGTCAAGTGAGAGCCCACACCTACATTAAATACAATAGGAGTGGCCCATACTCTATTAGGTCCATGGGGGTTAGCATCTTTCCTAACCAAAATAAATTTATTTGCAAAAATTGAATCATTTATTCTATCATAACAAAATTTTGTAAGGTGGCCCTTACGTTCACAATGTGTACAAGTGTACACATGAGCATACATGGTGTTATGTGTATGAACGTGAGAAGCATATGTATGTCGTGGTTTGTGTGAATGCATAGGAGGGGCATGTTTCTTGTGAAACATGGATTCCAATCGTGTGTAGTTCATGACACATTGGCTCAAAGTGGAGCCCAAACAATCAACACTCTTCTTTAAAGCACATATATCATTTTTAATAGTAGAAGAAGAGGTGAAATATGCAATAGGTACACTAGATGATGAAGTTATAGTAGCATGGGAAACATGTGAATCTAAATCATTTTTCAAGAAAATATTTTTCTTAGAAATCAAATCCAATTTCTTTGAAATTAAAACAATTTTATTTTTCAAAGATTAATTTTCTTTTAAAACAAAATCGAGTTTTGAAGACAAAGCCTCATATTTCTTTAAAATCTCATCACAATCATTTTTATTCTTTAAAAATTCATTTTCCTTTAGAGCAAGGTCAAGTTGGGATTTCAATGTGTCCCTTTAACTTGAAATCTCATCCCTCTCTTGCAAAGTCAAATCAAGTTTTGAATACAAATTTTTATTTTCTTCTTTTATCTTAAAGTTTTCTTTCTCAAAACTTGGTATTTTTCAAGCAAGTTTTCACAAACAATGGAAAGCTCTTCATTTAATGCATCAACATCTATACTATCATGATCATCATTAGAAGAGCTAGCATAATCATCTAGATGGGTGTCCGAGTTTACCTCAGGGGAGTCATTCCCTTCGACCATGTAGTAAGGTTGGTCGGACTCACCTCCACTAGATTCCTCCGCCACATATTTCGTCGTTTGTAGCGCGGGAGAGGTCAAAGTGTTCCACACTGCAAAAGCGGAATCACAATGAGAAAGCATAGACAAATATTCTTTACTTAATGTTTGCCTAAGTGCCTCTAGGGCTTGTGCATTGGCCTCTATATGCTTGTCATTACCAAGATAAGATTTCTTGATAGTGGCAAGGTAAACAAGCATACCTAGGGTCTTAAGGTACATACTCATCTTAAGCTTCCATACATTGATGTTAGAAACATCAAACATTGGAGGGGTCATGAATTCCATGAGTGTAAAAACTATATGTGTACAAATGTAATATTAGATTAGCTAATCAAGATCTCGCTCCTAGGTGGTTAAACCTAATATCAGGAGCGTAGGCTCTGATACCAATTGTAAGTACACCTAGAGGGGTTGAATAGGTGTATGACTAATCTAATGACAAATGATGCGAAATTAAAACTAAATTGCAACACACTTAGGTAAGCAAAGAGTATAGTCGAATTTCCGGTGAAGGGCTTTGGACTATCTCCTCTAAATTTCTCTAAATAAGAGTTGAGGTGCTATGTAAAGCTCTCTTGGTTCAACATAAGTATGGGCACACACAAACAATACCAAGCACATATGATATGAGCAATATGAATCAATGCAAGATATGAGAGAGAGAGAGAGTTAAAGAAAGTGGATCAAACGCAAATACAAGATATGTTTTGAGGTTCGAGCACCCAGCTCTACGTCCCTGCCTTCACACAGAAGGATTTTCACTAATGCATCCACACAAGACTTCCTACACAGGGAATCTCCATTGAGGATTTGGGTAATACAAACTTGGAGTATACAACTCCTCTCTCAAACAACAACCTCTACACAAGAGGCAAGGTACTAAGCCACACAAAATCAACCTCTCAATAGCGGGATAGGCACAAGACCAAACAACAACAATCACCTCCATACTTAGAGGGATAGGCACTAAGCCAAAACTCCAACCTCAATCACCTCTACACTTAGAGGGATACCAACACAACCAAAAACAACTTCCACAATCACCTCTACACAAGAGGGATACCTACAACTCAGAGCAAAGAGATTACAACACTTTGTCATCCAAAGACCACAAACTAATTTTCTTTGGAAAATAAACCACAAAGAAAAATACTTGGGAAAACAATTAGAATAAGATAGAAATGAAGATCAAAACCAATATCCCAAATACTCTATTTTTCTCCGATTTTTCCAACCCTTGAAAACAAATAAAGATAAAATCTTTTACCCCAAAAACTCTTTTAAAACTTGCTGTAATACACTTGTAAAGGTGGGAAAAATTGCTCTCTAAAAACTTATTTAAAACAACTCAAGAGGGGGGCTATTTATAACCCCTCAAAAATCTGCCCTTGACAGTCTGACTTTCCGGTCGACCGCCCGATTGACTGGCGAGACGGTCATATTTATGACCGTTGTGCCTCCGGTCAATTTCCCGGTCGACTAGGCCAAAGCCATCAGTCGACCGGCTCCCACCCGAGAGTGGGGTGCTTTCAGTCGTTCGACCGGCCGAGTTGGCTGGTCATGTGCACGTCCTTGTGCACATCGGTCGACCGCTCTGGTCGACCGACCACTGTCCGGTCGACCGTATGGTCGACCGCCAGTTGATCTCGCTGGGACTTTAGGGTATTGAAAACTTGTCTTTTTAATTTCTATAAAATCCCATAAAATCACATAAATTTCACAAAAATAAGTTCTTATAAGATCTTTGAATACCAAACATGTCTAACCAAAAATCATCACATATTATAAACTATTTGAACCATTTTTGTGATATTGAAATTTGGCCTATAAACAAAAACTTGTATTTTCCAAAAACAAAAGTTTGAAATGGAAAACCGTTTTCTCCAAAACTTGTATAAATAAAAAAACATGATATTGAAACAAATTTGAAGCATGTTGTATACGGATATAATCCAATATACATATAAGATATATATATATATATATCTATGTTTTTTAATATGAAAACCAAAACGGGTTAAACCAAAAGCCAAAACCAATAAACGTTAAACTTGTGTGTGTATGTGAACTTGAGCATATCAACACTATCTATCTGTACACAAGATCTAAACAATCTTAAACGAAACAAACCGAGGTCTTCTTGTCTCCAAGCCGACTCGATCCAAATGCGATCCAACGAGCATGACTCCAACCGAGTGCTAGATGCGATCTTGACGCGCGAGCTCTTGAATCTACATGTGCAAGCTCCAAAACTCCTTTGTTGAAGCTAAACAGCTACTAATATCTTAATCAAATATCTAAAACTAATTAAGCACAAGATCATTAGTAAAATATAATTACATGAGTTAATCATCATCAAAACTAGGGTGATGGGCCTCTGGGCCAACAGAAATTTTCCTACATTACAAGAACTGTGTTTGTATGCTCCACTGATGAGATTTCTCCTACTCGAGATATCAACGTAAACTCGCCTACGGGCCCTTTCTTGATTGGCCTACAGGAGTCAAAACCCTCCGATGTGGGATTTCCCCGATTTGGAGTCCTCTACTATGCTACGGGGATTTTCCCTATCAGAGCCCCCGTTAGATGTTCCGTAAATGGAATTTCCCTACTCAAAAATAAAAACAGTAGCCTATGGGCTCCCCTCATCTGACCCATGGGCAGATGAACCCAAGGCAGTTTCTCTCTGTCGGGTCCTTACCGGGTTCACGGCTTCGCTGATAGGATTTCCTCCAATCGAAAGAGACTGTGAACCTGACTCCATTGCTAGAATTCTCACCACTCGAAGGTCCAATTCCACTGCTAGAATTTCCTCCACTCGGGGGTCCAGATCGCCACTCCATTACTGGGATGTCCCCCATTTAGAGCAGATCATCCAATCTGTTGATGGGTGATACCCCACTTCATGTCCTTTTCGGGTCACAGCTCCGCTGGATTTTCCCCACTCAAATGTATCCGTGAACCTGACTTCGTTGCTGGGATTTCACATACTCGGAGGCCCAACTTCGTTGCTGGGATTTTCGCCACTTAGAGTCGGATCGCCACTCTGCTACTGGGATTTTTCCCACTCAGAGTGGACGCATCTAATCTATCGATATGTGAAACCCCCACTTCAGGTCTTTTTCCAATTTGTAGGTAACTGACATCCTACGATTGTACAAGACACATGGTATATACATGAGGGTTTCTTTATTTGGATTATCCCCTCGAAATACTAGTTTTGTGTAATTGCAAGCTGGAGGAGTGAAGGGTACCGGAGAATGTACAATCACCTAGGTATTATCCAAACCTACGCTTGTGAATGTGTGCATGTTACTCATACAAGAACGATATAGTTGTGTATGTCTAGCCTATGATCACGCGAGATGCACGGTGTATACATGAGGGTTTTATTGTTTGGATTATCCCCTCAAAGTACTAGTTTCATGTGATTAAAAGCTGGACATACACAATCTTGTCGTCCCCAAACTATTCTATTAATATACATATAACATTTAATTACAAGAAAGGAAGGATGAGTAATTTTCGAAGAACAAGACAACACATGAGGAATGAACAAAGGAAAGAAGAGATGGGTCCATGTTTTCATTGTAAGAAGACGGGACATTTTATAACCGATTGTCCCTTTCGACAAGCAACCACCTCAAAAAGAATGCACAAAAAGAAGGCCATTGTGGCCACATGAGACGACACGGAGTCCGAAGAAGAAGTCGACACCCCTAATGTTTGCTGATCGGGGAAAAATCGTGCACGAAAAGTGTATGTTTTGAAATCAATAGTTAAAAGTGTGTGCTTTGGCTTCCTCAATACTTCCGTTATAGCATAGAGACTAAACGGGTCAAATTCACAGGGACGGAAAGCAATAGAACCTTTACCAGAATGTTCACGTGTGTGTTAAAATTTCTTCAACATTTTAAAGAATCAAAAGAAAAGAAAATAAAGAATGAAAAGAGAAGAGTATGGTGAAATACAAAGAAGTGGGAAACATAGAAAAGATGGCATTTGTGGTTTTTGATATATTTCTAAAATAAAATAAAAAGATAAAGAAAACTCATGGCTACTAACTACTAATGGCTCTACTAACCATGCTAACCTCTTAGTGATAGTTGCCTCATATGTATCCTTGACCTTCACTAGTCCTTGGTTCAAGAGCGTTTTAAAGCATGACCCATACGATAACTTTCACATCCAAACTCAATAAAATAAGTACAAGCTACACTTAAACCATCAAAACTATACAAGAGTAAGCATGGAGTAAAGTAATGTTAGCTTGTTAGAGAGTTAGGATGTTAGGGTGTTAGAATCCATTATCATGAGCCATCAATGGCTCTTGCAAGAGTAAGGCCAAGTAGAGGCTATTAGATTCACGTAGATTATCAAGTAAGAAGTTAGCAAGTTAATGGTTAGCAGTTAGTTGCCATGAGAGAAAATTAGCTAAACATGTAAAAGGAGATAGAGAGAAGAAAACAAAGAGAGGTAAAGAGAGAACCTTTCATAACTTGTCACCTTCTATTACAAGCACTCTTACTTTTCAACTATATACCACTCTCTCTCCTATTACAAGATCTACAAAAAATGAAAAATACAAAGAGGAAGAAGAAGAACAACTAACCTAAACTACCCTAAACTATAACATGAAGAAGAAACTACCCTAACTCTCTGGATCTCCCTCTGAAGGACCCCAAAGGGGTATTTATAGGCACCAGGAGAAATGGGGCCAGGGGGCAAACCCTGGCCTGAAGTACTGGCATAACGACGCCAGTATAGCTGCAGAAACACGGCCTCCGTGGCTGTACTAGGGCGGCGCGCTGCCCGCTTGTCCCCATGTCGGCTGCATATCTTGGTTTTCAGATTTGGGCCCCCGGTTTTGACAAAACCGCCATCCAAGGTCAATGGCTATATTTGTAGGCTTTTAATCACCAATTAAATGGTAATTTTGGGTCTTCTTCTTCATTTCATGCCATGAACCTGAAAACATGCAAGAGAGGCGTTACTCTAACAGAATTTAATATTAAATAAATGTAAAGATGTGGTATGAAATATGCAATTTTAGAGACTAATCACACCCCCACACTTATCCTTTGCTCGTTCTGAGCAAAACAAAAAACTAAAAAAATTATTACACCACTTTCACAGGTGATGCGATTGCATTGAGCGTGTGCAACAAGCCGCTAAACCTCTAGGTTTTCCCTAGAGGAGGAGTTTTGTCTCCTGAGGGTTTTTAGCGGATTACACCCACAAAATTCATAAAGAAAGAAATCAAAAGTTTATATTTTGAAGACGCAATTTTTGAAATAGAGAAAAGTGTTGAAATATTTCTGCGAAAATTTAAGTGATCCAAGGTCATATGTTAACCAGAAATTATTCTTCCTTAAACTAAGTCGAAATACAAAATCTTATTATAAATTAAATATAAGAATTTAAAATTAAATTGATTCTTTGATCTTTCATAAAACTCTTAGAACATATGCACTTTGTGAACGGTGAAGATTTTTGGGATATCCACTCTAACTTTCATGCCATTTATTTATATTATTTAATTTTTTCTTTTTTTCCTTCCCTTAGTTTTCTTAGGCTTTCTTATTTACCCGGCTAGTGAGCTTTTAGCTGGTGACTCCCAAACCAGATAGTTTTAGGGCACCAGATGAGAAAATTTCCCTCGAACTTAAGGACTCGAGTAAACAAGGCCACAAAACTAAAGGGGATTATTCTATTTTTTTGTCCACCGTTTTAGGTCTGAATAATCATGCTTCCTGAGGCATAATTACCCAACTTCAATAAGTGATTTTATCATCATTTTTTAAAATATTTTTATAGCATTTTTTATGACATTTTCAGTCTTTGTTTCAATCTCAAAAATTGTGTAAGTGAAGTGCATAAATCTAAGGCAAAAAATTTAAGATCAAATTATCTTTTCAATCTTACTTCCTTATCCTAAAATTTAAACAAGATCTATTAGTTTGACTTGGTTTAAAAATTCATAATTTTAGGTCTTCTTGATTCCTAAGATAATCTTAATTTTTTTAAAATAAATCAAAACTAATTCTCTTATTTCAAATAGTTTTGTAAAAAGAAAAGAAAAAAGTTTTTATACAAAAGAAAATTTTAAAAAGTTTCTAAAAAGAAGTGTAAAAGAAAGAAAATGTAAAACTAACTATGTTAGTAAATCCTCTCCCACACTTATCTCATGCATTGTCCTCAATGCATCGTGAATGTGTATATACATAAAACAAATGGGAAGACAAGAAAAATTACCTCATGGTGGTGGCTCCGGTGGTAATTTGATTGGGCCAAGAATTACTACCCAATCAAAAAATCGTGAATCTTGTAGAAGCCCACCAATGAACTCTCTAATATGACCTATTAAAAGAATGATTAAGTGAATGATCTTATTTAAAAAATTATCCCCATCTAATTTTCAATTTTCAAAAAAATTACTGAGTCATTTTCTTCAACATCCTTGTTCAATAATGAATTGTGATTTTGGAAGATGATTGATTTGGACTCAAATGGAACTGGAACAAAAACTGATGCCGACTCGAGAATTTGACTTAGATCAAGTCGAGATTCAAAAGGGAGAGTCAAAATTGGTAGGATCCAAACCAAAGAATTGATTTTCACACACTTTCCCTATCAATGAAGTGTGATCAGAATATATTGGTGATTCAATTTCACAATGTACTGGTACAGGATTCAATGTTGACTCCGGAATAGAGAAAAAAATCTGGTAAAGATACTGGAGTCATTACTGAATCAAAAAGTGAAATGGAATCACTAACAAGAGATTCAAGATCGCATTCATGTTTAATTTTAATTTCAGGAAAGGGATAACTTGCCAGAATGTCAAGGCGACTTTCATAACTTGGAGTTCGGTCAAGTTTAAATGTGCGTTCTGAAATTGGATCTTGGTTTCAAAAATAACATAATTCTTGGGACCAATCGATAGAGTTAGGGATATAAGAATTGGTCAAAAGTTAACAAGAAAGACTTTTCTCGCTCTCATTGATCAATTTACTCATTATAGAGTCAACCTATTGATAGGCCGGGTAATAGAATTTTGAGTCTGAATCATGTCTTTCATACTCTTTGCAATTGGTTCTTCTTGAAAAGGTGAGTATGGAAGTTGATTTTGAAAATTGTGGTAAGATTGTGAGTCTATCAGATATTGAGTTTGTTGCTCAGACTCACGCAAGAGCTCCATACTCAAGTCCAGGACTGATGGTTGTTTATTTTGAATTGGTGTGACTGGAAAAGATGAGCATGACTCTTGAAATTTTGGTTGAGATGATGAGTCCAACATATTTTGAATTTGTTGCGCCATTTCACAATAGACTTCCAAATGCTTTTCTAGCTCATATTTTTCTTCAATTGGATGTTCTAGAAAATGAGTATATGGTGTTTGATTTGAGAAGGATTGTGAATTAAGCAAATTTGAATTTGTTGTTGGGACTCAAGCATGGCTTCCATACTCCTTTACAAATTGGATTTTTCTTCGGTTGGTGGTACAGGAAAAGGAGGACATGAATCTAAATCGGGGAATGAATATTGTGAAAATTGTCGACAAGGTGGTTGAAAATTTGACTCGGGGAAGGTGAATCCCTATTGACTGAAAATTATGGTCATAAGATTGAGGGTATGGGTCATATTGAGTTGAATAACCCCAATCCGACCTATATGATTAGTTCATGTTGTACATAACCGGGTTGAAGTTATCCAAGTTAAATGAGGTTGGGGTGAAATATGGATTCATATTAGGATTGAAAAAATTATTGTTGTTAGAATCTATTTTACAATTTATAAGAAAGAAAAACAAACAAACAAGCAAACAAACAAATAAAGAAAAAGAAAACAAGCCTATGCTAGGGTTGACTTAGACCTAGACAACTCCTAACTGATTAGACTGTCCACATGGGGTACATTGTCAGAATCTGACTACAAGTCAATCGGCCAGGTAAGGGCAAAATCAATGGGAGGTATCCGTACTGGAGCAACGGACCTAATTATGCCAAACCACTATTCTTCGAGATTTCGCCTCTCAATCCCCAACCTTAGACACCAATTTGACAAGAGTCAACTTCTAACAACTTTCTTCTTAGATCAATCTCTTAAATGAGTCTGAGATGTCCTTAGGGGCCAACGTCAAGCAATTTTTATTAAGGCTTGGGTTGTGTGAGTGGGGAGGTGATTTTTAGGCTAAGAGAGGGTAATGACTTCCCCACCTTATGTTGTATTAGATTTTGCCCTTAAGCTCAATTCGTGCAAATGTGCAATATAGATAAGAATGAACATACAAAGAGAGTAAATCACCCACTTATTTGTCCTAACTATATGTTATGCAATATGTACAGTATATTGGAATGAAAATTGACACGTGCCTAGATGCAAATATCTAAACCATTTTAAAACATCCAATTACCGTATTTTAGTTCTTAAAATTATTACAGTACACATGTAATATGAACAATAAGTAGTAGCAGAATAAAACAATATACAAGAATTTATCCAACCACACAAAAGCAAGTGTGGACTTCTGCAATGCTAAAAATTTGACTTGCACACTAAAAAAAAAAGAAGAAAAATTAATAAAAACATGAAATCAAACCGTTCCCATCCCCGACAACGGCGCCAAAATTTGATCGGGGGAAAATCGTGCACGAAAAGTGTATGTTTTGAAATCAATAGTTAAAAGTGCGTGCTTTTGCTTCCTCGATGCTCTATTATAGCATAGAAGCTAAACGAGTTGAATCCACAGGGACGGGAGGCGATAGAAGCTTTACCAGAATATTCACGTGTGTGTTAAAGTTTCTTCAACGTTTTAAAGAATAGAAAGAAAAGAAAACAAAGAATGAAAAAAGAAGAGTATAGTGAAACACGAAGAAGTGGGAAACATAGAAAAGATGGTATTTGTAGTTTTTGATATATTTCTAAAATAAAGTAAAAAGATAAAGTAAACTCATGGCTTCACTAATCATGCTAACCTCTTAGTGATAGTTACCGCACATGTATCCTTGACCATTACTAGTCCTTGATTCAAGAGCGTTTCAAAGCATGACCCATACGATAACTTTCACATCCAAACTCAATAAAACAAGTGCAAGCTACACTTAAACTATCAAAACTAAATCAAGAGTAATCATGGAGTAAAGTAATGTTAGCTTGTTAGAGAGTTAGGATGTTAGGGTGTTAGAATCCATCATCATGAGCCATCAATTGCTCTTGCAAGAGCAAGGCCAAGTAGAGGCTATTAGTTGCCATAAGAGAAAATTAGCTAAACATGTAAAAGGAGTTAGAGAGAAGAAAATAAAGAGCGGTAAAGAGAGAACCTTTTATAGCTTGTCACCTTCTATTACAAGCACTTACATTCCAACCATGTACCACTCTCTCCCCTATTACAAGATCTACAAGAAATGAAAAATACAAAGAGGAAGAAGAAGAACAACTAACCTAAACTACCCTAAACTATAACATGAAGAAGAAAACTAACTCTCTGGATCTCCCTCTGAAGAACCCTTAAGAAAACTACCCTGGCTCTCTGGATCAACCTCTGAAGAACCCCTAAGGGGGTATTTATAGGCACCAGGAGAAAGGGGGCCAGGGGGCAAACCCTGGCCCGAAGTACTGGCTCAACGACGCCAGTACAGCCGCGAAAACGCAGCCAAAGGCACGTTTTCACGGTCCGCCTGCGGTACGGTGCGCTGCCCGCTTGTCCCCCTGTCGGCTGCATATCCTGGTTTCCGGATTTGGGCCCCCAGTTTTGACAAAATCGCCCTCCAAGATCAATGGCTATATTTATAGGTTTTTAATCACCAATTAAATGGTGATTTTGGGTCTTCTTCTTTATTCCATGCCATGGACCTAGAAACATGCAAGAGAGGTGTTATTAACAGAATTCAATATTAAATAAATGTGAAGATGTGATATGAAATATGCAATTTTAGAGACTAATCATTTGCTTCATGGCAATGAGAAGAATCAACTAAGGTAACTTTTACTCTCTAGATTATGATGAACTTACAATGGACTAGCTCATTTTTTTGAAGAACTACAAAATAGATATGAGCTTTCTAATATTCAAAATAAAAAAATTAAGAAAAGAAAATGATCTTTTTATAAACAAGCTTGAAATCGTTTTCAAAGAAAAAGAGAATTTAACATATTGTTTTGAAAAGACTAAAAGGTATTTTGACGACCAAAATGAGTTTAAATTTTTGAAATCTAGAATTGATGCTTTGGATACAAGTTTAAAGATTTGTGTTTTCAATATGAAGAAGATTAATGCTCTGTTTTTCAAAGGAAAAACCTAAGAGAAACAAATCTCACAAGCATACACCAAGCATGATTACAATGCACCACACAATCATGCATATATTTATAGCAAGGTGTACATATATACACATTGCGGCCGCAAAGGCCATTTAGCAAGTTTTGTTATGCTAAATTAAATATGAAAAATAAGAATGTTTGGGTTTGTGAGAATACTAACCTTATAAGACCCAAAAGGATTTGGGTACCAAAAAACACACCGAATTTACTTGATATAGGTGTGTCCTTCTCCAAGACGTAGGGGGATACGATGCCTTGGTGGTGGATGCATTTGAGCTTGATGGACCAACAAATTTAATGCATCGCTATTATGGAAACTAGGTGGGAAAACACCACTTCTTGTTGGAGATTACTTAGCATGTATCGGTAACATCTCCACTTTATTTAAAATTGTTTATTACATGTTCATGTTAAAATAGTCTATAACTCAATTTATGTTACATTTATTTAGTAGTAATTAGTTGTTTGACCTATTTCATGGATGTATAACTATTTAAAATGATTTATATGATTTTGTTTCATGAATTTGCATGTTTTCATTGTGCAAATAGTATAATGTTCAATTGGTATCATGATTGCTTATATGAAATACATACATGTGGATAGCATAGACTCTACTTATGTTTTTCATGTCTAAATGTCTATGAGTGTATTTAATATCACACATGCTTGTATATCTATATAATCAAGTATATTTATTTTTGAAAATTTTCACATAGGTATTTAATTTATTTATTAAGCATACAAATAAGAAAGTAATAAGCACATTAACTCTTAATCCAGAGGAATTATGAGGAGAAGTTCAGAACCCGTAAAGCGAATCCGGCTTCATTCTTATTTAAATTTGCTTAAGTGTGATTCAAAATACCTATGTAAATTTTTCTATTTTTAATGTATTTTAATAACATTTTTGAAAAGCTTATGTATACTAAAATCTCACTTGATTTTTTTCTTTGACTATAGCATGTCTATGATGATTAACTATTTAATCTATTTTTACATATTTATTTAAATATTTTTTGGTTAACAAAACCATCTGGCAAATTTATAATTTTGATTTTTGGGCCATCCCAGTCGATCAAATTAGGAGAGTATCACCTCAATTCTCATCCCGGTCGACTGACTGAGAGTCTCAGTACTCTCTATTTTGTCGGTATACTGCCCAGCCGACTGATGATATATGATTTTTTTACAGTGGTCTCGGGTTACTTTGGTCAATCGACTGATCGACCAAAGCTCGGCAACAACTATATTAAATTGGTTTTAAAAACTGTAGATCCTTCCTCCTCTAATTTTTTCTCTTGCTGTCGACTTACCCTCATCCCTACCACTCTCTCTCTCTCTCTAAAATTCTTTCTAATTTCTAAAATTCTTCTCAAATTTTCTTGCAAATCATTTCTACACCACATCCACTCAAGTCTGGTGGAGGAATTTCTGATTTTCACTGGATAATTTCTCTCAATTTGATTTATTTTCATATAATTTTTGCTATTTCTCTTTGAATTTTTCTTATAATTCTGTTCATATCAATCCTATTTTAGTTGGCATCTCTAATATTATTCAACATGTCCAAATGTCAGAGATCTGAGAAATTCGAACAACCTGAATCATCCTCTAGGCCTAAAAATATGTTTCTTTAAGAAAATGCCTTGTATAAACACTATGTGATCTGTAACAAACATGTTATATCAGGTCATTCTATTGTACTAGCTAATTTGAAACACCTAAATCTTCCTCCGATTAACTAATTCTTTAGATTATTTTGTTACTATTAAAGAACAAGTCTATTCTGAGCTAGTTCAAAACTTCTATTCCAATCTTGCTTTTCAGAACAATCGTATCCAATCTCATGTGAAGGATGTAGACACGAACATCACTCTTGAAAGATTCGCTCGAATTTTTTGATTGCCTTCTGAGGTGTAGACATTTTCAATCTTGATCTTCATGATTTTGAGTACCTCAACGGTAAGACTGTTCTCATTACTTCTCGTCTTTTGCACGATGATGAGAACCCAGCTCTTGTAAGGAATGAGGAGGTGAAGTACTACACACTTTCCACCCAAGTCCTTGCCAAGATTATTTTCATTGATCTTCTCTCAAAATCGGGAGAGTATAGTCATACCCGTGATTGTGCTCCACTCCTGATCTAATGCCTTCTATAGTCATATCCAGGGTTGTGCTCCACTCCTGATCTATTGCTTTCTGAAAGGTATTAGAGTCGTTATACCTAAACTTATCATCGATTTTATGCTTTCTGAATACCTCTTGATTCCGAGTAGAATTCATCCTTACGGGATGATCCTTACTTGATTGTTTAAGCATCTCAAGATTGATCTTTCTGGTGAGAAAGCCATTGCTCGTTCAGTGGATATTGATCACACACTTCTTAATAGGATACAAGCTGGCACTTGTATTCATGCTCAACCCCCTCTTTTTTAGCCAGTATTCGAGTTGTAGAAGTTGCAGCCTCAACAAACTTGGGGCTTTTCATCGTGTAACGTGTTGCGGCACCAAGTGAGAAGGGCTTGCGGGTCCTTGTGTTCATGAAGAGAATGAAAATACACCTAGATGGGGGTGAATAGGTGTATGGCTAATCTAATGACAAATAATGTAGAATAAAAACTAATTGCAACACACCAAGTGTAACCAAAGAGTGTAGCCGAATTCCCGGTGATGGGCTCGAACTATCTCCTCTAAATTCCTCTAAATAAGAGTTGAGGTGCTACATGAAGCTCTCTTGGTTCAACACTAGTGAGGCACATAAGCAATACCTGTTGGCCCAGAGTCCCTTCACTCTAGTTTTGATGATGATTAACTCATGTAGTTATAGTTTACTAATAATCTTGTGATATTTAGTTTTAGATATTTGATCAAGATATTAGTAGGTGATTAGCTTCAACAAAGATGTTTTTGGAGCTTCACATGTTGATTCAAGAGCTCGAGCGTCAAGTTCACATCTAGTACTCGGATGAAGTCAAGTTCGGTGGATCACCTTTGGATCGAGTCGACTTGGAGACGGAGTTCTAAAAGAAGATATTGGTTTGTTTGGTTTAAGATTTTGTTTAGATCTTGTGTAAAGATTAGATAGTGTTGATATGCTCAAGTTCATTATACACACACTTGTTTTAAGTTTATTGATTTTTGGTTTTCGGTTTAACCAATATTGGATTTCATGTCAAAAACATAGATATAATATCTTTCATGTATATTGGATTCTATCCGTATACAATATGCTTCAAAGTTGTTTAAATATCATATTTTTGTATTTACATGTGTTTTGAAAAAATCGGATTTCCATTTCAAAAATCCAAGTTTTGGAAAATATGGATTTTGGTTTAAGGCAAATTTTCAATCACATAAAAATGGTTCAAATTGTTTATAATATGTGTTGAATTTTTGTCACACATATTTGTATTTCAAAGATATAATAAGAACTGATTTTTGTGGAATTTATGTGATTTTATGGGATTTAATCAAAGCTAAAAACTTAAGTTTTTAAATCCTAAAATGACTGTACTGGCTGTCTGCCGGTCAACCGGACTGGTCGACCGTAGCAGAAGTCGGTCGACCCGTCCGGCCGACCGCTAGGGCTGGTGGGCCGGTCGACCGGGTGGTCGACCATCCTGAGAGTTCTGCTCTCTGGAAATGGCCCCGTCGACCGGGCTGATCGACCGGCAGAGAGCTGCTGCTCTCTGTATCCAGTCCCGGTCGACCGGGCGGTCGACTGGAGGCACAACGGTCTGAAATTTGACCGTTGGGCTAGTCGACTGGGCGGTCGATCGGAAGGGCAAAGCTGCCCTTTCCAGCTGCCAACGGGCAGATTTATTTTGGGGTTATAAATACCCCATTCTTTGGCTGATTTTACCAAGAATTTCAAGAGCAAAATTTCTCACCTTTACAAGTATTTTACAGCAAGTTTTTAAAAGAGTTTTTGGGTTCAAAAGATCTATCTTCATTTGTTTTAAAGAGTTGGAAAAATTAAAGAAAAAGAGAAGTCTTTGGGATTTATTTTTGTTCTTCATTTCTATTATATCCTAGAAATTTTCTCAAGTATTTTCTTTGTGTTTTTGATTTTCAATCTCTTTATTTTCTCACACTTGAGCTTATCATATCTATCCTATCTATTAGCATCTTTATTTTGTAGGAAAATTAGTTTGTAGTTGAGAGAGACCACCAAGTGTTATAACCTTCCATTCATTGTGATTTCCCTCTAGTGAGAGGTGATTGTGTTAATATCCCTCTAGTGAGAGGTGATTATGGCAGTGGTGTTTGTATCCCTCCAGTGAGAGGTGATTATGGAGATTGTGTTGGAATTCCTCAAGTGTGAGGTGATTGTTGTTGGTGTTGGCTTTGAGCCTAATCCCTCTAGTGAGAGGTTAATTGTTGTTTGGCTAAGTGCCTAACCCTCTAAGTGTAGAGGTGTTTTTTATTTGTGCCTTACCTCTAGTGAGAGGTTGTATTTGAGACAGGAGTTGTGTACTCCCAAATTGTATTTACTCAAATCCTCAATGGAGGTTCCCTGTGTGGGAAGTCTTGTGTGGACGAGTTAGTGAAAATCCTTCTGTGTGAAGGCGGGGACATAGAACTGGGTGCTCGAACCTCGAAACATATCTTTCTGTTTACGCTTGATCCACTTTCTCTAACTCTCTCTCTTTTTTATATTGTACCTTGAAAATTCATATTGCTCATTCATACTTATATGCTTGGTATTGTTGTTTGTATGCCATACTTGTGTTCAACCAAGAGAGCTTCATATAGCACCTCAACTCTTATTTAGAGGAATTTAAAGGAAATAGTCTAGAGCCCTTCACCGAAAATTTGGCTACACTCTTTGGTTACACTAAGTGTGTTGCAATTAGTTTTTAATTCCGCATTATTTGTCATTAGATTATCCTTACACCTATTCACCCCCCTCTAGGTGTACTTTCAATTGGTATCAGAGCCTACGCTCCTGATATTAGGTTTAACCACCTAGGAGTGAGATCTTGGTTTTGCTAATTTATATTTGATCTGCACACATATAGTTTGCACTCATGGATAGCCCTCCCATGATTGATATCTCAAAAATTGATATATGGAAGGTCATAATGAGTTGGCATTTAAAAGTCATAGGTTTTAAAGTTTATCTTACCATTACCAAGGAATCCTACCTTAGTAATAGCAAGCATTTAGAGGCCAATGCACTAGCCCTAGAGGCACGTAGAAAATCACTTAGCAAAGAATATTTAAATATAGTTTATCATTGTGATTCCGCCTTTGTAGTGTGGAACATCTTGACCTCTCTAAAGCTTCAATTGCCAATCCAAGTGGAGAAGGAATCTAGTGGAGAAGAGTTCGACCAACGTTGCTTCATGGTACAAGGGAATGACTCCCTTGAGATACATTCGGATACTCAACTAGATAGTGCTAGTTCTTCTTGTGATGAATATATTGACGCCGATGCATTAAATGAAGAACTTTCCATTATTTGTGAAAAATTGTTAGAAAATATAAAGCTTTGAAAAAGAAAAGTTTTAAACTTAATAAAGAAAATGAGGAATTGGTTTCAAAACTTGATATGGTTTGCAAGAGAAGATTGAGATTTCAAATGAATGTGACTCATTGAAATCTCAACTTGAACTTGCCTTAAATGAAAATAAAAATTTGAAAAATAATTGATTGTGAAAATGTTTCGAAGAAAAATGAGACTTTAACTTCAAAACTTGATTTTGTTGTAAAAAAAAATGAATCTTTGAAAAACAAAATTATTTCTATATCAAAAGAATTGGATTTGGTTTCTAAGAAAAACCTTTCTTTAAAAAATGATATTGACACTCATGTTTGTCATGCTAGTATAGCTTCGCCATCTAGTATAACCATAGCATGCTCCACCTCTTCTTCCATGATTGAAAATGATATTTTGTTAAAGAAGAGTGTTGATTGTTTGGGCTCCACTTTGAGCCAATGTGCCATGAACCACACACGTTTGGAATCTATGTTTCGTAAGAAACAAATTCCCCATATGCATGCACACAAACCACGACATGCACATACTTCCCACGTACATACACATAACACTATGTATGCTCATGTGTACACATGTACACATTATGGACGTAAGGGCCACCTTGCTAAGTTTTGTTATGATAGAGTACATAATGTAAATTTAGCAAATAAATTTATTTGGGTTAGAAAAGGTGCTAACCCCCATGGACCCAAAAGAGTTTGGGTACCAAAAATCACTCCTATTTTATTTGATGTAGGTGTGGGCTCTCACATGACGTGAGAGTTGTTGGTGCCTTGAGGTAGATGCGCTTCGAGCTAAAGGTAACTATTTTGGATGCATCACTTTCAAGGGGAGTTTGGTGGGAGGACCACCTTGGTTTGGAGACATGGAGATATACCTTCTTGGTTTTGGTAACAATTTCTAACTCCCATTTATGTTTACATGCTTTTCATGTTATTGATTTTTAGCATGTTTTGATGTTTCTTGATTGTTATGTTAAATGCCATGATAATTAGATTAGTGATATACATAATTAGTATTTGAGATACACTCATGTTTATTGGACTACTACTTTTGTGTTCTCATTTTAATTTAACTATTGTGTATGTCCTAGTTCTAATACATGTGTATTTACTTAATGATCATATTAATTTATGTTTCGTTTTATGCTTCATGCTTTGATTACATGTTAGATGTAGATTTCATAAAAAATTAAGTATATACTTATACAACTAGTGAGCCACAAATAGATTATTTTATGTTTGTGTCTAATTGCTCATTTGTACCCATTAGATATACTAGTATAGCCTAGTTTTGATGATTAATATATTTTAACTTGTATTCCCTATTTTTGGACATATTTTTCATGATGATATGTTTTAGTTTCATGTATATGTTAATTTTACCAAAACTATTGGATATACATGTATAACCTTGAGTCATTTGCCTTTCATACAAAATCTCTTTATAGACTCATTTGTGTTTGGGATATGTTTGTATGCCTTTAGTTTAGACAAAACATACATATGCCTTGAAGTTTGAATTATGTTGATGAAAATTAGATTTTCATGTTTTTCATATTTTAAGGAATTTCATATTGAGCCTTAATTGCCTATTTCCATGACTATGTCTTTCACACAAAACTTATATGTTGGCCCAAAGGCCTATCACCCTAGTTTTGATGATGATCAACTCATGATGTTATATTTACTAATGATCTTGTGTTTAATTAGTGACAGATTCATTATCAAGATCTTAGTAGGTGCATAGCTCAACAAAGGACAAAATATCAAGATTTGGAGCTAGCACGGTGTGATCCAAGGAGCTTTTGGATCAAGCTTGGACCAAGTCAAGAAGATGAGAAGCCTTCAAGTGAAGACTTCAAGAAGATGAAGACTTGTGTCTAGGTATAAGATTTTAGTTTTTGTTTTTAGTTAAAATGTAAAGGATAGATAGTTGGTGGATTGCTCAAGTTCATATCACACACACACTCTTGATAAAATTGCTTTCATAAAAGAATTTTATGTTTAGAAAAGATTTTTCATTTGGAAAATATCTACTTTGGTTTTTGGTATTTCTCATATACATCTTAACCAAAACCAAGATTTATGATTAAGTCAAAAACATAGATAATTCATCTCTATTGTGTAGTGGATCATATCCATACACACTATGCTTTATAAGTTCAAAATATCTTGTTTTTGTATTTTGTGAAGTTATGGAAAAACAAGTTTTAGAAAAACATATTTTTAGAAAAATAGTTTTTATTTTGATTGAAACTATTTTTTAGATTTACTGAGAATTTATGGGATTTTTATTATGTTAAAAAGACCTATTTCAAATCCCTTAACTGTGCACAGACTTAGAGCTGGCTGTCAGGCCAGTTCGGTCGACTGGGCGGTCGACCGAATCAAGGCCCGGTCGACCGTGCAGTCGACCGACGTGCACAGACCTGTGCACGTCTGGCAGCACAGTGGTCCGGTCGACTGGACGGTCGACCGCTGCAGAGAGTTCTGCTCTCTGTTTGTTTCGGTCGACCGACCGATCGACCGGAGGCTCCAACGGTCGGATTTTTGACCGTTGGCGGTCGACCGGCCGGTCGACCGGCAGCTCTGACAGACCCCAACGGTCAGATTTTTCTGACCTCTATAAAAGGGGGTTTGGTCATTGTTTTGAGCTAAGATTTTTGGGAGAATTAGAGCCAGTTTTTCTTAGTCTTTTTCAGAAGTTTTCTCCACAAAATAGTAAGCAAATATTTCCTATCTAAAGGGAAGATTTTATCAAGAGTGTAAAAGAGATTTCTTTGAGTTTTCCTCCACCTTTCACATCCTTGTTTTTTCTCACACCACACTTGAGCATCCATTGATTATACATACTATAGGTGTGTTGTAGTGAGAGTGCTTTAGGTGATCAAAGTCTTGTGATCACCAAAGATCTTTTCTTTGTACTTTGAGGTGGCGGGCAAGTGTGCTCGCGGTGGTTTGAGTTCGTGTGTGAACTCGTTGGTTCGAGGTGCGGCCTCGGCAAGCTTGTGGGGCTTGCGTGTGTACGGGACTTGGGAGTCTGAGGGCTTGTAGGTGTTGCGGCACCGAGGAGAGATCCATTAGGATCTTGCATAGTGGAAATCCTTCGTGTGTCGAAGGCGGGGATGTAGAGCAAGTGTGCTCGAACCTCGAAACAAATCCTTTGTGTTTGCGATTGCTTACTCTATCTCTCTTTCTCTCTTTGTCTCTTATATCTTGCATTACTTTATAGTCTTTATCTCTTATATGCATGATATACCCTTGTGCTCATAATTGCTATACTTTCTTGGGATTGTTGTTAACACTAGTATTCAACCAAGAGAGCCAACGCGGCACCTCAACCCATTCAAGGGGAATCTAGAGGAGCTTGTCCAGAGCCCTGCAAAGGGAATTCGGCAACACTCTTGTGTTATACATAAGTGTTTAATTAAAAGAAGTTTTAATTAGGTCATAATTGCTTTTAGCTTCCGCATTATTTGCATCATTGGGCATTAAGTGACCATTAGATTAGCCATCACCTATTCACCCCCCCTCTAGGTGAACTTACAATTGGTATCAGAGCTTGGTACTCTGATTTTGGTCTAACAACCTAGAGTAAAAGATCCTCATTTTTAGGCTAATCACAAGATTTGTACACACACCATGGACTTCATGTCACCACCCACCTTTGACATCCTTAACATCCAAATTTGGAAGGTTAAGATGTCATTGTACCTCAAAGCCTTAGGCATTCATGTATATCTTGCCACTACTAATAATGCATATTCTTTAGATGGTAAGAATTTTGAGGCTAATGCAAAAGCCCTTCATGCTATCAAGTCAACCCTAAATGATGATTATTTATCTAGGGTTTCTAATGTTGAATCGGCTTTTGTAGTATGGAACATCATCACCTCCCTCGGGGAAAAAGATCTATACTATGCGGGGAGTGACTCGGATGTTGGAAGCGATACCTCCAACAAGTGCTACATGGTCCAAGGGGATAACCCCCTTGAGGTAAACTCCGATTCCGATGATGAGGACATGTCATATGATGAGCTATCTACTTTTTGTCATCTATTGCTTGAAAAATATGACATGATTAAAAAGGAAAATAAAAATTTGAAAAAGAACATTGCTTGCATGCATATAGAACAAGATTCATTTAAATCTAGCATTGCATGTTTAGAAGAAGATAACAAAAATTTGAAAAAGGATTTTGATTGCATGCTTAAAGAAAATGATTCTTTTAAATCTAAGATTGCATGCTTAGAAAAGGAAAATAAAGATTTGAAAAATGAGAATGTTTCCTTATTTTCAAAATTGAATGATCTTTGTGAAGGGAACAATATTTTGAAAAATGATATTGCTATGGTGGAACAACAAAAAGAAAGTATTTTACAAGAAAATAAATCTTTAAAAAGAAAATTTGTTGAAAAAGAAAAGGATAATGTTTTTCAAAAGAAAAAGAAAAATGATTCTTTATCTCACCATGCTTTACATGCCACAACTAATGAGATTAAGAATTTGAAAAATAAAATGGATGGTTTGAGTTCAACTTTGAACTCTTGTGCTTTTAATCATTCTAGGTTGGAGTCAATGTTTTCAAAGAAACAAACTCCACACATTCATGCACATCAAACCATGCATTTGCTTATGTTGCACAACATGATCACACTCCTACACATAAGCATACTAAGGTGTACACATGTACACATTGTGGCCGCAAAGGCCATTTAGCAAAATATTGTTTTGATAAGAAACCTCATTTATATTTTGCTAAGTATAAAAGATTTTGGGATCCTTGCAATAAAGCTAACCCAAAGGACCCAAGAAAGTATGGGTACCAAAAACCCCCACCTTTTGATTTTGATGTAGGTGAGGGCTCTCACAAAACGTGAGAGGATTGGTGCCTTAATAGCGGATGCAATGGACATGATGGACAAACTTTTAGATGCATTGCTATCAAGGAAATTTTGGTGGGAAAGACCACCATGCTTGGAGCTTTGGAGTTGGTAACAACCTCTAAACTCCTACTTTTATGTACATACTTTTAATTTCATATGTCATATAGCATGTTCATGATTTTATTTGATTTTAATGTACTTCATGTGGTATTTACATGCTTAGATGTAGAATTTGTCAAACTTGTATGTATACATATACAAATAGTGAACTACAATTGACTCATATATGATTGAACTTCATGCTCACTTGTATCCACTTTATGCATATGTATAATCTAGTTTTGATGATTCTCCTTCATACATGTTTTTGCCTATTTTAGTAATTTACTTCATGTATATGCATTTTCAATTCAAATCTAATAAATATACATGTATACCCGTGAGTCTCTTGCCTTCATGCAAATACATTTGATAGACTCTTTTATATTTGGGATATGTATGTGTATTGTTAGGATTGGATTAATCATACATATACCATGAAGATTAGTGTTTTTGATGAAAAATGATTTTTCGTGCTTTTGTTAAAAATGTGTCTTATGATCTTTTTGAGCTTCATTGACTATTTTCATAAAAATGCTATTTACATGATCATTTAACACTCACACTTTTGTTAAAAATTATTTTGAGCTTTATAGACCATGAGTACTTAAATTTTTGTATATCTAGTTATGTTTTATGAAAAATATATGAATTGATGTATTTGAAAGATCTTTAACTAGTTTTCAAAAACGATTTATACTAGTTATTTATTCTTCAAATAGTTTTTGAGATTTACACATGATTCTAATTTTCTCAAAATTTGATGCTTCATAAATTGAATATTAGTTTAGATGTTAGATTTGTCAACACTAGGATTTATACTTGTACATATTTTGGGCCACAAATAAATCTATATATGATTGGGTTTGAATGCTTATTTGAACCCATTAGATGTGCTTATATTGCTTAGTTTTGATGATCATTACATCTTTAAACTTGTATTCCCATTTTGGATTATAACCATGTGTTTTTCATTTCATGTATATGTTTATTTTGCCAAACTTTAAGATATACATGAATACCTTTTGAGTCATTTGCCTTTAATGCAAATCTATTTAAATAGACTCAATTGTGTTTAAGGGATATGTATGTATGCTTATTGTGTTGTCAAAATATACATATACCTTGAAATATAAATTTTGGTTGTGATAATAAAAATTTGTGATGATTTTTATGTTTTTCAAAATTTATGATAATTTTCGTATTGTCTCTTTTAAAGGAATATTGAGATTTATTGTCATTTTCATGATGTCATGTTTCACATAACATTAGTACACTCATCTCTTTTGAAAATTTTATATGGACTTTATGGATTAGAGTGTTTTAGTGCCTTGTGATTTGTGCATATTTCATGAAAAACTTTTTGATTTATTCCTTGATTGAAGGATTCCGTACTAGTTGTTAAACATTTTCATTTAACTAGTTCGAATTCCTCATGTGATAGACTTTATGATAGAGTATATGATAAGCTTACTTTTCTATTGGTATCATTGGATATTTTCAATTGGTATCAATATGATTCTTGTTATATATACTCATATTTTGCTTTCCTATATATGTATGTATCACTTTCTATTGATATAATTCCTTCATACATATATATGATTTGTTGTGTGCTTAAAATAAAATTGATTTACATATTTAAAGCACAAAACTTGTTAATGCTAAGCTAATTTCAAATCTTATCTTTCAAGCTTATGCATTAGTTTTTATATTGGTATCAATATGTTATGATCTAATTTACAATTGATTGATCATTACTTTACTATTGATCACTATTTTACAATTGATCATTTTCAAAATTGATATCAAAGAGAAAATTCAAAATTTGATTCATTGAGTAAAATACAAAATTTGTTTTATTAAGAAAAATTCAAATTTTGTTTAAATAAGAAAATTTTTGATTTGTATTGCCTATATGCAAGGAGAGCTTAACTTCTCTTCTACATATAGATTCATGTTGAGTGTATTGTGTATTGAGGAGCCTAACATCTCTTCTTTATATGGTACACGTGTGTAGGGGGAGCTTCACATCTCCTCTCATGCATTACATAATATGTGTTATGTGAATTGGGGCTTATCATCCCTTCTTCATGTAATGCATATGTGTAGGGAAGTTAACTTAGCGTCTTCCTCTTCATGAATGTATATCGCATATAAATTTTTATCGATTGATTACCCCTCTTGATCTCTTTGTTTTTGACAAAAAGGGGGAGAAAAATTTGTTTGATTTGATTTTACTTTGAACCCTTTGTTGATGATTGACAAAAAGGGGGAGAAGTATTTGAGTATATATGCATGTTTTCATTACTTAAGGGGAGTAGTATTTGTCTTTCCTTGTTATTTATGCATATATGTTTTTGTTTTGCAAATAGGAGAAAAAGATTTATTTTGTTTCATCTCCATCATTTGCATACATATTTATGAGCTTCATTGTCATATATTATTATTTATTTGGTATGCATGAGTTAAGGGGGAGCTTCCTTGAAGCTTTACTTTAATCCATGCATATATAACTCCATGAGTTTTGTCATCATCAAAAAGGGGGAGATTGTTGGCCCAAAGGCCTATCACCCTAGTTTTGATGATGATCAACTCATGAAGTTATATTTACTAATGATCTTGTGTTTAATTAGTGACAGATTCATTATCAAGATCTTAGTAGGTGCATAGCTCAACAAAGGACAAAATATCAAGATTTGGAGCTAGCACGGTGTGATCCAAGGAGCTTTTGGATCAAGCTTGGACCAAGTCAAGAAGATGAGAAGCCTTCAAGTGAAGACTTCAAGAAGATGAAGACTTGTGTCTAGGTATAAGATTTTAGTTTTTGTTTTTAGTTAAAATGTAAAGGATAGATGGTTGGTGGATTGCTCAAGTTCATATCACACACACACTCTTGATAAAATTGCTTTCATAAAAGAATTTTATGTTTAGAAAAGATTTTTCATTTTGGAAAATATCTACTTTGGTTTTTGGTATTTCTCATATACATCTTAACCAAAACCAAGATTTATGATTAAGTCAAAAACATAGATAATTCATCTCTATTGTGTAGTGGATCATATCCATACACACTATGCTTTATAAGTTCAAAATATCTTGTTTTTGTATTTTGTGAAGTTATGGAAAAACAAGTTTTAGAAAAACATATTTTTAGAAAAATAGTTTTTATTTTGATTGAAACTATTTTTTAGATTTACTGAGAATTTATGGGATTTTTATTATGTTAAAAAGACCTATTTCAAATCCCTTAACTGTGCACAGACTTAGAGCTGGCTGTCAGGCCAGTTTGGTCGACTGGGCGGTCGACCGAATCAAGGTCCGGTCGACCGTGCAGTCGACCGACGTGCACAGACCTGTGCACGTCTGGCAGCACAGTGGTCCGGTCGACTGGACGGTCGACCGCTGCAGAGAGTTCTGCTCTCTGTTTGTTTCGGTCGACCGACCGATCGACCGGAGGCTCCAACGGTCGGATTTTTGACCGTTGGCGGTCGACCGGCCGGTCGACCGGCAGCTCTGACAGACCCCAACGGTCAGATTTTTCTGACCTCTATAAAAGGGGGTTTGGTCATTGTTTTGAGCTAAGATTTTTGGGAGAATTAGAGCCAGTTTTCTTAGTCTTTTTCAGAAGTTTTCTCCACAAAATAGTAAGCAAATATTTCCTATCTAAAGGGAAGATTTTATCAAGAGTGTAAAAGAGATTCTTGTTTTCTCATGACTTTATTTTCATGAGTCTTATATGTACTTTATTGACTTTGAGTGTTATTGGTTGAGTGATTTTCATGTTTCATGGATATGTTATTGTTTTTATTCCTTACTTGAAGGATTTCGTACTAGTTTACAACTTTTATCATAAAACTAGTTGCGTATTCTTCATTTTGGTAGAGTTTTTTAAACATGTTATATTTTCAAATCCTATTTTTAAAAACCCCTACCCATCCATGGGTGGTTGGATGGGCGATCATGCATTGTATGCTTAATTGAAAATTATTTTAACATGTGCATGAAAGGGAGGTATTTATGAGTTATACACTTAATTTTCATTGTGTTTTCAATTGGTATCACAATTGATATTTATTTTGTATACTCATATTTGTTTCTATATATGTATGCTTTAACTTCAAATAGTACCAATTTCGATTGGTATTTAATTTTCATACATATATATGTGCTTTGATTGTGCTTACTATATTTTTATATCCTTGAGCACAAATTTTGCCATGCTAAGCTTGATTTAGTCCTTAATGACAATTATTTTTCAAATTGGTATCTTATACAAGCTTATGCGTTGTTTTCATTAGTATTTCATAAAGGGAGAGAAAATTCATGTTTTACTTTTCAATCAGTTTTGTTTTCCATTGTATCTTACTCCCACTCTTTATTTTGAAAAATGATATCTTAGTTTTCATTTGGTTTCCTATGCTCCTAATGAAAATTATTTTCAATTGGTGTATGTTTCATTTTCAATATTGATATCAAGAATACTAAATTGATATTATTCTTTATTTGGTATCTCTATTGCAAAATAATTTTTGTGTTTAACCAAAAAAAGATTAGTTTATGTTTTTCAATTGGTATCAAAAGTGTAAAATATTTTCAATTTGTACAAATTTTTACAATTGGTATCAAGATTTTCGATATATTTATATCTTTCAATTGGTATCAATTTTTTTTGTATCTTCAAAATGTTTTGTTTATTTTCAGTTTGTATCATAAATTGGTATCATGATGTTTCCATGTATACCTTCATACTAAATTGATATATTTTTCAATTGGTATCATAATGTTTTGATGTGTATTGCTTATATGCAAGGGAAGCTTAACATCTTCTCTATATATAGATTCATGTTGAGTGTATGTCGTATTGAAGTGATTGACTTTTCTTTGGCATGTAGTACACGTGTGTAGTAGGAGCTTCACATCTCCTTTTATACATTGCATATTATGCTTTATGTGGTTAAGGTTTAGTCATCTCTTTTCATATAAATGCATGTATGCAGGGGGAGTTAACTTCACGTCTCTCCTCTTCATGAATGTATATAGTATATACACCTTTATTGTTTGATTTATGCGAAAAGGGAGAAAAATATTATTTATGCCCTTTATTGTTTGTACCCCTTTTTTGATGAATTGACAAAAAGGGGGAGAGATATTTTGGAGTTTGATATATGTATGTTTGTTTTATTTGTTTAATATGCATGTTTATTTAAATTTGTTCTCTTACCATTGATATCAAGAGCATCTTTTGTTGGTATTAAGAGTTTTTGTTGGTATCAAGAGCAACATTTTTTATCTCTTACCATTGGTATCAAGAGCATCTTTTGTTGGTATCAAGAGTTTTTGTTGGTATCAAGAGCTACATTTTTTAAGAACATTTTTATTTTAAAATTGGTATCAAGAGCATGTTTATTTCATTGGTATCAAAAATCATGTTTATTTTATTTCCTTATTTTATGCATGTTTATGCATATTTATATTGAGCATTCATGACATATCTTTATTGTTTATTGCTATGCATGAATTAAGGGGGAGCTTCTATGAAGCTTAACTTTAATCCATGCATATATAACTCCATGAGTTTTGTCATCATCAAAAAGGGGGAGATTGTTGGCCCAGAGACCCTTCACTATAGTTTTGATGATGATTAACTCATGTAGTTATAGTTTACTATTGATCTTGTAATATTTAGTTTCAGATATTTGATCAAGATATTAGTAGGTGATTAGCATCAACAAAGGTGTTTTTAAAGCTTTCATATGTTGATTCAAGAGGTCGAGCGTCAAGTTCACATCTAGTACTCGGATGGAGTCAAGCTCGGTGGATTACGTTTGGATTGAGTCGACTTGGAGACGGAGTTCTATAAGAAGACATCAGTTTGTTTAGTTTAAGATTTTGTTTAGATCTTGTGTAAAGATTAGATAGTGTTGATATGCTCAAGTTCACTATACACACACATTTATTTTAAGTTTATTGGTTTTTGGTTTTCAGTTTAACCAATATTGGATTTCATGTCAAAAACATAGATATAGTATTTTTCATGTATATTGGATTCTATCCGTATACAATATGCTTCAAAGTTGTTTAAATATCATGTTTTTGTATTTACATGTGTTTTGAAAAATCGGATTTCCATTTCAAAAATTCAGGTTTTAGAAAATACGGATTTTGGTTTAAGGCAAATTTTCAATCACACAAAAATGGTTCAAATTGTTTATAATATGTGTTGAATTTTTGTCACACATATTTGTATTTTAAAGATATAATAAGAACTGATTTTTGTAGAATTTATGTGATTTTATGGATTTAATCAAAGATAAAAACCCAAGTTTTTAAATCCTAAAATGACTGTACTGGCTATCTGCCGATCGACCGGACCGGTCGACCGTAGCAGAAGTCGGTCGACCGGTCCGGTCGACCAATGTGCACAAAACGTGCACGCAGCCAGGGCTGGTGGGCCGGTCAACCGGGCGGTCGACCGTCCAGAGAGTTCTGCTCTCTGAAAATGGCACCGGTCGACCGGCAGAGAGCTGCTACTCTCTATATCCAGTCCCGGTCGACCGGAAGGGCAAAACTGCCCTATCCAGCTGCCAATGGGCAGATTTATTTTGGGGCTATAAATACCCCATTCTTTGGCTGATTTCACCAAGAATTTCAAGAGCAAAATTTCTCACCTTTACAAGTGTTTTACATCAAGTTATTTTTTGGGTTCAAAAGATCTATCTTCATTTGTTTAAAGAGTTAGAAAAATCAAAGAAAAAGAGAAGTCTTTGGGATTTATTTTTGTTCTTCATTTCCATTATATCATAGAAGTTTTCCCAAGTATTTTCTTTGTGTTTTTGATTTCCAATCTCTTTATTTTCTCACACTTGAGCTTATCATATCTATCCTATCTATTAGGATCTTTGTTTTGTGGGAAAATTAGTTTGTGGTTGAGAGACACCACCAAGTGTTATAACCTTCCATTCATTGTGATATCCCTTTAGTGAGAGGTGACTGTGTTGAAATCTCTCTAGTGGAGGTGATTTGGAAGTGGTGTTTGTATCTCTCTAGTGAGAGTGATTGTGGAGATTGTGTTGGAATCCCTCAAGTGTGAGGTGATTGTTGTTGGTGTTGGCTTTGAGCCTAATCCCTCTAGTGAGAGGTTGATTGTTGTTTGGCTAAGCGCCTAACCCTCTAAGTGTAGAGGTGTTTTTTGTTTGTGCCTTGCCTCTAGTGACAGGTTGTATTTGAGAGAGGAGTTGTGTACTCCCAAATTGTATTTACTCAAATCTCAGTGAAAGTTCCCTGTGTGGGAAGTCCTGTGTGGACGAGTTAGCGGAAATCCTTCTGTGTGTAGGCGGGGACATAGAGCTGGGTGCTCGAACCTCAAAATATATCTTTGTGTTTGCGTTTGATCCAGTTTCTCTAACTCTCTCTTTTATATTATACCTTGCATCATTCATATTTCTCATTCATACTTATATGCTTGGTATTGTTGTTTGTGTGTCATATTTGTGTTCAACCAAGAGAGTTTCATATAGCACCTCAACTCTTATTCAGAGGAATTTAGAGGAGATAGTCCAGAGCCCTTCACCAGGAATTCGGCTACATACTTTGGTTACACTAAGTGTGTTGCAATTAGTTTTTAATTCCGCATTATTTGTCATTAGATTAGCCTTACACCTATTCACCCCCCTCTAGGTGTACTTTCAATACCAAGCATATATATGATATGAAGAATATGATGCAATACAAGATATAAAAGAGAGAGTTTAGAGATAGAGGATCAATCGCAAACACCGAGATATGTTTCGAGGTTCGAGCCACTGCTCTACGTCCCCGCCTTCACACAGAAGGATTTTCACTATATATCCACACAGGACCTCCCATACAGGAAACCTCCACCGAGGATTTGGTAATACTAGCTTAGGAGTATACAACTCCTCTCTCCAACAAAACAACCTCTACACAAGAGGCAAGACACAACAACAATCACCTCTACACAAAGAGGGATGGGCACTAAGCCAAACAGCAATCACCTCTACACTTAGAGGGATAGACACAAAGCCAAATAACCACAACAATCTCCTCTATACTAGAGGGATTACCACCAACCCAAAACACAATCTCAATCACCTATACACAAGAAGGATGAACACAAACCCAAAGCACAACCTCCTTTACACTTAGAGGGATAGAAACAAAGCCACAAGCAATTAGTGATCTCAAGGACCACAAACAACCTTAGTGATCACAAAAGACCACAAACCAATTTTCCCACAAAAATAAGATCCTATAGATAGGATAGAGATGATAGCTAATTAGTCTCTAATTTTGCATAATTTTCATCACATTCTCATATTTATTTCATGTAAAATTCTACTAATAAATCCTTGCTTGCTTGATCCTAGGTCCATGGTGGGTAAATGAAGAAGAAGGTCTAAATCACCATTATTTGGTGATTAAAAGGCTTAAAAGATAGCTATTGACCTAGAGAGCTGACTCTGTCAAAATCAGGAGCGTTAGCCAACAGGGGGACAACAACGCAGAACGCAGCAGGCGGCGCCGCACGTGCCGCCCAAGGAAAGCCGCGGAAACGCGGCATTTTGCCGCGAAAACACGGCCAAACCAGAAACCAAGAGATCCAGCCGACAGGGGGACAACTAGGCGGCGCTGCGCGCGCCGTTTGGGGTCACGTCTTGTCCCCTGCCCCCCCTCTTCGTTGGTGCCTATAAATAGTCCTCTGGGGTTTGCAGAAAGGGAGATCCAGAGAGTTGGAGAGAAATTTGTAATCTTTTTTAGGTTTTGTAGTTGTTGTTTGTACGCGCCGGAAAAAGGAATAAAGGGTGTTCGCTGTAAAATTTCCTTAAATCAGATGAAAAATTACAACAAAACTGTTTTCCTTCCAGTTACAAGGGAGGGAGGATGTTGAATCTTGAATCCTCCCTTTGTTTAAGGATGGGTTCTTCAGGTGGCGGTGGAGAGTAAATCTTATTCTCCGTTGACCGGATGACCGTCGGGATCGTCAGGGATCTTCTCTTTGGCTGGTAGAAGGAGTAACACAGCTCTGTCTACCAAAACTCTCAAAGAGAAGGTAGGCAAAGGGCAACTCGTACGCAGCGAGCTTGTTGAAGAGTTGAGCTCTCTCTCTCTCTCCTGTATCTGTCTGTCTCTTTCTTGTTTCTTGTCTTCGTCCTCTTGATCGGCCGACCAAAAAAGAGTTCTCCTCTTCATAGCGACGGGGCTATTTATAGAGGTTCCAGGGGTGAACGTGTCCCCTAAAAACGCTCCACAATAAGGGGCCAACTTTCCCGCTTCCCCGCTATATGGGTGGTGACTGGCCCCATAACCAGGGCGGTTGTAACCGAGGCGTGGGCCTTGGACCCTCGCACCCTGAGGTTGAGACGCGGGTGTCGAGCCCACGCGCCTTGATGTTGAGACGCGGGTGTCGAGCCCACGCGCCTTGATGTTGAGACGCGGGTGTCGAGCCCACGCGCCTTGATGCTGAGACGCGGGCTTTGGGCCCTCGCGCCTTGAGTTTGAGACGCAGGCTTTGGACCCTCGCGCCTTGGTGCTGAGACGCGGGTGTTGAGCCCACGCGCCTTGAGTTTGAGACGCGGGTTTTGGATCCTCGCGCCTTGGTGCTGAGACACGGGTGTTGAGCCATGCGCCTTGAGTTTGAGACGCGGGTTTTGGACCCTCGCGCCTTGGTGCCGAGACGCGGGTGTTGAGCCTTCGCGTCTAGAACTTGAAACTCTGCTTTTTAATGGCTTGTCTTTTAGTGATATTTAGACAGCCTACAGAACCCCCTCCAAAGTTTTCGATATTTCGCAGCTAACTGGGACGGATTTCGAAATACTTTGGACTCTAGCTGAATTCACCTTTATGACTGGACTGTTAATGCTCCGGGTTTGATCTTATCTGGAGTTGGTCTTCGTGAGTGTACTATTGAACTCTTTGAGGCCACCAGAGTTGATCGTGTTGAGTGTCTAGATACACAGTCTAAACCTCCCCGATTGCTTTTAGTCTGTCATGGGTGCACTTTAAGCCAGGAGTGGACGATCGTCTGCTTGTGCCAGTGTACTGTTGAACTGATTTTGCAGAAGCAAGGACTGAACGCCAGCTCTTTTTGAGACGCAGGGATAGTACTGCTTTAAAGACGCGACTTTCACAGGGTGCATCTTTTGAAAATGGAAACGCGACTGATATTGCATAAGGCAGACGCGATGCTAGGCCGGATTGGACGAATGCGAACTTCGGAGAGACGCGTCTCTTTGGAATAAAGATGCGACTTTTTGGACGCATTTATGGAGGTGCTGATGGGGCACGTCCATCGAAGAGACGCGGCCGTCGGGTGCGAATCCGTGCCATGTCATGAGTGCACTGTCAGTTATCCTGGGGAACCGACGGGACATCACCTTTTGGCGCGCGGACTTCCCGGTTCATTAAATGATCTGTTCCACGCGTCAAGCGATGACTCGCTGTAGAACTAATCGAGCCACGCGCCGCGTATCTTTGCAAATCTTTGTGCCTATAAATGGCAACAGTCAGAGAGATATCCTCTTCTTCTCCGAGTGCATCTGTTAGGATTTTAGAAAGAGGATCTTTGTTCATCACTTTTCATTTCTCCTTCATCGGACTCTTGATCACCAATGGCACCCAAAGCCAAGCCAACCACATCATCCTCAAAGGCGGCCGTCGCCGAGGCCCAGAGGGGCGGTTCCTCCGCGCACGAAGTCCTTTTCCCTTAAAATGGGCCCCGTTTGCTGAAGGGACGCAACTTTAGGTCACGCGGACATTCCTCTGGAATGCAGGTGGACGTCATTCAGTCTGAAAAGGGAACGCCTTGTACGCGCCGGAAAAAGGAATAAAGAGTGTTCGCTGTAAAATTTCCTTGAATCAGATGAAAAATTACAACAAAACTGTTTTCCTTCCAGTTACAAGGGAGGGAGGATGTTGAATCTTGAATCCTCCCTTTGTTTAAGGCTGGGTTCTTCAAGTGGCGGTGGAGAGTGAATCTTGTTCTCCGTTGACCGGATGACCGTCGGGATCGTCAGGGATCTTCTCTTTGGCTGGTAGAAGGAGTAACACAGCTCTGTCTACCAAAACTCTCAAAGAGAAGGTAGGCAAAGGGTAACTCGTACGCAGCGAGCTTGTTGAAGAGTTGAGCTCTCTCTCTCTGTCTGTCTCTCTGTATTGTCCTTGTGCCGCCGTGTGCGTCTCTTTCTCTCCGAGCGCCTTCTCTCCTCCTCGTCGTCTTCTTCTCGTTGTCGTCGTCCCCGTGGTTCATAGCGACGGGGCTATTTATAGAGGTTCCAGGGGTGAACGTGCCCCCCTAAAAACGCTCCACAATGAGGGGCCAACTTTCCCGCTTCCCCGCTATATGGGCGGTGACTGGCCCCATAACCAGGGCGGTTATAACCGAGACGTGGGCCTTGGACCCTCGCGCCCTGAGATTGAGACGCGGGTGTCGAGCCCTCGCGCCTTGAGGTTGAGACGCGGGTGTCGAGCCCACGCGCCTTGATGTTGAGACGCGGGTGTCGAGCCCACGTGCCTTGAGTTTGAGACGCGGGTGTCAAGCCCACGCGCCTTGATGTTGAGACGCGGGTGTCGAGCCCACGCGCCTTGATGCTGAGACGCGGGTTTGGACCCTCACGCCTTGATGCTGAGACGCGGATGGACTCTCACGCCTTGATGCTGAGACGCGGGTGGACTCTCACGCCTTGATGCTGAGACTCGGGTGTTGAGCCTTCGCGTCTAGAACCTGAAACTCTGCTTTTTAATGGCTTGTCTTTTAGTGATTTTTAGACAGCCTACAGAACCCCCTCCAAAGTTTTCGATATTCCGCAGTTAACTGGGACGGATTTCGAAATACTTTGGACTCTAGCTGAATTCACCTTTATGACTGGACTGTTAATGCTCCGGGTTTGATCTGATCTGGAGTTGGTCTTCGTGAGTGTACTGTTGAACTCTTTGAGGCCACCAGAGTTGATCGTGTTGAGTGTCTAGATACACAGTCTAAACCTCCCCGATTGCTTTTAGTCTGTCATGGACGCACTTTAAGTCAGGAGTGGACGATCGTCTGCTTGTGCCAGTGTACTGTTGAACTGATTTGCAGAAGTAAGGACTGAATGCCAGTTCTTCTCTTTTTTTTTGAAAAGCAGAGATGGTACTGCTTTAAAGACGTGAGTTTCATGGGGTGCGTCTTTTGGCAATGGAAACGCGACTGATATTTCTTCAGGCAGACGCAATGCTAGGCCAGATTGGACGAATGCGAACTTCGGAGAGACGCGTCTCTTTGGAATAAAGATGCGACTTTCTGGACGCATTTATGGAGGTGCTGATGGGGCACGTCCATCGAAGAGACGCGGCCGTCGGGTGCGAATCCGTGCCATGTCATGAGTGCACTGCCAGTTATCCTGGGGAACCGACGGGACATCACCTTTTGGCGCGCGGACTTCCCGGTTCATTAAATGATCTGTTCCACGCGTCAAGCGATGACTCGCTGTAGAACTAATCGAGCCACGCGCCGCGTATCTTTGCAAATCTTTGTGCCTATAAATGGCAACAGTCAGAGAGATATCCTCTTCTTCTCCGAGCGCATCTGTTAGGGTTTTAAAAAGATGATCTTTGTTCATCACTTTTCATTTCTCCTTCATCGGACTCTTGATCACCAATGGCACCCAAGGCCAAGCCAACCGCATCATCCTCAAAGGCGGCCGTCGCTGAGGCCCAGAGGGGCGGTTCCTCCACGCAGGAAGTCCTTTTCCCTTAAAATGGGCCCCGTTTGCTGAAGGGACGCAACTTTAGGTCACGCGGACATTCCTCTGGAATGCAGGTGGACGTCATTCAGTCTGAAAAGGGAACGTGAATTCCTGGACGCGGCTTTCTCATCTGCGTCTTGATGTAACTTCCCAGGCGTTAAATGCGGCCTGACTTAAAGATTTCATGAGATCTTTGAACGTCAAGTCTTCACTGACGATTGGGAAACCGGGTCGTCCGTTGTTTCCCGAAACAGTTGTCCACGCGTTGGTTCCTCATTGGACTCAGGCGTTAATGCCTTTTAATACAAAACCGGAGCTGGCGGTTTGAGACCAGCGTCTGCGACGCTTCCCGAAGCAACGTTCCACGCGTCAGACTCCTATTGGACTTTGACGGTCGTGCGGTCATTAAGGCCGATGGTTTTGATTAATGAACCATTAATAACAGTTATCAGGGGCTGCCTATAAATAGGGCTCACCCTCTCCCTCTTTGACAACCCAAACTTAGACTGTTTTCTTTTGATTTGCTCTGAGAAATTCCGCCTTCTTCAGAGTTTCTAACAGGGGTCTGTCTCCATGGATGAAGGTGACTCTGTGGATGAAGATGACCCAGAGCTTTCATGCTTCTATTTGGTCTTTTCAGGAGAAAGCGTCTCTTTGATCATCTTTCATGTCCACGTTCTAATGCAGAGAGTTCAACTCTTGATAGAGGCCTCTGCGGGTATGCCGTCCCGACTTACCATGATATTTTTAGTCCACCTAGGCTTGCACCTTGGCATCTCTTAAAGAGATATCACCATCTGGATGAAGTCTTAGTTGGTGCATTCCCTTTTTTTTTGGAATTTGCGCCATCGACTTGAACTTCTCTGGACGCGAATACAGAAGTCTTTGGCACTTGGCGCTGGCTTTGCTCATGAAGCTCGCGTTTTAAGGCCACTGACTTGGATGAATTCCAACTCGGGTTGAAGGTTTCAGACCCGAATCTTGCAACTCCTGTTCATTCAACAGGGAGATGGCAATTTTTTCGGCGTCTGAGTCTTTTCGCGCCTGGTGTGCTAGACGCAGATACAAAAAATTGGACTGCGTTTGAACCCTGCGTGTATCACAGTTTTAACTTGCGTCTGTTTCTGCCACCGCGGAAGTTTTGGCTCACTGCGTGGGTCATTCCCGCGTCTGTAGTCTTCGGCAATAACTGCGTCTGTCACTTAGTTTTCTCTGTTGAAGTGTACTAAGTTCCAGATGTTCTGATTCCTTTGTTTATTCCTTGCAGGTAGGCTTGATCGTCCTTTTTCAGGTTCGCTGTTCCTTGGAAGAATATTTCGGCCGGCGAACTTGTTCGATGTTCGTCCACAAGGGAAGAAATCATGGTCCCCGTCGTCCACAAGGGAAGAAATCACAATCCCTGACGGGGACTTAACCCTCGTCAAGATCTCTTTGGACGCGATGCACCAGTCATGCTTGCGGGCTGGTCACGATCACAGTGAGTATGGCGGCGGGGGGGTTACGTTGGATATAGTGGCAGATAGCATCCCCTTCCTCTCTCACCCCAGAAGTGACATCAAGGACACTCCATGTTTGTTGGATGGCCTTCTGGCGAAAGAGATGCTCATGAATGAAGGGTTGCATGGCTTTCTGCTGCCACCGGACCTCAAGAACACCATTGCTCTTAGCTTAGTCAGTTAGAGCTCTTTCGATGTTTACGTCATGCACCATAGTGCAATCGGCTCCAATTGTCGCCACAGTTTGGCGCTTTTTCAAACATCGTGCACTTGGAATCGATGCGGCTTCAAGGAGTGAGTACAGCCTCTGAGAGAGAGAGGGACTTCTTTGTACTCCTTAATTGTAACACTCAATCTTATTGTATAAGAGAGCGTTTTGTATCACTTTCATATGCCTGGATATAAATAAAAGTGACATTTTTCTTTTTGTCTCTTCTATTGTCTTGAACTATCTTGTTTCTTTTTTTTTTAGTCAGACGCATAGAAGCAAAGGACTTTGACTTGTCAAAACTATGATGATAATTTCAAACAGTCAATCCTATTTTTTTTGAACTCCCCAATGCTGTCAGAGGTGTAATATTAACTTGACAAGAGATAGGATAATTTTGTGGACATGTCAATCTATAAAGGAGAATGACAAGTGAAACTCGTACCCCCAGGGAAAATGGGCCTTTATCAAGGTTTAGGATTCACTTGATTAAGCTCAGCTGGGGATTTGAAGGAAAACACTGTTAATGGTGTAGTATTAACCTAACAATGTGTTTAGGTAGACTTGTTATTCTGTTGAAGAGAATAACAAGTGAGACTAGACTCGCAGGGAATCTAGGAAAATCTTTACCGTTAGAGGTATGATATTAACTTAACGGGTTGAAAGTTGTCTTGCCAGAAGTGTGATGTTAACTCGACAAGAATGTGAATCAGAGGTGTGATATTAACTTGACTCAGAAGCATTTCAGCTTTCGTTTGGGAAACTGAAAGTGTCACTGACATAGGTGTGATTTTTAACTTGCCAGTGAGGGTAATGCTAGAGGTGTAATGTTGAACTTGGCATTGGTCATCTCAACTCCTATACGAAAGTTTGAGGGAAATTCATTGTTATAGGTGTATTGTTGAACTTTAACAATGACTTAGATGCTAGAGGTGTAGTGTTAAACTTAGCATTGTTCATTTCAGCTTCGATATGGAAGTCTGAGGAAAAGGTGACTGTCAGAGGTGTGATGTTAACTTGACAGAAACTCGATGTACTGTTTAGAAGTATAGTGTTAACTTAACAGTAATTTGTCAGAGGTGTGGTATTAACTTGACAGAAATTGATTTGCGATATGAGCAATTTGAGGACTTGTCATTCTATTGATGAAAACTGACAGGTGGAATTTGGAGTGCCAGAGGTATAGTGTTAACTTGACAACAACTGTATTTTGTAGACCTACCATTCTGTGGATGAGAATTGGTAAGGGATTATGGAGGGGAGAGTGGAGTTGAGTCCACTTAGGATTTTTAGCAAATCCTCAGCTATCAACGGATTTGAGGTGCCTTTACCAACCACCGTTTGAGTTGGGCTAGCCATGCTATTCCCCTCAGCATGATGAGTTGTCGAAGACTTATGTTGGGCTTGGAAGCCAACATTTTCCTCTATCCTTAGCCGTCGGAGGCGTTGGATCAAATGGGAACATGTCCCTTAGGATTTTTAGCAAATCCTCAGCTGTCAACGGGTTTGAGGTGCCTTTACCAACTACCGTTTGAGTTGGGCTAGCCATGCTATTCCCCTCAGCATGATGAGTTGTCGAAGACTTATGTTGGGCTTAGAAGCCAACATTTTCCTCTATCCTTAGCCGTCGGAGGCATTGGATATTAATGAAGAAACTCTTCTTATTTTGATCAGAGGTGTAATTTTGAACGTGATCGGAGGAGGAGTACTATTAAGGATAGTACTTCTTCAAGAATCTGCCATTGATCGGCATTATGAGTGTATCGCCATTTGAGATTATGAGGCGATATGATCCATTCGAGTAGACTGACTCTACCACAAACGGTCCTTCCCATTTGGGTTGGAATTTTCCTTTTATCTTGTGCGTCATCACCATGGGTCTTCGACGGCTAAGACAAGATCGCCTTTCCTGAAAGTCCGCACCTTAACTTTCTTGTTGAAGGCTTTGATAATTCAAGCTTGGTAAAGCTCGATTTGTTGTTGGGCCTGCAAACGCTTATCGTCTAAGGCCTCCAATTCCTGGAATCGCTGTCGATGCTTCTCCTCGGTTGTCATCTCCGCTGTCAAGGCGACGCGTAGAGATGGAATTTGGATTTCCAGTGGAAGTACGGCTTCACATCCATATACCAAAGAAAATGGCGTGGCTTTAGTTGGGGTTCGCACAGTGGTGTGGTAGGCCCATAAGCATTCACCTAGCTTATCGTCCCAGTCTCGTTGACTTTTCGAGACGAACTTCTTGAGAAGCTTGCCAATAGTCTTGTTGAAAGCTTCTGCGAGGCCGTTAGCGGCAGGATAGTATGCCGTTGAGGACACACTCTGGATTCTGAACTTAGCGCAGAATCTCTGGAACGCCTGGCTGATGAACTGGGGTCCATTGTCATGGACAATTCGCCGAGGTACACCAAAACGGTAAATGACGTGATGCTTCACGAACTTGATCACGTTAGACGATTTTACCTCCTTCAAAGGAACGGCCTCAGCCCATTTGGAGAAGTAATCGGTTATTGCCAAAATGAATCGATGTCCTTTTGATGATGGTGGGCTGATAGGGCCAACCACATCCATTCCCCACATTTCAAATGGCCAGGTAGAAGCCGTGGAGTGAAGGTAGTCTGGTGCTTGATGGATGAAATCACCATGTACTTGGCAGGCATGACATCTTTTGGCATAGGTGATGGCGTCGGCAATCATCTTGGGCCAATAGTAACCCAACCTTTGGAGTCGATGTACCAATTTTGGGCAGGGTTGGTGGGCTCCACACATGCCGTCGTGGGCTTCTTTCAATACCTCTTGTGCCTCCTTTGGTGAGAGGCACCGGAGCAAGACCCCGTCATGCGATCGACAATACAATGTTCGTGTAATCGCATTGTAGTAAAATTTAGGGGCTTTCCTTCGAATGGCAGCCGCTTCTTTGGCGTCCTCAGGCAGGATGCCATACAAGACATAGTCGATATAGGGGAATCGCTAGTCTTTAAGCTCTGGCCCGGTTACAATTCCAGCGCTTCTTTGCCTTGATACCCTCCCTTTGACTCCTGATAGTCTTCGAGGGCAGTTCTCGGGCAATACAGGTCGTGGCTGTAGACGAATACCTTCTCCATTGCTCCAGCTTGAAGAGCTAAGGAGGCCGCGAGGGACGCCAGTGCATCTGCATGCGCATTTTGCCTGCGCGGTACATGATCGATGTAGAAGTTTGTGAACCTCTCGGCCATGTGGATAGTTACGTTGTAGTAGGGTACTAGGTCCTCATGTCTGACTTCGTACTCCCCGCGAACTTGGCTAACAATGAGTTTGGAGTCACCGTATGCCTCGAGATTTTTAACGCCAATCTCATCGGCGAACTGCATCCCAATTAAAAGAGCGTTGTACTCCGCCACATTGTTGGAGCAAGGCTCAGTTAGCGAGACGGCTCGGGGGATCACATAGTTCTGTGGCGAGACGAGTACTACTCCTACCCCCGCTACTGTATGTCCCTTTGGGCTTGTTCTCGATGCACCGTCGAAGAAAAGTTGCCATACTTGACTTTCAAACGATGTCTGAGTCAAACAGACTTCGACGACTTCATCTGGGAGATCCTCGTAGAGTTTGGCTGCCCTCGGTCTGGGTGTTCAGCCAGGAAATCCGCCACCGCTTGTCCTTTAATGGCCTTCTGTGATAAAAAGTGCATTTCATATTGAGATAACAATATGGCCCATTTTGCCAGTCGGCCATTTAGCGATGAAGGTTTTGTCATGAGTAACCTCAAGGGGTTGACTTTTGATATGACATTTATGGTTTGGCCTACCAAATAGTGTCGCATTTTCTGAACAGCGAACACCAACGCCAAACATTCCTTCTCGATCGGGTTGTACCGATGTTCGGCTCCGATCATTGTTCTACTCAAATAGTAGATTGCTTGTTCTCGTCCTTGATCATCATTCTGAGCTAGTAGAGCTCCCAAAGAATGATCCATTGCTCGAACGTACACCAGGAACGGCTTTCTGGATACCGGAGCTGTAAGGACTGGTGGTTGGGTGAGGTATTGCTTGATTTCCTCAAATGCTTGTTGGCAAGCGTCGTCCCAAATGAACGAGGCACCCTTCTTCATTAATTTGGCGAAGGGGTGGCATCTTCCGGAGAGGTTTGATATAAACCTGCGGATGTACGCCAATCGTCCTTGCAATCCCCTGAGCTCCTTGAGGCTTCTCGGGGGTTGCATCTCCTGGATAGCGCGGATCTTTTCCGGGTCCAAATGGATTCCTGTGGAAGTTACAACAAATCCTAGGAATTTGCCACTGGCCACCCCCAGGAAGGACTTGGTGGGATTCATCTTCAATTGATGAACCCGCATGATATCAAAGACAACCTTCAGGTCAGATATGTGATCATCTTTAGTGCGGCTTTTTACCGCGATGTCGTCAACATAACACTCCACCGTTTTGCATATTTGCTGATGGAAAATGGCATTCATGGCCCTTTGATATGTTGCCCCTGCATTCTTCAGTCCGAAGGGCATGACGGTGTAGCAATATACCCCTAGAGGTGTCCTGAAGGAGGTATGCTTTTCGTCATCAGGATACATTTTAATTTGATTGTATCCTGAGAATCCATCCATGAAGGACATTCGTTCGAATCCACAAGTATTGTCAATCATGACATCTGTGATTGGCAGTGGGAATTCGTCTTTGGGGCAAGCCTCGTTTAGATCACGGAAGTCGATGCAGATCCGGATCTTCCCATTCTTCTTGGCAACTGGGACAATGTTAGCTACCCAGTCGGGATGTTGTTCTTCCCTGATGAAGCCAGAATCAATAAGTTTTCTGACTTCTGATTGAATTGCCTCCATTATTTCTGGACAGAACCGTCGCTGCTGTTGTTTGACAGGTTTTGCGTCCGGATTGATGTTGAGGCGGTGCATAGCCACTTGAGGATCAAGTCCAAGCATGTCCTCGTAATTCCAGGCGAAGACGTCTATATACTCTTGTACAAGAGATATTAGATCCTTCTTCTCCGAAGGTGACAGGCCGTCACTTATGAAGGGCTTAGGATTGGCCTCATCTCCTAGATTGACTTGAACAACCTTATCTTCTGTGGGTGGCTCGCGCTGTTCAAAGCGGGTATCCCAAAGAGTATTTAAATGTTTGATCCAAGGATCTGTATCAGATTGGATCATTTCTTCATCTCCGTCTTCCAGGTGGCTTGTTGAAACCATGTTCACTGAAAGTTCTCTGAAGATGTTGCCGACACTGACATTCGACTCCCACGATGACGTGCCTGAAGAGTAATTATGACCTGATGGCCCTCCAGAATCAGAGGCTGATGGGATCAGAGTCGATACATAGCCCAACCCCCGGCGCGTCCGATGATAATAATCGGGTGCTTTCCCTTTCGGCACAAAGGATCAAAGTAGCGTTCTTCTTCCTTTGCCGAAGTTCAACCCGGGTCTGTTGGTTAGATCGTACCCCATGCACTTCATCATTTTGAGCGCTTTTGGTTCATAATAACCGAACTGAGGGGATTCCTCCTCGCCTTCCGATTCTTCGCGGGGCGTTGGTTCAGACGAGATTCGCCCAAAAAGAATTGGTTTTTGGCCTTTCCGTCTGGCTGGAACCATAAATATAGATTCTTGCGCATTATCATTATCTTGGTATGTCCCGAAGGATGATTTTACTGGTACATGCAATGATGTCAAAGCATCCATTGCCGATCAGAGGTCATCATCTACATCAGTGCTAGTATCTGACGGTATTGAATCAGAAGCAAACACAAAAAAATACGCTAAATCTAATTCTTCATTAATGTACCAACCGCCTACATCGTCGGTGGTATTATCAACATCGAGCTTATCAATGCTCTTTACAAGTGGTTCTAACTCCCATAGGCACTCTTCTTTTTCAGGCTCAGTGTCAGCCTCATTACCAGAGTCTGGCTCCTCTAGTTGCGGGGTTTCATTTGTCTCCACAGGATCCTGATATAGGAGGGAATCTGTGAAATAATTTTCGACCCCTTTAAACGGATACCTTTCGGCGATCAACTTTTGAATCTTTCCACTCCCGTCAATGTATTTCATGACTTGGTGGAGAGTGGAGGGAACGATGGAGTTGCGGTGAATTTATGGTCGTCCCAACAGTAGGTTGTAGGAAGTGTCAGCATCAATGACGTAGCATGTCACTTCTGACTTGAGGCTTCCAATCTGGCATTTGAGCTTGATCTTCCCCATCGGACGGGTGCCATTGGCATTAAACCCGTAAATGGTTGTCTGGGTAGGGCTCAGACGATAGGTGGGGATGCCCAGATGTTGCATGACCCGGCGAGGCATGATGCTCAACGCGGACCCTGGATCTACCTGAATGTGGTTCACCTCAGACGATCCAATATACCCTGTGAAGTAGAGGGGTCGATCATGCTTCCCTTTAACCTGCATATCATCTGCTGTGAAGGTAATGCAGGGAGCATTTGGGGAGGTGTGGAGGCAATTCTCTACATCTTCCTCCTTCGGCACCTGGGTCATGAAGACCTCAGCATTTGCCAGAGCTTCTTGTAGAGCTTCTCTGGTCGACTTTGATAGTCTAAGAAGTTCATACAAGGTAATGCGTGCCGGGATGTTAGCTAGTTGAGCCAGGACATCAAAGCGGTAAGGTGTCGTGGATCCTTCCACTACACCTTTCGAAAGAACTCGAGAAAACCGAGTATCTTTCTGTTTCTCCACAAGTTGTTTTGTGGAGGGCTTGGTTGGCTCTACAGCTGGTTGTGGAGGAGTTACTGCCACTTCGCCATACTTTTTCAAATACGGCTGCCCCGAACGGGTTTCTGCCACCAGCTGACTAGGTCCTGCGGCCAGAACTATTGTCTCCTCTTCTGAGTCGGTTAGCGAGGGAATATCAGTTTTCGCTTCTCGAGAAGAGGCACACACCACGTTGCAGGATGAAGCCTTTGCCTTGCCTTTGGACTTCCTGCTGGTCACAGTAGTCCATTGCTGGCTGTCCACAAGGTCAGGATGAACCCACATGACTTCTCCCTGAGGGGTGGGAACAGGTACCAGGCCTTTCTCTTACTGTTGATGAGGGTCTACGTTGACCACTCTTAGTTCTCCTCTTGGGATAGGGACTACTCCAGAGGGTGTTGGGGTTGTCTCCCAAACTGGAGAACTGACGTCACATTAGCCGTCACCTTCTTCTGCTCTGGTCGGAGTTTCAATACCTCCGCGTCAATCAGGGCCTGAAGGATGTCTTTGAAGACATAACAGCTCTTAGTTGGGTGTCCCAACATCCTGTGGTACATGCAGTAGGTGGGATTGTTGGTTTTACTGACTTCCTCGGGGCGCCTAGCTTCAGGAAGCTTCAGTCGATTGCTCTTGTTGAGTAATTTGAAGAGCGAGTCGACATGTTCATCCTTGAAGGAATACTGTTTGTTGGCCCGTGGTTGACTTGAAGAGCCACCTCCCTTGACCAGTTGAGGTTTAGCAGGGGATTTGGTTTCTGCTGCCAAGTTATCCTTCCTTTTGGCTTGGAGGGATGTGTCTGGCGCACGCCTCGTTGACCTTTCGGCCTGGGCTTACCTTCCTCCGCTCTGACGCGGTGACAATCTCCTCAGCCTGTTCACCTTGTTGGACTAATTGCTTCCAGGTGCGGCTTTCAGCAACTCCTATTTGAGCAAGGAGTGAGGTTTGGAGATTGTGGCGGCATGTTTCCACCAGAGTGACCTGGGCCATGCCGCTTGGACATCGGAGTGCCACATTCTAAAATCTTTTCACGAAAGATTTGACGGACTCTCCCTTTCACTGTTTAGTAGCCAAAAGGGTGGGCATCGTGACTTCCGAGTCATCTTCAAAGAAGCGTGTTAAGAAAAGATTCTCCAAATCGCCCCAGTTCTTGATAGAACCTTCTGGGAGCTTCATGAACCATTCAAAGGCCAGCCCTTTCAGGGTGCCGATGAACAGACGAGACAGGATAGCATCGTTATCTACTACATTCCCGGTTTGGGATTTAAAGTAGTAGATGTGTTGGTTGGGTGACCCTTTCCCATCGAATGCTTGAAGGGTTGGAGCCTTGAACTTGGACGGGTATGGAACCAAGTCCCATTCAGCAGGATAGGGCCGGACCACTCCAGCTTCTTGGAGGCCTTTACGGTTGGTAAGGGCCTCGAGGCGTTGCTCTAATTGACTCATTCTTTTAGCATGAGCCTTTCCCTAGTCTTGGTCGCCCTTTACTTGCGACGAGGATTTGGACGAACTAGAAGTAGATCGCGGCCTCTCCTCAGAAGGTTCGGAAGATGAGCTTTCTCCCTTTTTCCCTTTGCCCTTCGTCTTTTTAGGAGGAGATTTCCTCCTGTCTTCGAGCAACTGTGCAAGCATCTGCTTGAGGGAGTCGATAGATTCCTGCTGAGAAAGAATCATATCCATTTGTGCCTTCTGGATTTGTTCTAAACGTCTAGCCGTTTCCTCAGGAGTGCCTATCATGTAGGCGGAGGCCTCCTTCTCAACGGAAGAGTTTGAAGCCCGTGATTCCGCTACGGCGGAGTGAGAATCATTCACTTTAATGCCATGGGCTAAGGCATTATAATCAATCGGGGGAATGGCCCTAGTCTGGGTGCGAGTGTGTTGATACACCCCTTCCGGTTCAGAGTCAGACTCATCCGAGCTGACTGCAGGTTGTTTTCCCTTGCTCCTGCTCGTCATATTCGCAGTGAGCTCCGGGTACTCAATGTCAGAGAAGGTTCTCCTTCTGTGGGAGCGCCTTCTTTTGGCTGACGGGGGAATCAGGGTCAGCTGTCTAACTAAAAACTGCTGGTGCACACCTGAACCACAACGGCACTCGGAGAGCATAGAGATGAGCCGTTGGCAGCAACATGATGAAGTGACCTGATTGGCACTTCTTTTCTTCGTCAAGTAATCCCTCAAATTCACGGGAGGGGGATCGAAGAGACTAGCCTCGCAACGTCGAAGACAGGAGGCATCCATGTGCTGTATAGCCTGGACGCAGGCTTCAGGGACGCGGTTCTCACGTCGTGGCTGTATAACGTGCGTCTGACGTCTCTTTTGAGATGAGACGCGATTCTCGCGTTGCTGCTTGGTGCGTCGGGGCAGAGACGTTTGAGAGAGGATGGGCTGCTGGGCCCCACGCCTATGGGCGCGTGCCTCTCGCGCTTGACGAGGCGCAGAGGCTTCACCTTGGCGTTTGGTGAATTGGTCTTCAGAGGACCTAGCTTGAGGAGTCTCGCGTTTGGGCCGCCAAACGCGGACTTCACGTGCTGGACGTGGCGCGGGCAAGGCGCTAGATTGTACGTCGCGTCCAGCCTCAGTCGGACAACCAGAGGTTCCAACTTGTAGCTGACGCGCACGTCTCCTCTGTCGACGCTCAGCGTTTCGGTTGCGTCGTAGAGGTGGAGATTGACCAACGACGACCTGATGCTGAACACCAGAGATTTTGACCATGCGGGTCTCCCGAGAGATGCTGACGCGGTGTTCCGTGCTGCGCGGTTGATCGCAGCGGCAGTTGTGCCTGAGATCACGCGGGCCTTCTGAGAGGCATTGGGGCGTGTATCTTGCTTGGCACAGTTGGCAGCAGCAGCACCCGAGAGAACCTCGGATCGGGCTTCGGGGCCATTCCCCGTCGAGACCCTGCGGCAGACGCGGGTCTTTGGGCTCTTGGAGCTGGCAGAGAGAAACTCTTTGTATTTCGCCTGGTCGAACTCGACAACAAGCGATTCGACCATCTTTCCCTTACGAAGGACGTCATCTTGCGCCACGATTTGCTCATCAGTGACAAATGTAGTCCCCAGCGGAGTCGCCATCTCTTGTACGCGCCGGAAAAAGGAATAAAGGGTGTTCGCTGTAAAATTTCCTTGAATCAGATGAAAAATTACAACAAAACTGTTTTCCTTCTAGTTACAAGGGAGGGAGGATGTTGAATCTTGAATCCTCCCTTTGTTTAAGGCTGGGTTCTTCAGGTGACGGTGGAGAGTGAATCTTGTTCTCCGTTGACCGGATGACCGCCGGGATCGTCAGGGATCTTCTCTTTGGCTGGTAGAAGGAGTAACACAGCTCTGTCTACCAAAACTCTCAAAGAGAAGGTAGGCAAAGGGCAACTCATACGCAGCGAGCTTGTTGAAGAGTTAAGCTCTCTCTCTCTCCTGTCTCTGTCTGTCTCTTTCTTGTCTTCATCCTCTTGATCGGCCGACCAAAAAAGAGTTCTCCTCTTCATAGCGACGGGGCTATTTATAGAGGTTCCAGGGGTGAACGTGCCCCCTAAAAACGCTCCACAATGAGGGGCCAACTTCCCCGCTTCCCCGCTATATGGGCGGTGACTGGCCCCATAACCAGGGCGGTTGTAACCGAGGCGTGGGCCTTGGACCCTCGCGCCCTGAGGTTGAGACGCGGGTGTCGAGCCCTTGCGCCTTGAGGTTGAGACGCGGGTGTCGAGCCCACGCGCCTTGATGTTGAGACGTGGGTGTCGAGCCCACGCGCCTTGATGCTGAGACGCGGGCTTTGGGCCCTCGCGCCTTGAGTTTGAGACGCAGGCTTTGGACCCTCGCGCCTTGGTGCTGAGACGCGGGTGTTGAGCCCACGCGCCTTGAGTTTGAGACGCGGGTTTTGGACCCTCGCGCCTTGGTGCTGAGACGCGGGTGTTGAGCCCACGCGCCTTGAGTTTGAGACGCGGGTTTTGGACCCTCGCGCCTTGGTGCCGAGATGCGGGTGTTGAGCCTTCGCGTCTAGAACTTGAAACTCTGCTTTTTAATGGCTTGTCTTTTAGTGATTTTTAGACAGCCTACATTGTTCTTCTTCTAGGTTTAAGTTTTAGCCATTAAAGTGAAAGAGAGAGAGTTTGTAAGGAGTTGTATTTGGAAGGGTGACAAGATAAATACAAGTACTACTTCTCTTCCTTCTTTCCATTTACTTGTCTTTGATTTGCTTTTGGCAGGGTGTCCCTGGTTTTTGGCAGGGTGTCCCCGTCGCTTCGAGAATGTTCCTGGTATATCCAGTTTCTGGTAATTTTGCCCGAATATTCGTCTGACGTGAGCAAAGGTCTAGGTTCGACGTATCTTCTAGATGTTCCCTTGCTTGGCCTCCACAAAATTCGGATTTAATTACTCTAAAAGGGGTTTAATTAAGCTCTTATTACTCCTTTGCCCTTGAACTCTTGATTTACCTGCAATAGAGACCAAAACACGGTTTAGACCGATAATTTATTCATAAATCGGTGGAGAAATACGATATAATAATGCATAATCGTAGATTAATCACTCATCAAAAATAGGCTATACAAGTATATCTAATGGGTACAAATAAGCAACATAGTACAAACATATAATAGTCAAGTGTGGCTCACTATTGTACAAGTATTGATACAAGTTTTAATGAAAATTACATCTAAATAAGTAATCAAAATATGAAGCAATAAAAGAAAACATAAACCAATATGATCATTATGTTAAATGCACATGTATTAGACTAGGATATACACAATAGTTAAACTACAGTGAGAACACAAAAGATGTAAATCCATCTGAACTTGGGTGTATCTCAAAAGACTATTCATGTATATCACATGTCTAATTTACATTGCATCTAATATAATGAACATTTAAAATCAAGACATGCTAAAAATCAATAATATGAAAGCATGTAAATATAAATAGGAGTTAAAGATAGTTACCAAAAATAATAGGGCTAATCTCTAGGTCTCCAAACTATGGTGGTCCTCCCACCAAACTTCCTTGAAGGTGATGCATCTAAAATAGTGTTCATCAAGCTCAAACGTATCCACCATCAAGGCACCAATACCTCTCACGTCAATGAGAGCCCACACTTACATCAAATAAAATAGAAGTGATTTTTGGTACCCATACCTTTTTCGGCTCATGAGGGTTAGCACCTTTTTCTAACCCAAACAAATTTATTTGCAAAATTTGAATCATGTATTCTATCATAACAAAACTTTGCAAGGTGGCCCTTACGTCCACAATGTGTACAAGTGTATACATGAGCATACATGGAATCATGTGTGTGAGCATGATGAGCATGTGTATGCCGTGTATGGTGTGCATGCATATAAGGAGCATGTTTCTTGCGAAACATGGATTCCAAACGTGTGTGGTTCATGACACATTGGCTCAAAGTGGAGCCCAAACAATCTACACTTTTCTTCAACACACACACACACACACACACACACAACACACACACACACATATATATATATATATATATATATATCACTTTTAATACTTGAAGACAAAGTGGAGCTACCAACATGTTTATCAATGGAAGAAGAAGCAATAGAAATACGACAAACATGAGTATCAAAATCATTTTTTAAAGAAGAGTTTTCCTTTGAAACTAAATCCAAATTCTTTGAAATTAAAGCAATTTTATTTTTCAAAGTTTCATTCTCTTTTAAAATAAATTCAAGTTTTGAAGATAAAACCTCATTTTTCTTCAAAACATCATCACAATCATTTTTGTTCTTTAAAATTTTGTTTTTATTTAGAGCAAGGTCAAGTTGGAATTTCAATATGTCCCTTTCACTTGAAATCTCATCCCTCTCTTGCAAAACCAAATCAAGTTTTGAACACAAATTCTTTTTTTCTTAATTTAATTTGAAGCTTTTCTTTTTCAAAACTTGGTACTTTTCAAGCAAGTTTTCACAAATCAAAGATAGTTCTTCATTTAATGCATCGACATCCATAATGTCATCACCTGAAGAACTAGCACTATCATCTGGATGAGTTTCTGAATGTACCTCAAAGGAGTCATTCTTTTGGACCATGTAGCACGCTTTGTCGGACTCATCTCCATTAGATTTCTTCTCCACATATTTTGTCGTTTGAAGCTCGGGAGAGGTCAAAGTGTTCCACACTGCAAAAGCAGAATCACAATGAGAAATCATACTCAAATATTCTTTGCTAAGATTGCGCCTAAGTGCCTCCAAGGCTTGTGCATTGGCCTCTATATGCTTGTTATTACCAAGATAGGATTTCTTGGTAGTAGCTGGTAAACATGCATTACTAGGGTTTTTAAATAGGCACTCTTTCTAAGTATCTATATATCGATGTTGGAAATGTCAAACATAGGAGGGGCAACGTAATTAATTAGTGTATAAATAATAAGTGTGCAAATGCAATACTAGATTAGCTAACCAAGATCTCACTCTTAGGTGGTTAAACCTAATATCAGGAGCGTAAGCTCTGATACCAATTGAAAATACACCTAGAGGGGGTGAATAGGTGTATGGCTAATTTAATGACAAATGATGTGGAATTAAAAACTAATTGCAACACACCAAGTGCAACCAAAGAGTGTAGCCGAATTCTCGGTGATGGGCTCTAAACTATCTGCTCTAAATTCCTCAAAATAAGAGTTGAGGTGCTATACGAAGTTCTCTTGGTTCAACACTAGTGAGGCACAAACCAATACCAAACATATATATGATATGAACTATGATGAAATGCAATATATAAAAGAGAGAGAGTTTAGAGATAGTGGATCAATCGCAAACACCGACCGAGATATGTTTCGAGGTTCGAACCACTGCTCTACGTCCCCGCCTTCACACAGAAGAATTTTTCACTATATGTCCACACAGGACCTCCCACACAGGAAACCTCCACCGAGAATTTGGTAATACAAGCTTAGGAGTACACAACTCCTCTCTCCAACAAAACAACCTCTACACAAGAGGCAAGACATAACAATAATCACCTCTACACAAAGAGGGATGGGCACTAAGCCAAACAACAATCACCTCTACACTTAGAGGGATGGGCACAAAGCCAAACAACCACAACAATCTTCTCTATACTAGAGGGATTACTACCAACCTAAAACATAATCTCAATCACCTCTACACAAGAGGGATGAACACAAACCCAAAGCACAGCCTCCTCTACACTCAGAGGGATAGGCACAAGGCACAAACAAAGAAGGATTACAATCTTGGTGATCTCAAAGACCACAAACAACCATGGTGATTACAAAAGGCCACAGACAATTTTCTCACAAAAATAAGATCCTATAGATAGAATAGAGACAATAGCTCAAGTGTGAGAAAAACAAAGTGTTTGGAATGAAAATAATAAAGAAAAACACTTATCTCCCAAAAGCTCTCTTCTCTTTGATTTTTTCAAAACTTTAAAACAAATAAAAATAAGACTTTGTAGTCCAAAAACTCTTTGAAAACTTCTTGCTAAACCACTGAGAAAGATAGAAATTTTAGCTCTAAAAAATCATGTATAAAACAACCCCAAGAGGGATATTTATAGCACTTTCAAAATTCTGCTCGTTGGCAACAGGAAAGGGCAGAAATGCCCTTCCGGTCAACCGCCCGGTCGATAGGGCCAAGCCTTTGGTTGACCGCCTGGTCGATCGACCAGCACCCGAGAGTTGGGTGCTTTCAGTCGGTCGACCGTGCGGTCGACCGGCATTTTAGGTTGGCCATGTGCACGTTTGCGTGCATATCAGTCGACCGGACCGGTCGACCGCCAGCTGAGTCTGGCTGGGATTCTGGGATTGAAAACTTAGGTTATTTAATACCAATTAAATCCCATAAAATCACATAAATTTCATAAAAATAAGTTCTTCCAAGATCTTTGAATAACAAATATGTGTGATAAAAAATCAACACATATTACAAACTATTTGAACCATTTATGTGATATTGAAATTAGGCTTAAACACAAAATCTGTATTTTTCAAAACTTAAAGTTTTGAAATGAAAAACAGTTTTCTCCAAAACTTGTTAAATACAAAAACATGATATTGAAACAAATTTGAAGTATATTGTATATGGATAGAATCCAATATACATATAAGATATATATCTATGTTTTTGAAATGAAATCCAAAACCAGTTAAACCGAAAATCAAACATATTGAAACTTGTGTGTGTGTGTGTGTGTGTGTGTGTGAACTTGAGCATATCAACACTATCTACTTTTATACAAGATCTAAACACAATCTTATACTAAACAAACCGAGATCTTCTTGTAGAACTCGTTCTCCAAGTCGACTCGATCCAAATGCGATTCAAAGAGCTTGACTCCAACTGAGTGCTAAATGCGATCTTGACGCGTGAGCTCTTGAATCAACACGTGTTAGCTCCCAAAACTCCTTTATTGAAGCTAAACACCTACTAAGGTCTTAATCAAATATCTGAGACTAATTAAACACAAGATCATTAGTAAACTATAACTAAATGAGTTAATCATTTTCAAAACTAGAGTCATGGCCTTTGGGCCAACAGAGAACTTGTAGAGTGATGATCTCGCGGGATCAAGCATAGTAGAAATTCTTCATTGCGGTGAAGGCGGGAACATAGAGCCAGTGGCTCGAACCTCGAAACATATTTACATGTTTGCGATTTCCTTCTCTTTATTCTCTCTACTCTACTCACTCTTTATTATTATGCATGCTCTATATTGTTCTATCTATTATACTTGATAACTCTTGTGCTTCATAATATTTGCTTTACATTGTCTACTTGTAATTCATTGTGTTAAATAGTTTAGTTAATTTCTAATTTCTCATTATTTGCTATAGTTTTATAACCATCACATGATGAATGTTGTTTCTTTAACCGTTCAATCCCTTATGCCCCACACACTCCTCAAGGCGCCTGGGCTGAGTGCTACCAACATTCATTGGAAAATGAAGCTCCAACAAACTCTTCATCATCAGATCTATGAAAGGAACCAATAACATGATTACAGGGATTTTCTCAGGTATGTGTCCGCTAAGGACAACAATCATGATACTCTTACCAAAAGCAAAAATCATTATAGCTTTCACCAACATTTAAAGCTATTGAATTTGAGCAATTACCAACCGCCAAAGAATTTTTCGAGGAAAAGGAGTTATCACACGAAAATAGTCACAGAAAAATAGTCACTGAAATCTGGTAAAAAAAAAAATCCCCAAGTATTTTTTTGTCATTGCTAGACAGCTTGAGCAAATAAAGGGGGATTTTGTCAGCCTTGCTAAATTCTGATGGTGAGGGAAACACTTTATAAATGTCACTCTATAATCGATGATTTCATAATGCAATATGGGAGAGTATATATTCCAAAGTTTTGAAGAGAATCTCAAACAGAAGTGTATCAAATAGAAAGAAAGATTTTTGAGCAAATTCTACCAGAAAAGAGTCACAGTAGACATCATATTCCCACGATAGACAATATTACAGATGACTACATAGGAAATGCAATTACACAAGGAGCATACAAGCTCTAAAAAAAAAGAGAAGGAAGCAAAAGGGGACCGAACAAGGAGAACCTTAAGATGATCATGATCTCATCCTCGATGCCACTGCTCGAACTGCTCAAGTCGACTTCATCCAGATTCTCCTCAAAGCCACCACTCGAACTACTTGAATATGGTGTGAGGCCCACACACATACCATATTATAAGAGATCTAATCTACGTGTCAACGCGTAATTGGCCCTCTTATTGTATGTGTGTGTGGCTCACACACATGAACCGAACCCGACGACAAGTGACTCAAGAATGAGTGCCGAACTAAAACCTGACAGCAAGCTTCAGAAGAGGCAATTGTGAAAAGCAAATTGATCAATGCCCCCAATTTATAGGCGAATATTGAAGGGTAGCAACGAATCAACTACTGCATTAATTCACAATCAAATTTGAGTAATCATGGCAAGGGATTCGAAATCCTTTCAAAAAGACGTGATCACAAACTGCCAAGTAAAAGAGGCAGTTGGGAAATTGAAACAAAAGGTTACGTTGATTCATGAGGAGGCATTTATGACGAGAATACTCGGCCTAAAAGAACACAATGAAGAAGTATGAGGATACACTATAACCATATTAGAGGGAAAAATAACATCACATTTGGGTTTCTAAACTTATGCTGCAAACAAAACATGTTACAACAAAAAGAACGATGTTCACAATTTTATCAAAAAGGTAAATCGTTATTCGGTGACTCTTCATTTATTCGAGCAGCTTCAACATTAGTTCCTGCAATATCTACCAATTCTTGAAAATCACTGACAATACTTGGTTGGTTAGCAACAGGACGGTTGCCTAAGCCTGCCTCAAACATCTGCTCGAACACTAGTAGTCTTTCCTTGAACGATATCTGTGTCAGCAACCCCATTATCACCCTTTTCAACAGTATGATTTCCCTGACAGTTCTATTCCTCAATGTTGGTACCTTTTTTTACGGGATATTGCGCCGAACTAGTTTTGACGATCTGACATCTAGAAGCTGATGTGTTGATGAAGAAGAATGATCGCGATCACCATCCATATCCCGTCTTCCGACGGTCTATAGAAAAATAGGGGAGTTGTATGTCTACTTCCCTCATGCGGAAGCCCACCTTGGTTACCTCGCAATATAAACATAAAGAAGGGGGAAGTTAGAAAGGGTATAGTGCATAAATTTGTCCTAAAAGATAAGAAATAATTAAAAAGAAACTATTACTTACTAGTGGGAAGGCCCATTGGGACTAATCTAGTCCTGCCCTTGGGAAAAACGATTTTGCAAGAAGATCCAATATTCAAGATGCAAGTGGAAAGAAACCATAGAGCTATATGCTAAGAAAGCAAGACAATCCTAAGAATAGCATCTAGGAAGCAAAAAGATCTAAGCTATAAAAGTAAGTAAAGCCTAAGCATGTAATTAATGAAGAAAGCACAAGAAAATAATAAAAGAGAGGAAAGGGTTTAGAAGGCTTCTGATTGGTCACCGATATTGCATATTCGATGTCACATTCCCGTATTTTATCTTAAATAAACTCTGTTATTTAATCATTTTTATCATTTAATTTGTGCAGACCTTTACTAAAGGAGATGGAAGAGAAAACAAGCCCAAAAGTCCACTAAAATTTAGATTAAATCAAAATTAAAGATTAGGGCAACTTTCCAGTTGAAGATCAAAGCAAATCAGAGAGATACGATCAAAGCAAATCAGAGAGATAACACTAAATGGAAACCGATTAAGTTCGAATTTTATGAATCCATTTTGTTTAGCTGAAAATTGACAGTGATATCGTCAAATCTAGAAACCAAACGAAAAAATCAGTTGGATAAAAGGATGAAACAATACATCAGGGATCTCTGCTCCCTTGATGTGGTTATGGACCGCAGATCCGCAGCAAAAGCCGCGGATTCGCGACAATGTAGTAAAATAAGGGGGAGTGTTTGCTCCCCATATCTTCAGACGCTCTTCCCCTTCCCATTTTTACTATAAATACTACATTTTCTGAAGGACAAAGGGGACGATTAGGCAGAGATATATTATTAGGATAGTTTTCATTCTATTTTAGTGTAGGTTTTTTTTTTTTTTTCATGTAATTTTCAGTTTTCATTTATGCAATTCAGAGGAGATCAGAGTTTCATGGGAGAATGAGAGTGAAGCTTGTACTGAGAGTGACACCGGTGTAAGTTGTTCTTTTCTTCATTTATTGTTACCACATTGAATCTAAAGTTACATTTTTATAGTCTTCTTTGTTTTTGTGTTCTTCTTCTTCTTTTTTACTTTTCCTCTTTTGGTGCCAATTGCAATCCAAGTGAGTCATATAGCATCGAAAGAGTTTTGTCTTTGTGAGTGCCACCGATAGGCTCATGGACGATAGATTCTAGTCTCAGTCTGTATCATTTCATACTTGTTTCATCTTGATGATGTAATGTGGAAGAGACGGGAATCAACTCTTATAGGCTATGCGCTGATCGCCTCCACTTCAAGGTAACATTGTTGCCAAATATTCAAGGTAAGCATTTGACCAAAAGAGGTAAGTATTTCTTTTAGATTTTCTTTCTTTCTTTTCATCCATTAGTTTAGATCACCTCCAATCACCGACTCTCTTTTAGTTCTTTGTATAAATTTTATTTTTCATTTTCTGTATTCACCGTCTCCTCCTATCTACCACTTTCACAAATTAACATAACTTATTTTTCTTTTCTTTCTAAAGATCAAAGAAGAATTTTTAATCATTTTTTGTGAACTTAAAAGAGACTTACAACACGCTTCCATCGCAAGTCCCTCCTTGTGGATCATGATTGGTAGTCAAAAGTGCATATTTATCATCATATTTTTCTACTTATTCTTTTATAAAGCACTGCTATGTAACGTTTTATTGTTCAATGTTGTGCAGGCCTTGAGCAATTAAAAAATAAATAAATGAAGCCCAATAGCCTAAAAAGTCCACAAGCCCACATGCATGATTTATTTTAATAATTCAGAAGCTTCTATCTTATCTAACCTAATCTAAACTTGAATTTTAAATTATTAATTTAAAATCTAGGGAGGAGGAGGAAGGATAAAGTAGGACTCCTAATTGCTATTCAAATCAAGAGGAAAAGAAGGATAGAATAAGATGGATCCTTATCCTAATTAAATCAAAGGTGGACTTTTATTTGAACCTGGTTGCTTGCACTGCAAGATAAAGATAAAGGGGAGAAAATTTGAATTTGATTCGGATTTGGAGATAGCCTAATCTCCAAGTTATCTAAAGATCATCGTATTTAAAAATCCAGAGCCCAAATTCAAGATCTGAGGATAGATTCCAAGATGGACGGACCGGAGGAGGTTATACGAGAAAGCGCGTGGCATTTGGCTGCGCTTTTGCCGCGAAAACGCGGTAATTTTCCCATTTCCGCGTCAATACAGAGGCGGTTGGCGACGCGTTTTAGTGGGAGAGTGTACTGGGATTCTACGTCTCAAATATCATTTAAATATCCCTGCAGAACAACAGAGGAGGGTAGCTCTCAGAAGCTCAAGTCTAGGGTTTCTTTTAGATCCTCTTTCTTTCCGAATTTATTTGTATTTTTCTAGTTCTTTTTTCTTTGAAGAAGAGTTGAAGAAAGGAGAAGGCTTTGTACTGAGTTGGTGACAGACTTAATAAAAAGTCATTTTTTCTTTCAATCTCTTTGCTTTTTTTTAATTTGTGTTTCTTTTTTTTTAGTTTCATCTATTTTATGCAATCTTTAAATACCATGCTAAATTCAACTATAATTATGTGTAACTAATTCCTTAGTAGCTTGCTAATCTCTCCACTAACTAAAACCTGGATCAATGAAGATAAGTTGATTGAACTCTATGCATGTTAAAAACCCTAGGGTAAGTAAATAATTCTTGAAGACTAGTCATGAATTAAGTTAAACTAGGTTTAGGGTATACTATTTAATAATTATTCTTGGTTTATACTTGGATGCTTTAATGGTTTAATGTTAAGACTGCTTTTCTTAAACTATATTTTAGGACTTTGATAAACCAATGCTTAGTTTTATCTAGTGTACTGCCACAAGGTTTAATCTCTTTCTTACTTTTCTTTCTTGGATTTGAAGTAATAATTTAGGGTTAATCTTTATAGGTTCAACATGATACTTATTCTTAATAGACTAGTGTTTGGTTGTGGTAGATGATTAGTTGGCTATACTTATTCTTTCTATTTAAATCTATTTCTTACAATCAATATCTCTTTTTTTCAAGCTAACTTTAGAGAAAATCGTTCCGAAAAGCTTCCATCGCATCCTTCCCTCTGGATCGACCCGTCTAGCCCTTACTATACGGTTACATTGAAATGAGACTAAGACTTTCTAACTTTAACTCTTTTTTTATTATTTTCCCGTTTCAATCAAAATTTTGGCGCCATTGCTGGGGAGGGAAAGGTACGATATTCTCTTAAAAAAACTAATTATTTATTATTTATTTCTGTTTGCAGGATCTGATAACAGAAAAACTAGCTACAGCTAAGGACATACAGCTACTCTGTGCCTCTGCCCTAGAAGACAGAGTAATAGAGACTACTAAATAGCCGCGCAAACGCGACAATTGCAACGTTTTCGCGGCATTAGTAGATCATTACTAATTGATCTTTTGCCGGTTGCTGCAAATTGCAAAGTCTTCTTTACTGCTTTGATATTATTTCTCCGCGATCACCCTGCATACTGCTAATTAATTAACAGTAACCTATTAGTTGACTAATTAAAAAAAATTTAGACTCTTGCATCTTAGGCACGTGTCTATTTAAATTTCCTTAATTTCTGTTGAAGAGTGCTGGCGACAAGGTACGTTTGCATTGCATATAGACTAGGAAGCACCCTTGGCTGATTTACTACTTTTGAGTGAATACTTGTCTATTGCTTTACACGTGCATTAAATCACTTTAAGGGCAAAACCCATAAACAAGATAAGGTGTGGACGTCATTACCCTTCTTTGGCTCACAAATCATCTTCGTTGCACTCACAACCCTAACCCTAAAATAAAAATTGACTAGACATTGGTCCTAGGTTGACTTCGGACTCATTTAGGAGGTTGGCCGAAGGAGGAGGTTGTTCGAAACTAACTCTTGCCAAATCGGTGTCTAGGAAGGGGATTAAGGGCCGAAAGCCCGAATGTTGGTGGTTACTTAATTAAGGAACGTCTTTGACGGATAACCTCCCACCAACCTTGCCACCTACCGGTCGATTAACTTGTGGTTAGGGTCAGCAATAGACCTCCCATGGATAATCTAAAGTTAGGAGTCGTCTAGGTCTAAGGTTTACCCTAACTTAGGTTAGATTTTTTCTTTTTATTTGTTTGCTTATTTGTTTTTCTTTGTTTGTGTGATATGGCTTATAACAACATTTTTTCCAATTTTAATGGTAATCTATATTACACCCTGACATCTTTTTCAGATATTAACAACCCGCCATATCATAACTTTAACCAACCTAGTGTGCCGGAGTGGTCTTATCCGAATTAATATAACCCATGCCCCCAATCTTATGACCATAATTTCTAAAATAATTTCAACTCTTCACAGAGTCAATGGGGATTCAACTCCCCCGAGTCTAATTTTCAACCAACTTGTCCTCCTTATCCACCTTGTCTACAATATTTTCAAGATTCATACTCAGTTCCACCTGTTCAAAATAGAAAACCATCAACCTTGGAAATGAGTATGCGTGAGTCCAAGCAACAATCACAAAATCTGACGGACTCACGATTTCACCACAAATTCCAAAACAAAATTTCATCTTTTCAAGTCCAATCACAACAAAACGATGAACCAATCGACTATGAAAAGCTGCTTGAAGCCATGACTCAGGCTCAAATCGCTCATAATCAAGACATAGATAGAATGGTTCAAACTCTCCATTCTCACTGTTTGACCACTTCTGATATTGCTAACCATTCTGTTAGAGCCGAAGAACAATGTTGTTTTGAAAAATAAGATTCTATTTCAGCACACCCATTTGAACTTGCCCAAACCCCAAATTTTGAAAACGAAATTGACATTTCGGCAAGTTATCCCTTTCCTGAAATTGAACTTGAAAATGAATATGATCCTGAACCTAAACTTGGTGATTCAATTCTACTTCCTGATTCAATAATGACTCCGGTGTCTTCACCTGATTTCAATCTTTTTCCTGAGTCAATATTGGATCCTGTGCCAATTCATCATGAAATTGAATCGCCAATCTTTTATGATCATCATATTGAACTTGATCAATTTCATACTTTTGAAAGTTCTATTGAAAAATTGGCAAGTTCTCATTTTTATGAAATTGAAATCAATGAGAAATGTGACCTAGATTCTCAAATTTGTGATCCAGTTCAAATTCTTGAATCAATATTAACTCCTGTTTTGTTACCCAACTTGAGTAATATTTTAGAGTCAGTTTTGGTTCCCACACATGTCATTCTTGAACTTGAATCACCAATCTTAGAAAGTCACATTCCATGTTGGAAAATGAATGTGGACTTGAGTTTCAACTTCTTGATTTGGACCTACTTCCTGAACCAATCTTGACTCCTGAATCTTTACTTGACCTAAGTCACTTTTCTGAGTCGGTATTAGTTCCCGTACTTCCTAAGTCCAATTCAATCATTCCATCTTTTCACACTCTATTTTGAGATAAGGGTGTTAATAAAATTGATTCCGAAATTATTTGTGAAATTTGAAAATTAGATGGGGTAAAATTCTTACTAAAAATCATTCATACATACATAATTTTAGTGGGTTATATTAGAGAAGTTTCTGGTGGGTTCCTCCGGAGTCCACACAAATTCGATTGGGTCGCATTTCGTGGACCAATCAGACCACCATCGGAACCACCACCTAAAGGTAATATTTTCCTTCCCTTCTTCTTTTTCATGCATCATGCACTAATTCATACATTGAGGACAATGCATGAGATAGGTGTGGGGGTGGGTTCTAACATAACTTAGGTTTTTCTTTTTTTTAAATAAAGTTTTTTTTAAAAATAAATTTTTTTAACATTTTCTTTACTTTAAAAAAAACTTTTGAAAAAGGAAACAATATTTTGACTTATCTTTTGAAAGAAATCTAAGTTAATCTTAAGAATTAGGAAAATCATGATTAGGATTTCTAAAAACTTGGTCAAAATAAAATAAATTGTTGGATTTTTAGGTATGGAGGAAAATTGAATAAGTAATTAGTCTTGATTTTAGCTTAATAAAATGTGTATACCTAATACACTTACACATCTAGGATTCTAAGACAAAAACTCTTGTGCCTTATAAAAAATATATAATAATATAAATAAAAAAATTTCACTAATTAAGCTGGATACATGTTCCTCAAGAAGCATAAATATTCACGCCTAAAGGTGATTTTATAAATAAAGTTCTTAGTCTTGTGGCCTAGTTCACTCGAGTCCTTAAGTCTGTGGGGTGTTTTCTCACGCAGTGCCCTAAAACCGACCGGTTTGGAAGCCACCGACCTTAGGCTCACTATATGGGTGAACTAGAAAGCCTAAGAAAACTGAGAAATATTACTATATATGTACTAACACATCTAATAGTCAATTAGTTAGGTATGAGGGCCTCAAGAAGCCTTGATACTTATACAAAAGAAAATTAGATAAGTTATACATATTAATATATATATATATATATATATATATATATATATATATAAAATAATAATAATATATATATATATATATATAAAGAAAAATTACTAATAAAGAGGCATGGGAGTCCAAGTTAAAGATCTCTAGTAAAAATTCACATTCACAAGGATGCATATGACTTAGGATAAAGAAAAGGACTATATAAAATTTCAATTTTAATCCTTACCTAAAATTGATAATGAATTATTGTCTAGAGACTAAATTCAAGAATGAATAAAATTAGTAATCCTAAAACTTATAGATTGCTTAGTTTCTTCAAATATATTTCAAATATTTCTCTTCTTTTTTTAAAATAAAAAAATTAATTACTAACATTTTCTTCTTCTTTTATAGGTTTTGTGGGTGTAATCCACTGAAAACCCTCACGAGACAACACTCGTCCTCTAGGGGTAACCTAGAGGTTTAACGCTTGTTACACGTGCTAAGTGCAACCCTGATTCCTATGAAAGTGAGTTAGGATAGGTTAGTTTTTATTTTCTTTTTCTTTTTCTTTATTTTTATTCGAGGACGAGCAAAAAGATAAATGTGGGGGTGTGATAGGTAGTCAAAAGTGCATATTTATCATCATATTTTCCTACTTATTCTTTTATAAAGCACTGCTATGTAACATTTTATTGTTCAATATTGTGCAGGCCTTGAGTAATTAAAAAATAAATAAATGAAGTCCAATTGAAGCCCAAAAGCCCAAAAAGTCCACAAGCCCACATGCATGATTTATTTTAGTAATTTAGAAGCTTCTATCTTAACTAATCTAATCTATACTTAAATTTTAAATTATTAATTTAAAATTTAGGGAGGAGGAGGAAGGATAAAGTAGGACTCCTAATTGCTATTCAAATCAAGAGGAGAAGAAGGATAGAATAAGATGGATCCTTATCCTAATTAAAATTAAAGGTGCACTTCTATTTGAACCTGGTTGCTTGCACTACAAGACAAAGATAAGGGGGAGAAAATCTGAATTTGATTCGGATTTGGAGGTAGCCTAATCTCCAAGTTATCTAAAGATCATCGTATTTCAAAATTTAGAGCCCAAATTCAAGATCTGAGGATAGATTCCAAGATGGACGGACAAGAGGAGGCCACGCGAGAAAGAGCGTGGCATTTGGCAACACTTTTGCTGCGAAAACGCGACAATTTTCCCGTTTTCGCGGCAATACAGAGGCGATTGGCGACGCGTTTTAGTGGGAGAGTTGTACTGGGATTCTACGTCTCAAATATCCTATAAATACCCCTGTAGAGCAACAGAGGAGGGCAGCTCTCAGAAGCTCAAGTCTAGGGTTTCTTTTAGATCCTCTTTCTTTTCGAATTTATTTGTATTTTTCTAGCTCTTTTACTTTGAAGAAGAGTTGAAGAAAGGAGAAGACTTTGTACTGAGTTGGTGACAGACTTAATAAAAGGTCATTTTTTTCTTTCAATCTCTTTGCTTTTTTTTTATTTGTGTTTCTTTTATTTTAGTTTCCTCTATTTTATGCAATCTTTAAATACCATGCTAAATTCAACTATAATTATGTGTAACTAATTCCTTAGTAGCTTGCTAATCTATCTACTAACTAAAACCTAGATCTATGAAGATAAGTTGATTGAACTCTATGCATGTTAAAAACTCTAGGGTAAGTAAATAATTCTTGAAGACTAGTCATGAATTGAGTTAAACTAGGTTTAGGGTATACTATTTAATAATTATTCTTGGTTTATACTTGGATGCTTTGATGGTTTAATGTTAAGATTGCTTTTCTTAAACTATACTTTGGGACCTTTATAAATCAATGCTTAGTTTTATCTAGTGTACTGCCACATGGTTTAATCTCTTTCTTACTTTTCTTTCTTGGATTTGAAGTAATAATCTAGGGTTAATCTTTATAGGTTCAACATGATATTTATTCTTGATAGACTAGTGTTTGGTTATGGTAGATGATTTGTTGGTTATACTTATTCTTTCTATTTAAAGCTATTTCTTACAATCAATATCTCTTTTTCCAAGCTAACTTTACAAAAAATCGTTCCGAAAAACTTCCATCGCACCCTTCCCTGTGGATCGACCCGTCTAGCTCTTGCTACACGGCTACATTAAAATGAAACTAAGACTTTCTAACTTTAACTCTTTCTTTATTATTTTCCCGTTTCAATCAGATCACAACCCGCATAGCCACTTCCTATCGTGGTAGAATTGAGAACTTGTACATTTTATTTTTAAATCTAAACTACTATTTTCTGTGTGCAGGTAAATTCTCAATCAAATTTTGGTGTCGTTTTCAGGGAGTGATAGTAACTTTTTTAATTTACTTTATTAGTTAACTTTCTTCTCTGTTTTGGTGTGCAGTTACTAATTTCTGGATTCTAATAGCTGCAAGACATAATAGCAGCATTGTGTCTCTGCTCTAGAAAGTAAAGCATAGTTGCTCTTTGCATTGCCACGAAAACGGGTCCAAAGTCGCGTTTGCGCGGTAATCAGTGTGAACTACTCACTCTTTGATTGCAGGTTGCTTGAGTTGAAAATTTTAGTATTCAGTAGTATTTAGTTTCCTAATTAACTTACTCTGCACACTGAATTAAGTCAACAGTAACTTGGTGTTGGTAAATGCTAAAAATGATTTAAACTTTATATTTATGCACATGTCTATTTCGATACATTTTCTATTTACTGTTGAAGACTGCTGGAGTCAAGGTATGTGGGTATAGCATTTAGTATAAGGTTCATTCTTGTATGAAATATTACTTGAATGTTAATTTATTGTTATATACTTATACACTGCACTAAAATGAATTAAGGGCTTGTCCTATAAACAAGATAAGGTGGGAAGTCATTACCCTCTCTTAGCCTACAAATAATCTCCTCACTCACTAACCCAAGCCTAACTATAATCTCCTCACTCACTAACCCAAGCCTAACTAAAATTGAGTAGACGTTGGCTCTAGGGACATCTCAGACTCAATAGAGACTGACATAAGGGGAAATTTGAGTTGATTAGAATTTGACTCTTGCTAAATCGATGTCAAAGATTGGATATTGAGAGGCGAAACCTTGAAGGCTGGTGGTTTGACTTAATTAGGCCCTTTGTTTTTAAGTTCGGATGCCTCTCATCAATCTTGCCCTGATCTAGCCGATTAACTTGTAATCAGATTCTACATTATATCCCCCGTGGACAGTCTAACCAGTTAGGGGTCGTCTAGCTCTAAGGTCTACCCTAACTTAGGCTAGATTTTTTTCCTTTTTGTTTGTTTGTTTATTTGCTTGTTTTTATCTTTGTTTTTGACATCTTTTTATTATGGGTTACAATTATAATTATTCCAATGCATATAGTGATCCATACTTCACACTGACCTCTTTTGACTCGGATATTACCAACCCAACAATCATAACTTTAACTAACCAAGTATGCTGGATTGGTCTTATCCGAATTAATATATGCCCCAGTCCCAATATTATGAATAAGACTGGAACAATCATCACCACTCTTCACAGAGTCAGTGGGAATACAACTCTCACGAGTCATATGGTCAACCAACTAACCAACATCCAGCTTCGTATACTCATTTTTCTGAACAACTGATAGAAGAACTATTAATTAACTAGGAAGAGAGGATGGAAGCCTTAGAAAAGCTCAAGCGACAAATTCAAAATCCAACGGACTCACAAGCCCATCAAGATTTTTAAATTCAAGATCCTTACTCTATTTTTCAATTCCCACTACAAGAAGAAGAACCTACAGACTTAGATAGAAGTATGAAAAACCTGATTCAGTCTGAAAATAATTTTTCCTAATCTATCAATAGGCTAGTAGTACAAATGAGTCATTTGATCAACATAGTAAAAGATAGGAATGATAAAACTCTATCTAACATATTTTCGACCATTCCCGATTTTCCTAACCATATTGATAGGAACGAAGAATCATGGTGTCTTGGAGACTTTATCCAAGATTCAATTTCATCACACAAACTTGAACTTGACCAATTTCAAGCCTTGGACAAATTGGCAAGTTTTTCATTCAATGAGATTGAACTTGAATGTAAATGTGATCCCGATCCCCAATCTTGTGATTCAGTTCCCATCTTCAAATTTTGTGTTGACTTTGGTGTCCTTACCCAATTTAGACCAATTTTCTGAGCCAATATTTATTCACATACTCATAAATCTAGAAATTGAATCACCAATTTTAGATAATCACATTCCATTGATGGGAAAAGAATGTGAATCTCGTTTCTTAGAATTGAACCCAACTATTGAACCAATACTGATTCTCAAACCGACACTTGATTTTCTCGAGTTAGTAATAGTTCCCGAACCTATCATTCTTGAGCCCAAGTCAACCATTCCACCAATTCTTTTGTTAGACATAGGTATAGACCATAATGACTCCGTGATGATTTCTCAAGAATGGTCATATGAAAGGGATAACTTTCATGATAGGATCTTGTATGGTCCTATTCATATTGGGAATTTTAAATATGTAAATAGAAAAGATACTAACAAAGGTGGGTTTCGTGAACCACTACATTATTTTGACTGGGTAGCAACGCTTAGCCCAATCCGACCACCACCGAAACTACCACCTTGAGGCAACATTTTCCTTCCTTCTTCTTTTTCATGCATTTATGCATTCATTCATATATTGAGGACAATGTATGAGATAAGTGTGGGGAGGATTCTAACATAACATTGGTTTTCTTTTTATTTAAATATATATATATATATATATAACATTTTTTTGCTTTTAAAAAACTTTTTGAAAAGAGAAATAATATTTTGACCTATTTTTTTTGCAAGAAATTAAGTTAATTTTAAGGAATACGAGAATCATAATTAAGATTTCTTATACTTAGTCAAAATAAGATTATTTGTTTGAGTTTTAGGGTCAGGAAGAAAATTTGAAAAAGTATTTTAGTCTTGATTTTTACCTTAATGAAATATGCGTACTTTATACACTTACACACTTAAGGTTCAAAATACAAGATTCTTATGCCTTAAAAAAAGAAAAAGAAAAAGAAAAAATAGATATAAAAAATTTTCCGATTAAGCTGGGTATTTATGCCTCATAGTTCATAAGTATTCATGCCTAAAAGTGGTCCATATAATAAATAAAATCCTTAGTTTTGTGGCCTTATTTGCACGAGTCCTTAAGTCTTTGAGGTATTTTCTCACCTGGTGCCCTAAGACCGTCCAGTTTGAGAGTCACTGACTTAAGGCTCGTATAGGCAGATTAGAAAGCCTAATAGAACTAAAGGACAATCCACCAAAAATATGAAAAATAAGGTATAAGAGTTAGAGTTGAAGAACCCCGAGTCAAAATTTCACTGTCACAAAGGTGCATATGACTTAGAGTAAAATAATAGACTAGATGAGAAATACAGTTTGACTCCTTACCTTAATTGATAACAAATTTTTGAAAAGAGACTAAGTTTTGAAATGAAAAGTTTTATTTTTCTATAACTTATAGATTGCTTAATTCTTATAAAAATAGTTCAAATATTTTCTCTCTTTCTCAAAATGATTTTTTGAAAAATACTAATACTTTTTTCTTTTTCTTTATGGATTTTGAGGGTGTAATCTACTGAAAATCCTCACGAGACAAAACTCGTCCTCTAGGGATAATTTAGAGATTTAACGGCTTGTTGCACATGCTAAGTGTAATCGTGATATTCCTACGAAAGTGAGTTAGACTAGGTTAGCTCTGTTTTACTTTTTATTTGTTTTGCTCGAGGACGAGCAAAACATAGGTGTGGGGGTATGATTAGTCACTGATATTGCAAATTCATTATCACATTCTCGTATTTTATCTTAATAAACTCTACTATTTAATTATTTTTATCATTTAATTTGTGCAAGGTTTTACTAATGGAGATGGAAGAGAAAATGAGCCCAAAACCCCACTAAAATTCAGATTAAATCAAAATCAAGTACTAGGTAAATGTCCAGCTGAAGATCAGAACAAATTAGAGAGATAACACCAAATAGAAATTGGTTAAATTCGAATTTTTATGAATCCATTTCGATTAGCTGAAGATCGACAGTGATATCGTCAAATCTAGAAACCAAATGAAGAAATCAGTTGGATAAAAGGACAAAATAATACATTAGGGACCTTCGCTCCCTGGATGTAGGCCTGGCCACATCCAGGCCGCGGATTCGCTACAATGTAGTGAGATAAGAGGGAGCGTTTGCTCCCCATATCTTCAGACGCTCTTTCCCTTTCCATTTTTGCTATAAATACTGCATTTTCTAAAGGCCAAAGGGGACGACTAGACAGAGATAGATTATTAGGATAGTTTTCATTCTAGCTTAGTGTAGGTTTTATTTTTCTTTTCATGTAATTTTCAGTTTTCATTTATGTAATTCATAGGAGATCAGAGTTTCATGGGAGAATAAGAGTGAAGTTTGTACTGAGAGTGACACCAGTGTAAGTTGTTCTTCTCTTCTTTTATTGTTATCATATTAAATCTAAAGTTACATTTTTATGGTCTTCTTTGTTTTAGTATTCTTTCTCTTCTTTTTACTTTTCCTCTTTTGGTACCAATTGCAATCCAAGTGAGTCTTATAGCATTGAAAGAGTCTTGCCTTTGCGAGTGTTACCGATAGCTCATGACGATGGATTCTAGTCTCAGTCTGTATTATTTCATACTTGTGTCATCTTGATGATGTAATGCGGAAGAGATGGGAATCAACTTTATAGGCTATGGTTGATCGCCTCCACTTCAAGGTAACACCATCGCCAAAGATTCAAGGTAAGCTTTTGGCCAAAGGAGGTAAGTATTTATTTTAGGTTTTCTTCCTTTCTTTTAATCCATTAGTTTAGATCACCTCTAATCACCAACTCTCTTTTATTTTTAGTTCTTTGTATAAACTTTGTTTTTCATTTTCTACAATCACCATCTCCTCATATTTACAACTTTTACAAATTGACATAGCCTATTTTTTTCTTTTTAAAGAATAAAGAAGAATTTTTAACCATCTTTTTGTGAACTTAAAAGAGACTTACAACATGCTTCCATCGCAAGTCCCTCCTTGTGGATCACGACCTGCATAGGCACTTGCTATCATGGAAGTATTGAGAACTTGCACATTCTATTCTTTAAATCTAAACTATTATTTTCTGTATGCAGGTAAAACCTCAATCAGCTTCTCTTATGAAGATTGAGCTCCTCCTTGCCACACTTCTGCTTGCCCAAAGGCCCATCGCTCTAGTTTTGATGATGATTAACGCATGTAGTTATAGTACTAATGATCTTGTGTTTATTTAGTCTCAAATATTTGATCAAGATTAAGTTAGTTGGTATTTAGCTTCAACAAAGGATTTAAAGTCAAGTTTTGGAGCTAGCACGTGTCGAATCAAGAGCTTGCGCATCAAGATTGTATCAGTACTGAAGAGGAGTCTAGCTCAATGGATCAAAATTTAGACCAAGTCAAGAAGGAGAAGAAGATTTTCAAGTGAAAATTTTTAAGAGAAGACTTGTGTCTAGGTTTGTTTGAAGTAAGATTTTATTTTTAGATAAAATGTAAAGGATAGATTAGTTGGTTGATTGCTCAAGTATATATACACTCACACACAAGATTTATATGTGTTTTCATAATAGAGTTTTCATTTTGGAAAATACCGGTTTGGTTTTTAAGTTTCAAAATATACATGTGTTTTATCAAAACCTATTTTAGAGATTAATGTCAAAAACATAGATATTACATCATATATGTGTAGTGGATCATATCCATACACACTAAGCTTCAAAAGTATTTAGAATATCTTGTTTTTGTATTTAGAGAAGTTTTGGAAAAATCGGTTTTCAATTTAGAAAAATCGTTTTGGAAAAATACAGATTTTTGTTTAAGGCAAAACTTTCATATTACAAAAATAGTTCAAAATGTTTGTAACATGTTTTGATTTTTACTCAAACATGTTTGTTTATCAAAGTATATTACTGAACTTATTTTTGTAGATTTTTAGAGAATTTATGGGATTTTATTGAAGGTAAAAAGCCAAGTTTTTAATCCCCATAATTTGCTGGACTGGTCTTCTGCCAGTCGACCGGACAATCGACCGAGCCAGAAGTCGGTCGACCGCCCCGGTCGATCGACGTGCACAAACGTGCACGACCAAGGCCGGTCGACCGCACGGTCGACCGCTAGAGAGTCTCTGCTCTCTGGAATGGCCCGGTCGACCAGGCGGTCGATCGCTGGGTCATTTGCCAGGCAACGGTCGACCGGCCGGTCGACCGCTGGCTCAACAGTCAGAAATATGACCATTGGCTCGACCGGGCGGTCGACCGCCAGCAGTCCAGATTGCTGATTTGGACCCCAACGGTTAGTTTTTGATGGCCTATATATTGGGATTCCCTTGGACTGTTTTCTACAAGATTTCAAGAGAGTTTTTGGGCTAGTTTTTCCTACCTATATCAGTGGTTTTATCCACATGTTTTAGAGCCAATATTTCCAAATCAAAAGGAGAGTTTATCAAGAGTTTTCAAAAGTGATTTCTTGAGTTTTTTACCACTAATTCAATCTTAGTTTTTTCTCACACATACTTGAGCTTTCCATTGCTATATCAATCCTATAGAAGAGTTGTTGTGAGAGTGTTTGTAGGTGATCAAAGTGTTTAGATCACCAAGTGCTTCATCTTGTATTTGAGGAGGCGGACTTGCGGGTTCGCGTTGTTTCGAGTTCTAGTGAGAGCTCGGTGTAGAGGTGCGGCCTAGGAAAGCTAGTGTGCTTGCGGTGTGTAGTTCTTGCGGGAACAAGAGAGGGAATCGTTAGTCCAAGAGTTCTAGTGTGAACTCCTTGTAGGTGTTGCGGCACCGAGTGATCCGGTGGGATCGATTCTAGTGAAAATCCTTCATAGTGTTGAAGGCGAGGACGTAGAGCAAGGGTGCTCGAACCTCGAAACAAATCTCCCGTGTTTGCGATTGCTCTCTCTATCTCTATCTCTCACTTGTGTTTATATCTTGCATGCTTATATTGCCTTCATCTTTATATGCTTGATATATATTGTGCCTTATTGTCATATGCTTGGGGATTGTTTGCTCACACCTGTATTCAACCAAGAGAGCCATAGCGGCACCTCAACTCTTATCTAAAGGAATCTTGAGGAGTTAGTCCAGAGCCCTTTACCGGGAATTCGGCTACACTCTTAGGTTATACTTGGTGTGTCTAGCACAATAGTTTTTAATTTGCATAAATAGTTTTAATTCCACATTAATTCACTATTAAATTAGCTAGTCACCTATTCACCCCCCCTCTAGGTGATTTCAATTCCTTCCTCGCCAGTAGCAGCACGAGAAGATTTTTTTTTCAGGTTTTAGCATTAATTTTTGATAATTTTTCCTTCTTTTAGCCTTTTTCTCAGATAGTTGAGCCTATTGAGATGTGTTCTGCAACACGGGGGTTATATAGGATGTGGTAGACCCGACACTGGTTCTCGATTCCTACAAAGGAGGAACCAAAACCGACCTGTCGTTAGGCGGTTCTGGTTTTGGAGCTAGCTCAGTCGGGGTGCTTTAGGTTCCGATTCCATATTATTTTCAAAATAATTTGTTACTAATTTTTACAAAATATTTAAAAAATGGAAATAATTAAAATTATTAAAATTATTTTCAAAATAATTATTTTCAATTATTACTAATTTTTATATGTAAGGAAATTTAACAAAATAATCAAAAAAAGGGCTTGAACTTAATCCTTACCATAAGTAAGTTACCTATGTATCTCCTTGGGGTTTAGAGGAATAAACGCTCACGTAGTTCACTTATCTCAATCTCCATACCTTACCTCAAGTACTTCTTTCCGTTTCAGTGGTCATCATTTTCGTAAACTCTTCACTTTATTCCCGCACGATTTCTTGTTGTCTTGACGTTGTTTTTGTCCAATCATCAACACATGATTTTGTAGAGGGATTTGTAGATAGATTTGGTGTGGAGAATTGGAGAAATGGGGTGCTATTTATGTTAGACTTATTTGAATAAAGTCTAAATTAATTTGGACTTACACAAGTCTAATTGGATTTATATACCCGTCCCTATAAGCCTATGCTATTGAACCCAATAAAGAATTGATCAGTCCTAATGGTTTCAGTCTAGACATGTTTCATTTACACTTTGGCATAAGTGTATTTAAATTAAGATGTGGGACTCATCTACAAGCGTAGAACTCGCGTTATCAATTAAGAATCTAGATCTATGATGAGTTGAATTAGAATTCCTTGATGCTATATATATAATGGGTAGGATTCCTTCTCCACCATCAACCATCTATTATGATTATCTCTCTCTTGGGGGCCTCTCATCTCCTCTAAAGATCAAGACAAGAACTTGGTGGCTGGAGAGAAGAATTCCCTCCCTCAACTCTGGCGTTCTCGAGATCCTACAAGCTTTGGCATCCCTTTTGTGATGGAATCAGGTATGCCTAAACCCTCTTTCCCTTTGATTTTGATAAAGAGGCTTTTAGTTTATGTATGGATCTTGTATGGAATAATTATTAGATTCAATAATTGGTATCAGAGCCTCCTCTTTATCGGATCATCGAGATATAAAGTAAAAACTTTTAATCTCGATTTATGAAAATTATGAATCTCTGTATTTAATTCAATAAAGATTATTTTTTGCGTCTCAAATAATTGAATTAAATTGGAGATGATTAAATTTAATTATGTATATACTTTTCAGAATTTTTCTGTGTGTTATTATTCAGAAACATTTTCTGGAAATTAAAAAAAAGGAAAAAGAGTTCATGCAGTGCATGCACTGCATTGCATGCGCTGCATGCAGCGCATGCATGTATGAGCATGCAGCATATGCATACATGCAATCTTTGCATGCATGCATCTCTGCATGCAGGCGGCCGCCTGGATGCTCTCTGCATGCGGGCGGGTCCAGCCTGGGCCTACAGCCGCGCGCATCCCACCGGCCACCATGGGCCAGCGGTGGTCAGTGGCAAAACACAACACAAAAAAAGAGTTTAATTATTGTTTTGAGTTTCTTAATTCACTTGGATTATGAGATTAATTAGAATTAGAAAATTTAGAGAGAGAATATTACTCTAATAAGAAAATCTACTCCTAATTAATCTCATATTAAATTTTATTTGGGATTGTTGAGATTGATTTGGGTTTTAGGATTGAGATAGAATTCTAGTTTGTTAAGAAAATTTTGGGGTAGAATTCTAATCAAATAAAGAGACCTAATCCCAATTAATCTCAAATTAAGGTAATCGGGTCTTATTCAGTTTATTAAACCCGATCCATTAAAGAAAACCATAACTTAATCATTGCAGGTTGGGTCTGATTCAGACTCGATACGCACTGCTGACCCGTTTTACCAATAGAAACTTCAATTAGCCATTGCAGGCTCATCTGACCTCTCTTTTGGGCGTGTAAACAACCATTTCGAAGCTCTTGATGAGCATTACAATATTAAAGGTACTATACATGATAAAACAGTAGTTAGTTAATTATAAAGTAAGCATTGAAGTGTATGTTTACCATGGTTATATGTATTCTTACATGCTTTCGCTTCATCAATATTTATTATATTGCTTATATTGTTCTAGCATGATGAATATTGATGTTTACTACAGTTGATAACACACACACACACACACACACACACACACACACACACACATATATATATATTCAAGTTAAAAAAATTTATAAAAGATCTTATTTAATTGCGTATATAGTTCATGCAGACAATAGCCGGCCTAAAGGAAGACTATTGTTTGACAGAATTATGTATGGTGTCAAATACATGATATGGGTAATGTAAGTGGGAGAATCTTGGTGTGTGGTAATCAGCCCAAAGGAAGGTTGTCAAACTATAGGCCTATATTACATTACCCTCATCAACTAGTCCGACGGCGGAATAAGAATTCAGATGCGTAGATTTGTGTAGCTCAAGTGTGTGGCAATCGACCCAGAAAGGTTGTCATTATAGCCGGGTCATTACATATAATTATATGATCGATATATATAACTTAAACTTTGGGACCAATCCTATAAAGAGACAGTCGGCCCAAAGGAAGGTTGTTCTCTTACATAGAGTTAAACTTTAGGGTATCTATATTGGGCCAGTACAGTGTTGGCATAAAGAGATACAACTTGTTCTGAAAATTTGATCGACAGCTCTATTGGTTAAGCTGGTTGCATTTTCTAAAATTCAATTTTTTATGGCTATTACAGTAGAATTTTGTTAAATACAATGTTTATAATAAATTGATGAGAAATTGTAAACTTATGCAGTCTAAATTGAATGGTACAAACTTTAAGAAGTGGGAAGACCACGTAAAAGATCATTCTTGAATTCATGAACTTAGATTTCACCTTAGGACTAATGGACCCCTATTATCATTAACAAAATTTAAGTTAAAGAAAAAGTCAATTATGATAAGTAGGAGAGGTCCAGTAGGATGTGTCTACTGGTCATAAAATATTCTATTCCTATAACTATTAGGGTTTTTGTGCCTGACAAAGTCAGTGCTAAGAGTTTTTTAGCTGAAGTAGCCGATCAGTTAATTAAATCGGATAAAGTTGTGACCAACATGCATCTTAGCAAGTTGAAAACTATGGGCTACAATGGCAAAGAAAACATAAAGGAGTACATTATGAAAATGTCCAATCTTGTTTCTAAACTAAAAGACAGAAATTGGAACCCTCTAAAGAGATTCTAGTGCACTTCATTCTAATCTCTTTTCATATAAAGTATAACCTTTTTTTCAAGATTATTTATAATACTTAAAGGGAAAAGTGGATTCTCATTGAGCTCATCAGTCATTGAGTCTGGGAAGAAGAGAGATTGAAACAAGAAAAGACTAAAAATGCTCACTTATCATCTAGAGTAATGCTTCTAATAAGAAAAGAAAAAGTGAAACTAAAGGAAGGAACATAAACACCACTATAATAACTGATCCTAAGTGACCAAAGTGCAGGACAAGAAGCCTAAGGTTATTGCATGCTTCTTCTACAATAAAGTAGCCCACCTCAAGCAGGATTGCATAAAGTATCAAAAATGGCTAATAAGAAGGGTATATCTCATATTTATGTTTGTTCTGAAATTAATTTAGTTTTAGTGCCACCCCATATATGGTGGATAGATAATTCACATAAGCAATTCAATGAGGAACTTCTAAACCCAAAGGAGGCCCAACCCAGCTGAACGATACGTATACATGGGTGATGAAAATAAAGTTACAGTTGAAGCTGTTGGAGTTTGTAGGCTTAGATTAGATTCTGATTTTTTGTTTTAGATTTAGATGAGACTTTATATGTACCATTTTTTTAGGCAGAATTGTATTTTTATTTTGAAGTTAGACAGATATGTTTTTATTGTCACTCTTGGTAATGAAATACTTAGTCTACTTTCCAAATCTAAAGTTGTTGGTACTAGAATTCTAATTGATGACTATATAAATTGAAACTTCATGCTTCATATCCTGAATCTTTCTATGTGAATAACCTAGGCACAAAGCAAATATTAATTAAAGAATCATTAGTAAGTTTGGTGCTAGACAGAGTCATGCATCTTGGATTTGGTTTATACATACATTTGTGGTCCATTCCCTACAGCTTATTGAAATGGCCACATATACTTCATCACTTTTACAGAAGATTACGCTCGTTATGAGTACCAATACTTGTTACGTGAGAAATCTCAATCACTGAACATGTTTAAAATCTATAAAGCTGAAGCTGAAAATCAATCAAATAGAAAGATTAAAGTCGTTAGATCTGATCATGGTTGTGAGTATTATGACAGATACGACAAATCAGGTAGATATTCACGACCTTTCATCAATTTTCTGAAAGAGTGTGGTATTGTAGCCTGGTACACCATGCCAAGGATACTTCATCAAAATGGTGTGCTGAGAGACAAAATCGTACACTAAAGGACATGGTTGGGAGTATGATAGCTCACACTACTCTATCAGAGTCATTATGGAGTGAAGCCTCAAAGACGGTTTCCTACCTCCGTAATAGAATACCAAGCAAAACAATAACAAAACCATATATGAGTTATAGACTGAGAAATCTCTCAGTATTAGGCATCTCCATACTTGGGATTGTCCAGCTGAAGCTCGGTCATATACTACATGAGAAGAAGCTGGACTCAAGGACAGTTAGTTATTTATTTGGAGGGTATTCTGAGAGATTTAGAGACTTTAGATTTTACTATCCCTCCACTAAGAATATGATAGAGACAGATAATGCTAAATTTATTGAGGAAATTCAGAACAGTGGGAGTCAACTACATAAGGATTTCATATTTATGAAAAAACATATTGTTATACCCATAACAATTATTCCAAATGATAAAGTAGTTGTTCCACTTCAAGATGAAAAAACAGTTGTATCCTTACAAGGTACATATACAGTTTATCCTGAAGTTGATCCTGCTGATAAGGTAGTACCTGAAAATTCTCAATCACAACTGCTTAGGAGATCAGCTAGGAAGAGGAGATCAGTCATTACAAAAGACTATGCAGTTTATCTTCAAGAGCATGAGTTTAGTATAAGGCTAGAAGATGACCCCACATTCTTGAATAAGACCAAACTCAGCATTCACTCCACTAAGTGGTCAAATGCCATGAAAGATGAGTTAAAATTCATGAAGGACAATGATGTTTGAGATTTAGTAGAGTTACCTAAAGGAAAGAAATTGATTGGTTATAAATGAGTATTCAAACCAAGTGGGATTCGAAAGGCATTGTCGAAAGGTATAAGGCACATCTTATCGCAAAGGGATTCACTCAAAGAGAGGGCATTGACTATAAAGAGACTTTCTTTTTCAGTTTTCATGAAGAATTCTATTAGAATTATCATGGCACTAGTAGCTCATTTCGACCGGGAGTTATACCAAATGGATGTTAAGATTGCCTTCCTTAATGGTAGCATTGAGGAAGAAATCTATATGGTGCAAACACAAAGTTTTAAGGTGAAAGTTTCGTAATATTTGGTTTGAAAATAAAGAAATTCATTTATGGTCTAAAGCAAGCATCCCATCAATGGTATTTGAAATTTGATAAGAAGATTATATATGATCAATGCATTTACTATAAATTTAAAAAGAGTAGACTTATATTTCTTATGCTATATGTGGATGACATTCTACTAGCAAGTAACGGTATGGTTCTTTTACTTGAGACCAAGAGTTTTCTCTCAAAGAACTTTGAGATGAAAGATCTTGGAGATTTTTCTTTTGTGATAGGCATCCAGATTTAACGTGACAAGACACGTGGAATATTAGGTTTGTCACAAAAGGCTATATCGATGAGATGCTGATAGATGTGGCATGAAGAATTGCTCTAGGAGAGATAAGTTGAGTCTACTCCAATGTCTCAAGAATGACCTACAGAAAGGGCAAATAAAAGACATTCCATATGCATCGATAGTTGGAAGTCTGATGTATGCTCAAGTTTATATCCGTTCAGACATAGCATATACCATTGAGAAACTTGGTAGATACTTGATCAATCCTGAGATTGATCACTGAAAGACTGCCAAGAAGGTAATGTGATATTTACAGATGACTACATGAAATCTGATCAGTTGTAGCTGATCGAATAAACAGATTCAGATTATGCTGGATGTATCGACAATAGAAAATCCACTTTAGGTTATATTTTTCTGATTGTAGAAAGATGGTGGATTTAATTGAGAGGCCATTACAGCTACACTATGATAATAAGAGTTACAAAGATCTGCTGCAAAAGTGACAAGAGTTCGGCAAAGTTGAAGCATATCAACATCAAGTTTTTTATCATCAAGTATAAAGTTCGAAATCACATTGTGTCTGTTGATAATGTTGGTACTATTTTTTAACATTATAGATCCACTCATTACAGGACTTCCACTTAAAGTATTCTTAAAGAATATTGCTCATATGGGGTGGCTAGTCATGATGATATTCTGATTTAGTGAGAGTGGATAATTTTATGTAACAGACATTATTTCTAAGTGCACTTTATATATATTTATTGATTCTGATAAACAAAGTTATAACTGCTTTTCCTATGGTCTATTTTTGCGCATTTGAGTTTATTGAATTAGCAGTTAGACTCGTTGGAGTTATAAAGTTAGATTTGTTGGATTCATACAGTTAGACTCGTTAGAGTCATAAGGCTAGACTCATTGGAGTCCTGAAGTGAAAACCAGTTGGAATTGTACCTTATTTGATCAGAGGACATTTTCATGCCGCACATCCATATTTGATCTATGTCGTTAAGGGTTCTGAAACTTTTGATGTGGAAGGTCCTACCTCGATTATACAGCAGATAACGATTGCCATGTTCGGTGAAAAGACTCTTAATGGACCAGATTGTTTTAAAACGTGATTTATTGGCAGTTAAAGTTTTGGTACCATAAAATTATGTATAACATCCTTCCAGTATGACTTGTTTGGCCCAAGTCGGAGATTGTTAGACCAATTTGAATAGAGTCTAAATTAATTTGGGCCTATAAGTCTAATTAGATTTATACACCAATCTCTATAAGCTTATGTTGGACCCAATAAAAGAATTGATCAAGCCTAATGGTTTGCGTTTAGACACGTTTTATTTACACTTAGCCATGATGTATTTCAATTAAGATGTGAGACTCATCTACATGTGTGAAACTCGTGTTATCAATCAAGAATCTAGATCTATAATGAGTTGAACTAGAGTTCTTTGATGCTATATATATCATGGGTAGGATTCCCTCTCCACCACCAACCATCTATTATGATTATCTCTCTCTTGGAGATCTCTCATCTCTTCTAAGGATCAAGAAGAGAACTTGGTGGCTGGAGAGAAGATTCTCCTCCCTCAACTTCAGCGTTCTCGAGATCGTGCAAGGTTTGGCATCCCTTTCGTAATGGAATCAGGTATGCGTAAACTCTCCTTCCTTTTGATTTTGATAAAGAGGATTTTAAGTTTATGCATGGATCTTGCATGGAATAATTATTAGATCAAACAATTTATAGATTACAAAATTTATTTAAAAACTAAAATTAAAAAAACTCTTATTTTCCACTCCGACAGTCCAAAAATGGACCGTTGGAGAGCCAACAGTCCTTTTTTGACCGATGGCCCTCCAACGGTTCATTTTTGGACTGTTGAGAGATGGAAGGGAGGCGAGCAGATCCCTATTTCATATAATGAAAAAAATCCAAAAAACCCAGCCTTTAGGGCGGGCGGGCCCATTATCAAATAAAACAACTAAAACTAAAAAGCCTGATGGGCTGGCCAAATTCAAAAAAAAAATTCAAAGAAGTGGGCTGCCGGCCCAAAGGCCAAATGACCACTTTAAAAAAAATTTGGTTCGGAATAGAGAATCGCCGGTTCAGAACCAGCAGTTTTAGGTTTTGAAAAGCAAAAATCAGAGTGGGTAGCCGGTTCCGATTTCTGGTTTGGAATCGTGAAACTAGCGATGGCACTGGTTCCAGTTCCCACCACGGTTTTTTATTTCTGTTCGCCGGTTCAAACCAAACCATGGTCGGGTCTAGGATGTGGAGAGGAAGTACTCAAAGCTCTGGTTGATGTGAGACTAAACAATTTTAAATTTTGATAATTGGGAAAAACTAGTCTTGGTAGCCAAGACACAGCCGCCCTGACCTAGGACCCAAATCTAGAGTCAGAAACCCCAAAATCAACACGAACTCAGAGTTCTAGCTTGGGCTAGACTCAGGAATATATTATTTCAAAGTTGAATGGTCGATTAAATTCTTCAACTTGAATGGTCGATTAAATTCAAAGTTGAATTTAATGGTGCATAAAAGATCAAGACACAAGCCTGACCACATAAGAGTTCGAACACATTATACTTGCAAACGGGCCATCAATCTAACAGGCATATCATTCTTCTCCTAGAAGAATGCCCATCAGCATGCCAATGTATATAAATAGGAAGTTTTAGGGCCTCCTCAAGGTATGCAACTTATTCTTCCCCTCTCATATAGTTTCTTCTATCTAAAGGAGAGCTGACTTGAGCGTCAAAGGAGATCACCGAAGCGTTTGGTCTCCTATTGATCGTATTCTGTCTTGCAAGGCTAGTACACATGCAGAATTGGTGATCAAGATTCCACCAAAGTTAAGAACAAATCATGTGTTGTTCAATGTTAAGTCTCTGTTTATCAACAATGTTTCTATGTCGAGCAATGGGGAACAAAATTTGCCTTTCCTTCCTTGCAAAACTCTAAGAAAAATATATCAGGTTCCAAAAAATATGTTGGCCCAACGGCCTATCACTCTAGTTATGAGGATGATTAACTCATGTAGTTATAGTATTAATGAGCTCTTGTTTATTAGATTTAAAGTATTCAATCAAGATCTTAGTTGGTGTTTCATTTTATCAAGCAAACACCTGTTGATTCAAGAGATTAAGAATAAAGATCATAACAAATACTCAAGAAGAAGTCTTAACTCAAAGAATCAAGTTTTGAATCAAGTCAAGATGGAGAAGAAGATCTGAATCAAGAAGAACACTTGAGTCTAGAGTTTGTAAGAATGTCTAGATTTGTGTAAATTATAAATTAGTTTTGATTGCTCAAGCTCACACACACATAAGTTTATATTAGTTTTCAAGATCAAAAGTTTCGGTATTTCAGTTTTAACCCGTATCGATTTAACTAGAATAGGCTTTTGATTTCATGAATAAGTTTCTCAAAAACAAGTTCATATTGTTTTATATGTGTTTTAGATTTTATCCATACACATTGGTGCTTTAAAGAGTTTGAGAAACTTGTTTTTGTATTTATAGAGTTTTGAAAAACTTAATTTTCCATTTGAGTTTAGTTTTTGGGAAAATAATTTTTAATATAGCTTATATTTCAAGATTGTATCTCTATCTCAAAAATAAGTTCACATGTTTGTAATATGTGTTATCACACATATTTGTACTCTAGTGTATATATATGAACTTATTTTTGTAGATTTTATAGAGATTTATTTGGATTAAAATATATTTTAAAAGAAAAAGAAATAAATTTTGGGCTGAGCCGGTTGACCGCATGGTCGACCGCCAGCTAGAGTTGAATGCTCTGTCGGTCGACCTCCCGATCGACAGGATATGCACATGCATTGTGTTGTGCATGTCGGTTGACCGACCAGTCGATCGCAGAAACTTGCAGTGCTCTCTGTTTCTGAATTTCGATCGACAACTCGATCGACCGCCAGAGAGCCAAGCTCTCTGTTTGAGCTCAGTTGACCAAGCAATCAACTGCGGGCTCCAACAGCTATTTTTATAGCCGTTGGTGGTCGACCGACCTCTGAAAAAATTACCAAAAACGGCTAGTTTCTTTTTCTGAGTGATTTTGTTTTATTCTCAAACGGATATATTTTACTTTATTTGAGTTTAATCACTGGATTGACACCTGTCTTACTTTCTAATCATCTCTACTCTATTCCTATAAATAGTGGTCATTAGAGAGAGTTTCATATAAGATTTTTACAAGATGTTACAGGAGAAAAATTATGCTTAAAGTTTTGAAAAATTTTTGAAAAATAAAAAAACAGGTTTCTGGGAAATTCAAGCTTCAAATTTCAAGTTTTAATATTTTCATAGATATTTTTCCAAGTGTTTTTATAAGAGCTTCATTTTAAAAATTCTAGTTTTCTCACAAGCTTGAGCTATATCATCTTTATATCTATCCTTGTAGGATTCTTGTTTTGTGAGTTTCTAGTTTGTAACTTTGTGATCACCAAGTGTTGTTACCTTCATTTGCTTAGTGTTACCCTTTTTTGTAGAGGTATATTGGCTTTGTGCCCTCCTCTTGTGTGGAGGACCATTGATTTTGTGCCCAACTCTTGTGTAGATGTTCATTGTTTTTGTGCCTTCCTCTTATGTAGGAGGTTGTTTCCTTTATGGAGATAGTGAAAGCCTTCTAGGTGAAGGCGGGGACGTAAAGCAAGTGGCTTGATCCTTAAAACATATCTTCGTGTTAGCTTTTGCCTATCTTTCAACTCAACTCTACTCCTGTTTAAACTTGTATTGATATTATTGCTCATTTATATATGCTTGATATTGTGCCTACACTTGCTTTTATCCAAAAGAGATATTGAAGCACCTCAACTGTTATAAAAGAGGAATCTTAAGGATAAGTTCTAAAGACCTTCACCGGGAATTTAGCTTTTCTTTGGAATTTATTTTGTGTGTTTAGTTTTTGTTAGCTTAAGTTTTAATTTTCGCATTGATTAGCTATCACTTATTCACGTCCCCTCTAGGTGACTTAACAATTGGTATCAGAGCTAGTACTTCTGATATTCTGTTTAACCACCGAGGAGTGATCTTATTTTTTTCTAATCACTATACTTGTTTACATACATTCATGGTTTCTCTTGCTCCACCTATATTTGATGTTTCTAACATTCAAATTGAAAAATTAAAATGAGTATATATCTTAAAACTCTTGGTATCAATGTTTATCTTGCCACTACAAAAGAGTTGATCTTGAAAATAGAAAATATCTTGATGCCAATGCACAAGCCATTGTCGCACTTAAGCAAATCCTTAACAATGATCATATTTTTAGGGTTTCCAGTTATGTTTTCGCTTTACAGTGTGGAACACATTGATATCTCTTGGGGAACAAATTTGAAATGACACGGAGAGATATTGAAGAGAAGTGAATTCTGACCAAGAATGCTTTATGATCCAAGTGAATGACTCTCTTGAGATAAACTCGGAATCTGATCTTGATGATAGTACAATCAGGGACATCTTCATCCGATGACTTCTTCATGGCCATTTGAGATGTGGTGAATGGATGTTATCGAACCCATCAGCCCTCCAGCATCCAAAGGACATCACTTCATCTTGGCCATAACGGAGTACTTCTCTAAATAGGCGAAAGTTGTTCCCCTAAAGGAAGTAAAGACACCAAACGTGATCAAGTTCATCAAGCATCACGTACTCTACCACTTTGGTATACCCCGATGAATCATCCATGATAATGAACCCCAATTCGTCAACCAAGCATTTCAGACATATTCTAATAAATTCAGAATCCAAAGTGTCATCAACGGCATACTATTCAGCTACTAATGGCCTCACAAAAGCTTTCAACAAGACTATTGGAAAGTTTCTCAAAAAATTCGTCTCAAAAAGTCAATGTGACTGGGAGGATAAATTAAGCGAATACTTATGGGCTTATCACACAATGGTGAGAACCCCGACAAAGGCACGTCATTTTTTTTGGTGTACAAATGTGAAGCTGTACTCCCACTAGCGATCCAAATCCCATCTTTGCGAGTTGTCTTGACAACCAGGATGGCAGACAAGGATAAGCATCAACTGCGTCTACAAGAGCTGAAAGTTTTAGATGACAAACGTCTACAAGCCCAATAACATATCGAGCTCCCGAATTTCTAGAGCTTTCAATAAGAAAGTTAGAGAATAGATTTTCAAGAAAGGCGACCTTCTCTTAGCAGTCAGAAGACCCATGGTTATGACACATAAGACAAAAAGAAAATTTCAACCCAAATGGGGAGGACCATTTGTAGTAGAGTCAGTCTACTGAAATGAATCATGTTGCCTTATTACTCCGGATGGTGATATGCTCATGATGCCGATCAATGACAGATACTTGAAGAAGTACTATCCTTAATAGGACTCTTCTCATCATCAGGTTAACACTACTCTGATTAAATCTTGTTTGGAAGAGCGCCAAAGAAGAGCTTCTTCCTTCAACGGATCACATCAGGTCAATCAACACCGAGCTGACTGAACATTGTTGACATCACGATGCATGATGTTAATATTGAAGAGACAAAGTTATAAACTTTAGTTTTAGCTTTATCACTCTGCTTATGATCAGGGTAACATTACACCTCTGATCAAAGCTTCGAGATCCAAGATGTTTGGAAGAGCGTCAAAAAAGAGCCTCTTCATTCAACGGATCACATCACCGTCGATCGACGCCGAGCCGACCGAACATTGTTGACATCATTATGTATGATGTTAATATTGAAGAGACAAAGTTAAAAACTTTAATTTTAGCTTTGTCACTCTGCTTATGATCAGGTTAACATTACACATCTGATTAAAGCTTCGAGATCCAAGATGTTTGGAAGAGCGCCAAAAAGAGCTTCTTCCTTCAATGGATCACATCACATCGATCGACGCCAAGCCGATCGAACATTATTAACATCACGATGCATGATGTTAATATTGAAGAGACAAAGCTGAAAACTTTGATTTTAGCCTTGTCACTCTTCTCATGATCAGGTTAACATTACACCTCTGATCAAAGCTTCGAGATCCAAGATGTTTGGAAGAGCGTCAAAGAAGAGCTTCTCCCTTCAACGGATCACATCACGGTCGATCGACGCCGAACTGACCGAACATTATTAACATCATGATGCATGATGTAAATATTGAAGAAATGACAAAGACAAAATATTAGTCTTTAGCCTTATCACTCTTCTCTACATGCACCTATCTTCAATTTAGAAGAATAGGTTATATTTTGAAGTCAAGCATGCCTAAGCATCCAGAAGGACGGCTTAGCTAGTCTGACTTTCCCATATGTAATAGTGACATACCTCTCTACTCCTGTTAGATTGATCGAAGCTTGATGACAAAGGGTCCGAACAATCAGATGGAGGATCAAATGAGATTATCTGATGGCTTATCAAGCCAAACTCATTGAAGAAGGATCGTGATGCATCTTTACAAAATCGTTCCACCATTTCCACACTCATATCAAGAGGTGATAAACAATCGAATGGAGGATCAAATAAGTTTATCTGATGACTTATCAAGCCAAACTTATTGAAGAAGATTCGTGACGCATCTTTGCAGAACCTTTCCATTTTTTCACATTCATATCAAAATGTGGCATCCAAATGAAGATCAAAGAGGACTTCACGAGGAGGCTAAGCTTCGGACAAAACCCCCGTGGAATTCATGTCTACCTTTGTAGCCCCCGACTTATTTGCAGGAGGTACACTACACTGCGTCTAACGCCTCCAACGACTAAAGGATAGAGGAAACAGTTGGCATTTAAGCCCAACGAAAAATTCTCGACAACTCATCATGCTGAAGGGAATAGCTTGACTAGCCCAACTCAAATGGTAGTTGGTAAAAGCGTACCAAATCTGTTAATAGCTGAAGGTTTGCTAAAAATCTTGAGGGACCCAATCTCGTCTCCCCTTCAAAAACCCTTACTATTTCCGTCCATGGAATGGTAAGACCACAAAAGCTGTAATTGTCTTCCTAGCGAGATAATCACAGAGCAAATCTGCCATGTTAACGTTATACCTCTGGCATACCCCACTATTAGGTTAACATTATACCTCTAATAGTGATTTCTTTCAATGTTCTCAGTAGACAAAATTTTAACTTGTCAATTCTCTTCAATAGAATGATGAGTTTACTAAAATTGCACAAATTGCAAATCTCTCAGTCAAGTTAAAAACACCTCTAACCAAAATTGCTCATATCGTAATATAAATCTCTGTTAGGTTAATGTTATACCTCTAACAGTGATTTCTCTCAATTTTCCCTGCGAAATAATTACAGATTAAATATGTCAAGTTAACATTATACTTCTGACATACCCCGCTGTTAAGTTAACATTATATCTCTAACAGTGACTTCCCTCAATATCCTCAGCGGATAAAATTTCAACTTGTCAATTTTTTTCAACAGAATGACGAGTCTACTACATTTCTCAAATCGCAAAATTTCTCAGTCAAGTTAAATACTACACCTCTGACCAAAATTTCTCATATCGCAATATAAATCCCTGTTAAGTTAATATTAAACCTATGATAGTGATTTCCTCGATTTGCCCAACGAAAATGAGACATTCGATGCTAAGTTAAACATCAAACCTCTAGCATCCATTTTATTGTTAAGTTAAATACTACACCTATGGCAATGATCTTCCCTCAAGCTTTCTCATTGAAACCGAGACGTCGAATGTTAAGTTAATATCACCCCTCTAGTATTCACCTAGCTGTCAAATTAACACTAAACCTATGACAGTGACTTTTCTCATCTTTCTCAATGAAAATGAGATCTCTTTGATGCTAAGTTAATGTCATACCTCTAACACATATATCCTTGTCAAGTTAATATCACACCTCTGACATTTCAATTTGCTTTCAATTGTAAATCCAAACCCGTCATGTTAATATTACACCACTGATGATAAAAATCTCCATAAATCCCTTAGTGGATCAAACTCAACTTGTTCTACAAAATTCGTTCAATTAATGAATTTAACCCCTGTCAAGTTAAACATCACACCTCTGACAGAAACCTTCGCAAATTCTTTAATGAAATTATCAAATTTTGAGTTGCTATGCTAATAGTCACCTCTAGCAATCACAATTTTATCGCTCTAGTTCGTCTAATTTTAAATCACAAAAAGAAAATAAAGACGAGATAGAGGCAAAATAATCACTTTTACTAATCATATCAAAATGGTAAAAATGATACAAACACTCTCTTATTCAATAAGATGGAGTGTTATAAAAGAAGAGGAGACTCGCGTTTCAAGCAAACGAGGCTCGCTTCCAGAAGCGTCCAACGCGACCTTCATATTTCATGAGAGTCACGTTTCAACCAAGCTCAACGCGAGCCTCACATTCAGAAGTACTCAACACGCAATCCCCGTATTTCAAAGACAAGATAAAAGTCGCATCTTCAATAGATGAGACCCGCGCCTTCAACAAAGGCCTCGTCTTCTCTTGCCAATACCAGAATATGTTCTTATTTCTGCAATCAGTTCTACAGTACACTGACAAAAGCAGTTGATAACTCTACCAGTTCAATAGTACACCGACAAATAAACCAGAGCTCATGACAAGTGCTAGACTGAGTTTCTAAGACACTTGTGATAATTTTCTCTGGAGGCTTGAAGCAGTTCAACAGTACACTCACGAAAACCAGAATTCAAACAGGATCAAGCTCAGGAAATCTCGAAAGATTGCCACTCCAATCACGAAGATTCCAAAATCAACATGAAGTCCAAAGTATTCCAAAATCCATCCCAGTCAACCGCGGAGTATCGAAAACTTTGGAGGGGGTTCTGTAGGCTATCTAAAAATCATTAAAGATAAGTCATCAAACGCGAATCTCCCAACACGAAGTTCGCGCTTCAATTAAATTGTGGACCTCACATCCAAGAAGAAACGCGGACATCAAATGCGGGCCTGAAAACCTTGCGTCTCACTTCAAAAGCGAATCTGCGTCTCCTATTTCAAGCGTAGGTCTGAGCAACTCTGTATGCCATTTCAGATGCGGGTCTGAGAAACTCTGCGTCTCACTTCAAACGCGGGTCTGAGCAACTCTGCATCCTATTTTAAGCACAGTTCTGAGAAACTCTGTGCTCCTAAAACGCGGGTTTGAGCAACTCCTTGTTCTGGGGGAGATGCAGGTTTAAACCCTAAGTCTATTAAATGCGAGGTCCGCGTCCCGTGTGAGACCCGCGTTTCTATTGTAATTGGCCCCCATTATTGGGTCAATTAACTCTCTACGTAATGTGAGAATTAATCCCATTATGGAGAGATTCTAGGGAACAATAATACTCCTATGACTCTCTATAAATAGCCGGAGTAGCTATGAAGAGAATGGGGACTCTTTTTGGAACAAAGAGGACTTCTTAAGAGGAAACCAGAGAAGAGAAAGAGAAGCTTCTGCTTGAGAGCTGAATTCTTAACCTAAGAGCATCTTGCTTTCCTCTTATTTTTTCAAAAAAGAGAAATCAGTGGACTCTAAGCACTTAATGTTTTAAAAGAGCTCTCTCCTAATTGATTTTTGAGAGCGCCTTGAAGAGAAGCTTGACAGTCATTGGTCAATAGAGAACAAGAATTACTCTCTATCGCCACACGAGGAACCCAACCTTAAATAAAGGAGAGAACCAGTTCTTCTCCCCTCTTTTGTAATCGAAATTGTTCTGTTGTAACTTTTTAGCCACTCAAAGAAGCTTTACTCTGCACCACTTTTCTGACCAAACAACCGTGTACACTATTATTGTTACTGTTTACTGTGTATACGGTTACTGTTCATATTGTTATCGCTACTATCACTGTTATAGTTACTATTATAGTTACTGTCACTATATTGTCTCAGTATTCTAGGTAACATAGATAACTGATTATTTTAAGTAAATTAAATAATAATGTAATTGTCAACTCACCAGGATTGAAAAAATTGATGAAGGAGACAACGTCTATATTTTTTGTGGACTTAGGATATAGGTTGAGCAGTCGAAAGAAGGTTCCACTGCAGGGTTTTCAGAAATGACTGGCATCCCATGCTATTACTATTATACTGTTATTGTAGTACCTGGTGGTACGGTCTGGTTCATGTTCAAGAGTCTGTGTCGTGGTCCCGGGTATGTACGAGACTCACCTAAAGCATGGACAATGTCTCCAATCGATCAGTTTCAATAACATAGGACCCCAATTTACATGTGTAGTAGGCATAGTATGAAATGTGTCCATTACATGTGACAGTTGATGTTGACTAATATAATTAATAATAGAATTGAACTTTACACATGACATCGTAAAATGATTTGTGTTCACTTGACTATATATGCATGCTATAATAGACACCTGACACAGAATTTATAACAAATCAATTTCATCACTCTTAAAGTTATGTATTGTACATTATCATGATATTTGTGATATGCCAACTAGTAATATATTATACTGTACCATCTTTTAATTACCGTTTTAGTCATGCTATTATTTATCCAGTATATTTTTATAGTATTGTAATGCTCTCACACGAGATATGCATGTGCACATTCCCTCATTTACACACTCATTGGGAGTTTTTGACTCTCCAGGATTTGCGCATCCAGATCTGGGTCATTTCATTTTGCTGATCAAGTATCTGAGAAGTACAGAGTCTCTTTTGATGATCACCCGGATTCTTTGGTAAAACCATGTCTTCCTTTTCATTCTATTGATTTTAATGATTCTCTATGCTTGGACTCCACATTGTTCTATTTGATTTATTCATAAAACAATATTATCATTATGTAGAAATTTATATGTTTATTGCAGTAATTAATTATTATAATTGGTTTATATAACTTGTTCATGTCACTTTAGGCTTAGCGTGTATCATGGGTATTTTCTCTCGTATATACGTCGCCGACTCTCGTCGTCTTTCCGCTCCAGTGTATTTTGAAAAGCGGAGCGTGACAGGGTTTTCTTAGTATCAGGCCATGTTTCAACCAAATTATGGGTAACCAGATTTTCTTAATATCATGTTTGAGATAGGTTCAATATAAAAAGGACCTAGTTATTACTCGTTACCTGACATAAGTTATATTTACATTGCAATGCATATAATACTTACACTATAATACCGAGTCCACTTGAGAATTGATCGTTCCTTCTTTGAAAATTCATCTCTTTGATTTTTCAATTTTCCTGATTCAACTCTTCTTCTAAAGTGATCCAGATTTCCAACTTGATTCCCATCCTACTTATCGATTTTATTTTCTTGATTTTGTTTCTTGAGTCTGGTCACTCTATTTCAAAGTTGGTAGCAGAAATCAGAGTAGCATAGCGAAAGTTTGGTGAGCTCATAATGCATAGAGAAGCGATGTAGGAACGAGAAGACATCATCAACGATCGATATCAGTTCATTCTCTTAATTCCTCAACTCTTTTGATATCTTCTCCATTGAGTGTGATTTTTTTATCATTCCCTACTTTATCAAAATTTTGAGGACGAAATTTTTTGTAAAGTGGGTAGAATTTAATACCTCTAATCTATAATACATGATTTAATATGTATAATAGTATTTTAATATGTATATGTAATTTGTATTAGGAGTTATTATTATTTTTGTGTGTTTTCATAACTAATAATTATAAATTTTGATTATTATTATTGGTGATTATTAGTAGTAGATGTTGTTACTGTTATTTCGTTATAATTATTATTTATTATTGTTGTTGTTATTATTGTTATTATTTATTGTTATTATTGTTATTATTATTATTGTTATTATTATGTGTATGAGCCTAGCCCACTTCCTTTCTCTTTCAGCTTCTTTTCCTTTTATTTTTTTAATTAACCCAAACCCAAGCCCCATTATTTTCTCTCAATTTCGAATGATCCCATAAGCCCACATATTTTCTCTTCATTTTTCTTTTATTTTTTCTTTTCATTTCCTCAGCCCAACTGAGCCAGCCCACTACATCTCCTCCTTTGCAAATTGAAATACACCTAGAGGGGGGGTGAATAGGTGTAATTGCTAATCTAATGCTCTTTTTAAATTTTACTTAAGTGAGTGATGCAACGATCTCTCAAAACACGACTAAGAGCCGAATACCCCTTGCGAGGTTCTGAACTCCTTCCTCCCAATTCCCCTTAAATGGGTTAGAGGTGCGCAATGCAACCGTGTTGTATTGAGGTGTGATCGAACAATTCCAAGTATGAAATGCGATGATGAAATGTACACAAGTAATATAGCAAGAAAAGTAAACAAGTAAGGATTGCACAAATAAAATGTTAGTTCTCAAGCAATAAATTGAAAGCAAGTAAAGCAAGAGAGAATTAGGCAAGATGACACAAAGGCAATCGCAAACAAAGTGATTTGTTTCGAGGTTCGAGCCCGTAGCTCTAGTCCCCGCCTTCACCTCCGTGAAGGGTTTCCACTATCCCTTAGGATCCCGTACAAGTTAGGCCTCCAAAGACCTCAAGCCCGTAGCTTCACCTTACAAAGAAACTCCACCGAGGAGCTTGTCTCCACAAGAACAAGGATTACAAATTTGTGATCTCAACTAGACCACAACACTCTTTTACAAACACTCTTTTACAAACACTCTCACTCTTTTACAACTTCACCTATAGAAAGAATATGAAATTTTTGGCTCTATGAAGTGTGGTGAGAAAAGCTTCAGTTGTAGAGTGATATTAGAGATCAAACAACAACTGAAAAACCAATTTGAAAGAATGGAAATGAAAGCTTTAAACTATTTTTCTCTTTCTCTTGAAAACTATGAAAACTTGTATTTTTCTTGGTAAATAACTAAGGCCTATTTCCCACTATTTATAGGGAGAGAATAGGTTAAAAACTCTGATTTTTCCAGCTAATATCACCTGCAAAAGCACCCCAACAACCCTCTAAAAAGTCTGTTAAAACAGAAAATAAAACAGTTTTTCAGAACAGCCCAAAGAGGAAAGAGCCGTTGGAGGTGTTGCAGGCCTACCGGTCGACTGCCGGTCGACCGGGACCCTGCTGGCAAAAGAGCCGTTATGGCTCCGGTCGACTGCCAGTCGACCGATCTCAAGAAAGGAAACACAGTTTCCTTCTACCGGTCGACCGACCCAGTCGACCGGAAAGATACAGAGAGCAAACATCTAATTTCGGTCGACCGGTCTGTTGGTCCGGTCGACCGACAGACATGCACAACTTGTGCATGTCCGGACACAGCAGCCGGTCGACTGGGCCGGTCGACCGGTCTGCCTGGAAAACTGTTTTTCTGGGCAGATTTTAAGATAGAAAATTTTGTATAAAATCTTTAAAAATCTGAAGCTAAGTTTTATGCTGAAAATAGTTTATATACATGTATTTAAACAAGTTTTTGAAGATGTAAAGCTTTGGGTACATGTATGTATAAACTAAGGCATAAACCTAGAAATAAATATTTTGAAAACATAGAAACATATAAAACAAATGTGTGTGCAAATCCTAGAGCCAAATTTCACATATTCTATCTTTACAAAACTAAACTTACAAACTACAATGGTCTTCAAGACTTCAACTTGAGCTATCTTCTCTTGATCTTCAATATTGCAATTTGAGCCCAATTTGACTTGTCTTGAGTCCAATACACCTTCCTTTAGGGAAGAATTCATCTCTTTAATATATAAACCTGAAACACACTTAAACAACAATTTATATTAGTACCAATAACTAATATGTTTTGTAATCATCAAAATACACTAAACATGGGTTGATTGTAACCTTGGGCCAACAATCTCCCCTTTTTGATGATGACAAAACATATGAGTTATTAAACAAATAAAAGAAGAAAGAGCTTGGAAAGCTCCCCCTTAAACAATGCTATGTATTTAACAAGAATATGAACATTATGTAAACATACATAAAGCATTGAAAAATATCATCACCAAAAAAAATAAACTATCATAAGGAATAACAAAATTTAAAACAAACAACATATTTTTCTCCATATATTTTCTCCCTTATATTTTCTCCCCCTTTTTGTCATACATCAAAAAGGGTTAAAAAAAAATTTTAAGACAAAACAAAACAAACATATTAGAAACCAAAACAAAACAAACTAAGATATTTTAAGTATCAATCTTACATACATTCAATTCACCACAAATAAATGAAAATCTTGCATAATCTAAAGGTTTTGTGAAAATATCTGCAAGTTGAAAATCTGTGGAAACAAAATCAATATCTATGTCACCTTTTTCAAAGTGATCTCTAAGAAAATGATATCTAATGTCTATATGTTTGGTTTTACTATGTTGATTAGCATTTTTGGTCATGTGAATAGCACTAGTATTATCACAATAAATCTTAACATGAACAAAATGTAAATCAAAATCGAGAAGAGTATGTTTCATCCAAAGTACTTGTGCACAACAAGCTCCGGCTGCTACATACTCCGCCTCGGCGGTTGAAAGGGCTACACTATTTTGCTTTTGGAAGACCAAGACACAAGACAATTGCCCAAGAATTGGCAAGTGCCACTTGTGCTCTTCCTATCTACCCTACAACCGGCATAGTCGGCATCCGAATAACTAGTCATGGTAAATTGGTTAGTTTTCGGATACCACAAACCTAAATCAATTGTGCCCTTAAGATACCTAATTATGCGTTTTACCGCTATTAAGTGTGATTCCTTAGGACATGATTGAAAACGTGCACATAAACATACGGAAAACATTATATCCGGCCTACTAGCCGTAAGATAGAGTAAACTACCAATCATGCTACGAAATAATTTGATGTCTACTTCCTTACCTTGTTCATCCTTGTCAAGTTTCGTAGTGGTTGCCATGGGAGTCTTTGCTACTTTGGATCCTTCAAGCCCGAACCTCTTGATGAGTTCTTTGGTGTACTTGGCTTGGTTGATGAATGTCCCATCACTACGTTGCTTGATTTGAAGTCCAAGGAAGAAGTTGAGCTCTCCCATCATAGACATCTCGAATTCCTTTTTCATGCATGACTCAAAATTCTTGCAAAGTGAAACATTAGTAGATCCAAAAATAATGTCGTCAACATAATTTGAACTATGAGGATATCTAGATCTATATGTTTGGTAAATAATGTTTTATCAACTTTTCCTTTCTTAAAATCATTTGAAATAAAAAATGAAGACAATCTTTCATACCAAGCCCTAGGGGCTTGTTTTAAACCATATAGTGCTTTATCTAATTTATAAACATAATTAGGGTGTGTAGGATCAACAAACCCGGGGGGTTGTTCAACATACACCTCCTCATCAATATAACCATTAAGAAAAGCACTCTTTACATCCATTTGAAATAACTTAAAATCTTTAAATGAGGCATATGCTAAGGTCATCCGTATGGCTTCGAGCCGTGCTACGGGTGCAAAGGTTTCTTCAAAATCGATTCCCTCGATTTGAGTGTAACCTTGGGCAACTAACCTAGCCTTGTTTCTAACTACATTACCCGATTCATCCAACTTGTTCTTAAAGATCCATTTAGTGCCAATAGTTGGTCTATCTTGGGGCCTAGGAACAAGGTGCCAAACTTGGTTGCGCTCAAATTGATTGAGCTCCTCTTGCATAGCTAGCAACCAATATGAATCGGCCTCGGCCTCGAGGACATTTTTAGGTTCTATGTGTGAAATAAAAGCAAAATTACCACAAAAATCTTGAATCTTAGAGCGAGTGGTTACCCCTTTTGATACTTCACCTATGACGAGGTCCTTGGGATGATGAGGATTGAATCTCCAATCCTTTGGTAGTGGTTGAGAGGGCTCCTCTTCATTTGCTTGATGTTTATTTCCTTGAGCCTCTTCCACTTTGGCTTCACTTCCATCACCATCCTTTGGCTTGTCTCCCATGGTAGAAGCATCCTCCAAGGTCACTTTCTCCAAGCCTTCATCTAAAGCATCAATTTCTACACAATTCTTAACAAACTTGTTAGATTCCTCAAATTTAACATGAATAGATTCCTCAATAGTCAAAGTTGACCTATTGAAGACTCTATAAGCCTTACTAGTATTTGAGTAACCTACAAAAATAGCCTCATATGCTTTTGCATCAAATTTTCCCAAATTAATATTTGTATTTAAAACAAAACATTTGCAACCAAACACTTTGAAATAAGAAACATTGGGTTTTCTAAAAAATACATCTCATAAGAAGTCTTAGTAGTATTTTTACATAGGAAAACACGATTTGCAATGTAACATGAAGTATGAACGGCCTCGGCCCACAAATAATGTGGTAGACCATATTCATTTAACATTGTCCTAGCCATCTCTTGTAAAGTACGATTTTTCCGCTCAACTACTCCATTTTGTTGTGGAGTTCTAGGACAAGAAAGTTCATGTTTTATTCCATGTTCCTCACAAAAAGTGGTAAAGGGAAGGTTAATGAACTCACCTCCTCTATCACTTCTTATTTTAATTATTGAGGAGTCATTTTCCTTTTCAACTCTTTTCTTAAAGGCTTGAAAATGTGAAAAGGTTTGACTTTTATGTTCAAGAAAATAAACCCAAGTAAAACGCGAAAAATCATCTACTAAAACATAAGCAAATCTACTCCCACTTAAACTTTTGGTTTGAGTTGGGCCAAATAAATCCATGTGGATTAGCTCCAATGGACGTGATGACATGATATCCTTAATTGATTTGAATGAGGACTTAGTTTGTTTCCCAAATTGACATGCGTCACAAACTCGGTCCTTTTCAAAGTTCAATGAAGGAATACCCTTCACCATTTTCTTAGAGTTAAGCCTAGAAATATGGTCAAATGAAACGTGGCCTAATCTCCTATGCCACAACCAAGAGTCGTCATCGAGGGCTTTTAAACATGTTATATTACAAGACATATTTAGCATATCAATCATATAAACATTGCTTTCACGAAAACCGGAAAATACACAAACATTGGAAGTTCTATCAATTACTTTACAAGCAACATTGTCAAAAACAACATCAAAACCTTTATCACAAAGTTGACTAACACTCAAGAGATTATGCTTGAGGCCATCAACTAAAACTACATTTTCAATTAAAGGAGAGGTGACAAGTTTTACATTACCAATACCGATGATTTTACCCTTGGCGTCATCTCCGAAGGTGACGGTGCCACCTTCATGATATCTTGATAGGGTTGCAAAGTTGTTGATGTCCCAAGTCATGTGTCTTGAGCAACCGCTATCAAGATACCATAAACCTCTACGTCTTTGAGCTTTGGAAAGTACCTACATCATTTAAAACAATAGTTGACTTTGGTACCCAAACTTTCTTGGGTCCTTGAAAGTTAGTGTTACGAACCCAAACATTATGATGTGATGCACTTAGTCTATCATAACAAAAATTAGCTAAGTGTCCTTTCCGTCCACAATGTGAACATGAGTACACTTTTCTATACATGAATGCATGGTGTGTGTGTGAAGTGTGAGCATGCTTTGGGGGTTTACCATGATGCATAGGTTGTGTAGCATGTACATGAGCATGAGCATGAGCATGATGAATATTTTTCTTAGGAGCTTGTTTCTTAGGAAACATATTCTTCATCTTCTTCTTATCAAATTCACTACACTTTTTCAAAACAACATCTAATGAGTCTAATCTTTCCTTAAGCATGGCAATCTCATTAGAGTCTACAAATGGGGTCTTTCCTTTACAAGCAATCTTATATTTTTCAAAATCATTTTTAGTGGAAACTAAAGAAGAGTGCAAGTCATTATTTTCTTAGAAAGATTTAACACTTGAATATTCAAAGATTCATTATCCTTTTTCATTTTCAAGTACTTTTTCTTCATGAAGTCATAATTTTGAGAAAGTTCTACAAATGCTTCTCCTAGCTCATCCATGGATAAATCATCATCAAGTAGAGTTGAGGGGGTTACCTTGCTTGTGCTCTCATTTGCCATGAAGCACATATTGGCGGTGTCGATCTCCTCCTCGGATTCACTTTCGTCATCCCATGTTGCTTTCATAGCCTTCTTCTTGTATGGCTTCTTGGATGAAGATGGCTTCACTTGGTCCGGACACTCCGCTACAATGTGTCCCGGCTTTTGGCAATTAAAGCAAATGATCTTCCTTTCTTCCTTGCCTCCTTGCCATCTCCTCCGTCCTTGGAACTTTGCCTTGTTGTACATCCTCCGGACGTTTTTGACTAGAAGTGAGAGCTCCTCGTCATCTTCTTCTTCATCATCTTCGTCGGAGTAAGTAGCATGACTTTTGAAGGCAATGGTCTTCTTTTTGGTAGGTGCCATGTCCTCCCTTGCCTTTCTCTCCATTTCATGGGTCTTTAAGTTCCCAATGAGTCCAATGAGCTCAATCTCATCTTTATCATTGAGTTCCTTCAATGTTGTAGCTTTCACTTCCCATGATGGAGGAAGAGCCCGGATGATCTTTCTCACCCTTTGATCATTGTTGATTTCTTCACCTAGAGAAGCAAGACCATTAGTAATCTTTGTAAACTTAGTAACCATATCATCTATGGTTTCATTCTCTTGCATGCAAAAATTTTCATATTGGGACCGAAGAAGGTCTATCTTGGCCCTCTTCACTTGTGATGTCCCCTCATGTGTTACTAGCAAATGGGTCCAAATCTCATAGGCGGATTTGCAATGGATGACTCTAGCTATGTCATCATCATTGAGGGCTTGTAGGAGTGCATAATGAGCCCTAGCATTGGCATCAAACTCCTTGGTCTCAATTTCGGACCAAGTAGATTCATCACCATCGGGGGCACTAAATTGTTTAGTCACGGCCTTTGCAACTCGGCTACCTAGAGATTGCAAGAAAACAGTCATCTTAACCTTCCATATGGGAAAGTTAAGTCCATCAAACTTAGGGGGTGTCTTAATACCATCGGCCATGTTTACTATGTGGAAATGAATGAAATGATTAGCAATATGAGGATCTCTCTAAGGTTGTTAAGCCAAATCCTAGAGTCCAAGCTCTGATACCAATTGAAATACACCTAGAGGGGGGTGAATAGGTGTAATTGCTAATCTAATGCTCTTTTTAAATTTTACTTAAGTGAGTGATGCAACGATCTCTCAAAACACGACTAAGAGCCGAATACCCCTTGCGAGGTTCTGAACTCCTTCCTCCCAATTCCCCTTAAATGGGTTAGAGGTGCGCAATGCAACCGTGTTGTATTGAGGTGTGATCGAACAATTCCAAGTATGAAATGCGATGATGAAATGTACACAAGTAATATAGCAAGAAAAGTAAACAAGTAAGGATTGCACAAATAAAATGTTAGTTCTCAAGCAATAAATTGAAAGCAAGTAAAGCAAGAGAGAATTAGGCAAGATGACACAAAGGCAATCGCAAACAAAGTGATTTGTTTCGAGGTTCGAGCCCGTAGCTCTAGTCCCCGCCTTCACCTCCGTGAAGGGTTTCCACTATCCCCTTAGGATCCCGTACAAGTTAGGCCTCCAAAGACCTCAAGCCCGTAGCTTCACCTTACAAAGAAACTCCACCGAGGAGCTTGTCTCCACAAGAACAAGGATTACAAATTTGTGATCTCAACTAGACCACAACACTCTTTTACAAACACTCTTTTACAACACTCTCACTCTTTTACAACTTCACCTATAGAAAGAATATGAAATTTTTGGCTCTATGAAGTGTGGTGAGAAAAGCTTCAGTTGTAGAGTGATATTAGAGATCAAACAACAACTGAAAAACCAATTTGAAAGAATGGAAATGAAAGCTTTAAACTATTTTTCTCTTTCTCTTGAAAACTATGAAAACTTGTATTTTTCTTGGTAAATAACTAAGGCCTATTTCCCACTATTTATAGGGAGAGAATAGGTTAAAAACTCTGATTTTTCCAGCTAATATCACCTGCAAAAGCACCCCAACAACCCTCTAAAAAGTCTGTTAAAACAGAAAATAAAACAGTTTTTCAGAACAGCCCAAAGAGGAAAGAGCCGTTGGAGGTGTTGCAGGCCTACCGGTCGACTGCCGGTCGACCGGGACCCTGCTGGCAAAAGAGCCGTTATGGCTCCGGTCGACTGCCAGTCGACCGATCTCAAGAAAGGAAACACAGTTTCCTTCTACCGGTCGACCGACCCAGTCGACCGGAAAGATACAGAGAGCAAACATCTAATTTCGGTCGACCGGTCTGTTGGTCCGGTCGACCGACAGACATGCACAACTTGTGCATGTCCGGACACAGCAGCCGGTCGACTGGGCCGGTCGACCGGTCTGCCTGGAAAACTGTTTTTCTGGGCAGATTTTAAGATAGAAAATTTTGTATAAAATCTTTAAAAATCTGAAGCTAAGTTTTATGCTGAAAATAGTTTATATACATGTATTTAAACAAGTTTTTGAAGATGTAAAGCTTTGGGTACATGTATGTATAAACTAAGGCATAAACCTAGAAATAAATATTTTGAAAACATAGAAACATATAAAACAAATGTGTGTGCAAATCCTAGAGCCAAATTTCACATATTCTATCTTTACAAAACTAAACTTACAAACTACAATGGTCTTCAAGACTTCAACTTGAGCTATCTTCTCTTGATCTTCAATATTGCAATTTGAGCCCAATTTGACTTGTCTTGAGTCCAATACACCTTCCTTTAGGGAAGAATTCATCTCTTTAATATATAAACCTGAAACACACTTAAACAACAATTTATATTAGTACCAATAACTAATATGTTTTGTAATCATCAAAATACACTAAACATGGGTTGATTGTAACCTTGGGCCAACACATCCCCTCTTAATCTCCTTCTTCATCTCTCCCCCTAAACTAAAAGATTAACCCTAATCTCTAACCCCTCTCTATATTCATCAACTTCATTTTCACCCTCTAACCTAGCTGCCTCCCTGTACACCCAACACCAAGCCATCGCCCTTGCATCATCATCACCATCATCTTCACTCCTAACGTTGTCTCCTATCTCTCTCCCATCTCCATCTCTCTTTCCTCCTCCCATGCACCACCCACACAGCTATTCACACCACCACAACCACCCCATGACCACCACTGCAACCCTGTCCACAGCCGACCCCAAAGCCGACACCTGCCTTGCGCCACCTCTACCTAGCGCCAACCGCCTCCAACCATCACCACGCGTACCACCGAGACGCCCGTGGCTCTTGCCAATTCTAAACCCATCACCTCCCCATCACATTCTTCTTCTCTGGCAGCCCTTGTCGCATGTCCTCACTCAGCCACACCCCCTCCATCATGCACTGCCACCCTGAGCAGCCTTCTCCTGTCCGCCAACCCCAACTGCACTCCTGTCTCATCATGGCCGCGCCATCTCCTCTCTGTGTGCTGCCACCCCTGCTTGCTGTCAAGACCCTCCTGTGTATGTGTATAAGTATGTATCTCTCTCTCTCTCTCTCTCTCTCTCTCTCTCTCTCTCTCTCTCTTTCCTCTCTTTGTGTTTATGTGTGTGTGTGTGTTGTGTGTGTACTGTGTAAATATGAATGTGAGTGTGCACGTGTGTGGGAATGTATACGTGTGTGAATGTGTATGTGTGTGTATGTGTAAGTGTGTTATGTATGGGTATATGCGTATTTGTGTGCACAGGTGTGGTGCACATGTCTGAAAAGTGTGTGTGTGGTGTCTGTGTATTTCTGTATAAGTGTGTATGTGTGTACGGGTGTGTGTCAGTGCGTGTGTATATTTGTGTATTTGTGTGAGTACATGTGTATGTATTTGTGTGTGTTGCAATAACACGATCGGACCAGTTTGTGCGATCTGAACCCGGTAAAGAAAACCGCAGTCGTGTTAGCAGTGGTACGCTAGGCGATTCGAAGACCCAATATGCGAGATGATTCGGAGATCCGAACTAGTTCGTGTAGTGTAGACCTAATGGTGATTCGAATCCGGATCCACGACATTTCATGTGAATGTTCTTTTGTTTAAATTATTGTGTATTTCAATATTTTTTCATATGAGCGTTTTATTTATTTTCATTAAATTATATTTTATGTTTAATCATCATGTTCAGATATTGTTTGTATATGTTAGTTATTATTCATGTCCATGCACACTTTGATGATATATATACCAGAGTGGGTGTATTTTGAGATTGGAATGTATTCGATAAATTATTGATCTGATATTTTGATTTAGTTATTCTGTAGTTTGATACTCGGATCTTTTAATGGATTTAATTAGAGTAAAGTTTGACTCGAGGTAAGAAGAGATCGGATTAATGGAATAATAGATCTTAAAGATGTGTAGTGGATTACTAGACTTGTATTGTCATACCGAGAGAGAGTTTTGATGAATTACAGATGATTAATCAGATGTATCTTGACCTCTATATGCTTGTGGATTCGATATTGTATCACTGAGACATTATTACTATAACATTTCATGTCTAATTGTTTACCATTTTAGATTCAGGAATAGTTGTGGTATACCTTAGACTGTGACTTGACTTGATCTTATGATTGGATTAGTTCGTGTTTGTTTAATGATAGATTTCATGTGAGCTATTTATCAAATTTGATCCCTCTTGTTCAGTGATAATTTAGACGTGAATTAAATTAGATTTGAGTATTTATCAAAGGGTGATGTAGCTTTATTAAAAACAATAGGATCTTGACTTGGATTATCAGTAGTTTTGATTGGAATATAGTTGAGTTGGGTTGAAGAACAAGGCGTAGACTGGGTGGATCTGACCTGGTGGATCTTATATATATAATTGATTCATTACTTGAGTTTCTGGATCTTGTGACTGAGATTAATGGAAGTGGGAGTGTATGATGATCTTGATTGGATTGGATTGGATAGTGAGGATTTGATTAGATATAACTGACTGTTTATGTTGGGATGATATATTGGTGACTAGAGGATGGATATACTGATACATAAGGACTGGAGTAGATTGATAAAGACGAGAGAATTAATTTATTCGTCTGCTGAACTGTGATTTGTTCTACTGGATTACTTTGACGACGTATTCAATATTCGATTTTTACAGTGAATTTTATTGAGATTATGGGTTGATGATTGGTTAATGATATAGCATAGTGGAGATGGATGGGTCATTGATTAGTTCTGAATGAGACTGCATATTTTAGTATTAGTACATGACTGTTATTAGTGTATTTCATGTTAATGAGAAATTACTGAGAAAGTAATGTTAGAATTTAACTCCACAATACTATCCTACTGTTTTACTGTTTACCGTGTACACTGTTATTGTTACTGTTTACTGTGTTAACCGTGTTCATATTGTTACCTCTACTGTCATAGTTACAGTTACTGTTATATATTGTTCCAGTATTCTAGGTAACATGGATAACTGATTATTTTAAGTAAATTAAATAAAAATATAACTGAACAACTTATATCGGGATTGGAGAAATTCATGGAGGAGACAACGTCTGTATTTTCGGTGGACCTAGGTATAGGTTTCACAGCCGAAAGAGAGCTTTACTGCAGGGTTTCTGGAGATGACTGGCATCCTATATTGTTACTGTTACATTGTTACTATAGTACCTGGTGGTACGGCTTGGTTTAGCGCCAAGAGTCTGGGTCGTGGTTTCGGGTATATATGGGACCCATCTAAAGCATGGACAATGTCTCCAACCATCAGTTTCAATAACATAGAACCCCAATTGACATGTGTAGTAGGCGTGGTATGGGATGTATTCACTACATGTGGCAATTGGCGTTCGCTAACATAATTAATAACAGAATTGAATCTTACACATGACATCGTAGACTAGTTTGTGTTCACTTGATTGTATGTGCATGCTATAATAGACACCTGACACATGATTTATAACAAGTCAATTTCATCACTCTTAAAGTTATGTATTGCACGTTATCATGATACTTGTGACATATCGATTAGTAATATATTGTACTGTACCATTTTTTAATTACCGTTTTAGTCATGCTATTATTTATCCAGTATATTTTTATAGTGTTGTAGTATGCTCTCACACGAGATATGCACATGCACTTTCCCTCATTTTATACACTCATTGGGAGTTTTCTGACTTCCCTGGATTTGCGCATCCAGATCTGGGTTATTTCATTTTGCTGATCAATTCTCTGAGGAGTACGGAGTCTCTTACGATGACCATCCAGATTCTTTGGTACAGTTCATGTCTTCCTTTTAATTCTGTTGATTTTAATGATTTTCTATTGCTTTGACTCTATATTGTTTTATTTGATTTATTCATAAAATAATATTATCATTGTGTAGGAATTTATATGTTTATTACAGTGATATTAATTATTATAATTGGTTTATATAGCTTATTCAGGTCACTTTAGGCTTAGCGTGTATGTATGGGGTATTTTTCTCGTGTATATATTGTTAGTATTTTGAGGGTATTTCAAAATTAAGCAAAGTTCTTTTAGTCTCACATTGGATAGGAAAAGAACTCTTTAGTGTTTATATATGGAGTCTCTTTCATGATGGGTTGTGTGGGCTAGAAACCAGGGGGTGCTCGCGCGCACACAAGCCCATTGAGTTGCCCAGTGAAGGAAATTAGGTTACCGGGTCTGAAAAACCATAATGCGCATGGCACTTGCATCGCACGCACAGGTGGGGTGCAAATCCGGGTTTAAGAGCCTCGCGGGTGTGACCTGAATGACTAAGTATTGCCAATTTTATTTTTGGATTTAAAATTAAAATAAAATCTTTCTAAATCCTGTCACAATATTTGGATCAGAGATAGCTATTGAGATTCGTATCTTTTCATGTCCTGTCATGTCAGAGTTAACCGTTGAGAGCTTTCTACTCAAGTTCCGCAGTAACACTTTCTAAGGCAATATTGTTCCTCTACACAAAGAAAGATTTATTCCTCTGTCCTAGGATTGTTTTCTCTGCCCAAAGATTTTCTAATGATGATAAACTCTCTTTATAAAGGATCTATTCCCTGCTCTTAATAACATAACTCAACCATCTTCTTCCTCCTCTGAAATTTTCTTAAACTCTTCAATTCTTCCCTGCATCTCTGGAGGAAATAAAATCGAGCTGTTCAAGGGCCTGTGCATTACGAGTGCATGCTTGCAGGGCCAGCGATCGTTGAATCTTGGAGAGTAGGCCGCCATCAACCTGTTGCACTGAGTTACTCTCTCAAAGGGACACTATCTACTCTTAAGAATAGTGGTCCGCACGCCTCGATCAAATTAGAGAAGTTCCTTCCCTCTTGAAAGTTTAATTTAAATAGTTTAGCAGTAATTCATACATTATTTTTCTAACAATCTTAAGAGTAGATATGGATATTGCTATGGTTGCTGCTACTAATGTTAAGTCTCTGCCTGACATCTCTAGGATTGAACCATTTAATGGAACCCACTATAAAAGATGGCAAGAAAAAGTTATGTCTACACTTGATGTAACTGGTTATGCCTTTGCTAAAACTGATCCTAAACCAAAGAAATATTTTCATAAGCCAAACTTCAAATCAATCAGAACCAAAAGATGAAAAGAAACCCTAACTCTACTTTCAAAAAGAAAGGAAACTGTTTTGTGTGTGGCAAACTCGGACAATACTCAGCACAATATAGGTTCTGGAAGACTGGAGAGGCTCCATCCAAACCACAAGCTAGCCTGGTTGAGAGTGACATTATTGCTACTGTAATTACTGAAATTAACATGGTTGCACATAATAAGAACTGGGTGATTGATTCTGGCGCAACCTGACATATATGTGCTGACAGAGGAGCTTTCTCTTCTTACTCCTCTATTGATGATGGTGAACAAGTGTTCATAGGCGATTCGAGGCCCTCACCCATTGTGGACAAGGAAAAGGTGCTTCTCAAGCTCACTTCAGGGAAGATCCTTTCTCTTATAGATGTGCTTCATATTTTTGAGATTCGTTGGAACCTCGTTTCTGTTTCTCTTCTTGAAAAGCTGAAGTTGAGGTCTGCTTTGAATCTGATAAAATTGTAATAATTAGGAATGGACAATTTGTTAGTAAAGGGTACTGTAGTCAGGGTTTATTTATGTTGAATGTACTTGAAATTATGAATGAAAATGCTTCTACTTCTTCTGCTTACATGATTGACTCTTGTGATCTTTGGCATGGTAGGTTAGGACATGTTAGTTTTTCTTATATTAAGAAAATAAAAGATATAGGTCTCTTGCATTATGTAACTATATCTGATCATGACAAATGTGAAATATGTGTTGAATCTAAATCCACTAAAAATCATGCAAAAGTATACAAAGAGAATCTAAATTGCTTGAGCTTATTCATAGTGATCTTGGTGACTTAAAAAATAACTTAACTTGAGGTGGTAAAAGATTCTATATCACCTTTATTGATGATTGTTCTATATATACAGTAGTCTATCTATTAAGATCTAAAGATGAAGCCTTTGAAATGTTTCTGAAATATAAATCAGAAGTTGAAAATCAACTAAATAAGAAAATCAAGAGATTGAGATTGGATAGAGGTGGTGAATATGACCTTAAACAATTTAATGAATTTTATGAACAACATGGCATAATTCATGAGACTACCCCTTCATATTCACCTGAATCTAATGGTGTTGCTGAAAGAAAAAATAGAACACTCAAAAATATAATGAATTCTATACTTATAAGTTCTGGTGTACCTCTGAACCTGTGGGGGGAGGCTATACTCTCTGCTTGTCATATTCAAAAAAGAATACCCTATAAGAAAACTGGCATAACCCCATATGAAATCTGGAAAGGTCATGCACCGAACTTAAACTATTTAAAAGTGTGGGGGTGTCTAGCTAAGGTTCTTCTACCTGAACCCAAAAAAAAGAAACTAGGACCCAAACTTTTGACTGCATGTTTATAGGTTATGCACATCATAGTGCTTCAATAGGTTTCTTGTTACTAGAAGTGATAATAATGTTATGGAGGTTAACACTATTGTTGAAACTAAAAATACAGAATTCTTTGAGCATATTTTTCCATTGAAAACTCATGTTGATAAATCATCTCATGCTTCATCATCTAGTCATGCATAAGAATCTGATGATAATGAAGTGATTGAACTAAGAAGAAGTAAAAGAATTAGAAAAAAAACTGATTTTGGTAAAGATTTCTTTACATTTCTTGTTGGTGATGACCCTCACTTATAAAGAGGCTATCTCCTCTCCAGATGCGGAGCATTCTAGAAAGAGCTATTAATAATGAATTAGAATTCATATTATCAAATCGCACTTGAGAACTTGTTGATTTGCCACCGGTGCAAAATCAATTGGTTGCAAATGGATATTAAAAGAAAACTGATACCTGATGGATCTTTGGATAAATTAAAGCTAGATTGGTTGCTAAAGGATGCACACAAATGAGAAACACTTTGATTATTTTGATACATTTGCTTCTGTGACTAGAATTGCATCTATTAGAGTGTTGTTTGCTTTAGCATCTATTCATAAGCTTGTAATACATCAAATGGATGTTAAAGCTGCATTCTTAAATTGAGAACTGGAAGAAGAAATATATATGACCAACTTGAAAGTTGTGTGACAATAGGAAATGAACACAAAGTCTGCAAACTAGTAAAATCTTTATATGGTTTAAAATAGGCACCCAAACAATGACATGATAAATTTGATAGTGTTCTTGTTTCCTATGGTTATCAGATTAATGAGGCTGATAAATGTATCTATATCAAATTTGAGGATAATGTTTGTGTTATTATAGTCTATATGTTGATAATATACTTATATTTGGTACAAACTTATTATAAATGACACCAAATCATTTTTGTCCTCTAATTTTGATATGAAAAACATGGGTAAAGTTGATGTGATCTTAGAAATTAAAATAACTAGAGATTCTGATCGTATCGTGCTTTCACAAGGACAATATATAGAAAGAATATTGAAAAGATTTAGTCATTTTGACTACACTCTTGTTTCCATACCTTATGATGGCAGCATTCACTTAAGAAAGAATAACGAACAAAGTGTGTCACAATCTGAGTATGCGCAAATTATTGGTAGTTTAATGCACTTGATGAATTATACACGACCTGAAATTGCTTATGCCATGGGACGACTTAGTCGTTACACTCACTGTCCTAATAAGGACCATTGGACAACATTATATCGAGTGCTAAAGTATCTAAAAGGAACTATTAATTATAGTTTGACATATTGTGGCTTTTCTTCTGTTTTAGAGAGATACTCAGATGCTAACTGGATCTTCAATTCTGATGAGTTAATGTCCACAAGTGGATATGTGATCATACTTGGGGGAGGTGCGGTGTCTTGAAAATCATCCAAGCAAACCGTCACAGCTCGCTCCACTATGGAATCTGAGTTTGTTGCCTTAGAGAAGGGAGGTACTGAAGTTGAGTGGCTCAGAAATCTTTTGATTGATATACCAATTTGAAAGAGACCAACTCCGTCTGTGTCTGTTCATTGTGATAACCAAGCTACTATTGCTAGAGCTAAGAATAAAATATACAATGGAAAGAGTAGGCATATACGTCTAAGACATAAAATTGTAAAGCAGCTACTAGATGATGAGATCATATCTCTTGACTATGTGAGGTCAGAGCTTAATACAAGTGATCCATTTACCAAACCACTAGGGAGAAAACTAGTGGAGAATACATCGAGGGGAATAGGGCTCATGTCTATAACAAAGAGTCAAAAATGATAGTAACCCAACCTATGTGATTGATGAACTAATGAAGTAGGTTCATATGGGTAATAACAAATCATTTGTTGACTTGGTGATACACTATCATTATTTTATTATTGAGAGTCATTTCCTATGTGTAGATAGTGCAAATTGCAATGTGCAAAGGATGAGCATTAGCTCTTAATGGATTACCATAGCCCTTATTGGGTGGTGTGTTTAATTGCAATACACACTTGATGGATCCACCTATATAAGTATGAAAGTAGGGCCGCTTCTTATGAGAATGTAGACATATTCTCTAGAGCGCTCATGAATATCCAGGTAGGGCACATAGCTGATTCGCGCCAACCCGTTTTGAACAGCTCGATTCTATGAATGATATGTGGGTAGTAGGTCAATGTCCATAATTAGGAAGATTGGTTCATAGAAATTTTATATTTTACCAACTTCCTGTGGGACATATCTACATATCCTAGGTAGTAGTTCATAGACCAAAGTCACCACTATTGATGCTTGAGTTCTCATGTTCTTCCTCTTCTCACTCGTTCCTATTATCCTTCCTTTTAATTTCAAAATAGTGGGGGATTGTTAGTATTTTAAGGGTATTTCAAAATTAAGTAAAGTTCTTTTAGTCCCACATTGGATAGGAAAAGAACTCTTTAGTGTTTATATATGGAGTCTCTTTGATGATGTGTTGTGTGGGTTAGAAACCAGGGGGTGCTCGCGCGCACACAAACCCATTGAGGCCCAGTGAAGAAAATTGGGTTATCGGGTCCGAAAAACCTTAATGCGCATGTGCGCCCGCATCACATGCTCAGGGGGTGCAAATCCGGGTTTCAGAGCCTCGCGGTGTGACCCAAATAGGCTAAGTTTTGCCAATTTTATTTTTAGATTTAAAATTAAAATAAAATCTTTCTAAATCCTGTTACAATATTTGGGTCAGAGATAGCTACTGAGATTCGTATCTTTTCATATCCTGTCATGTCAGAGTTGGCCGTTGAGAACTCTCTGCCCAAGTTCTGTAGTGTCACTTTCCAAGGCAATATTGTTCCTCTACACAAGGAAAAATTTCTTCCTCTGTCTAAGGATTGTTTTATCTGCCCAAAGACTTTCTAATGATGATAAACTCTCTTTATAAAGGATCTATTCCCTGCTCTCAATAACACAGCTACAACCATCTTCTTCTCCTTTGAAATTTTCTTAAACTCTTTAGTTCTTCCCTGCATCTCTGAAGGAAACAAAATCGAGTTGTTCAGGGGCCTGTGCATTGCGAGTGCATGCTTGCAGGGCCAGCGATCGTTGAATCCTGGAGGTAGGCCGCCATCAACCTGCTGTACCGAGTTATTCTCTCAGAGGGGCACGATCTATTCTTAAGGACAGTGCTCCACATGCCTTGATCAAATTAAAGAAGTTCCTTCCTTCTTGAAAGTTTAATTTAAATAGCTTAGTAGTAATTCGTACATTATTTTTTCCAACGTAAACATCGCGACTCTTGTCGCTTTCTCCGCTCTAGTATATTTTGGGAAACGGGGCGTGACTCATATATCTTAATTGTGTTCTTTACCCATTTTGGTGAAGTGATGAAAAGGGGGAGAGATATTGAGTGTTTTATATGCATGATGCTTATGTTTTGCATATATCTTTATGATTTTTATGTTTTAATTAATCTTATTGCATATCTTTATATGATTATATTTATGCATGAGTTAAGGGGAAATTTTCAAAGAGTTCTTCTCTAATCTATGCATATATTAACTTCATGAGTTTTGTCATCATCAAAAGGGGGAGATTGTTAGCCCAAAGGCCTATCACTCTAGTTTTGATGATGATTAACTCATGTAGTTATAACACTAATGATCTTGTGTTTATTAAGTTTCAGATATTCAATTAAGATCTTAGTTGGTGTTTAGTTTCTTCAAGCTAACACGTGTTGATTCAAGAGCTTAAGCATAAAGATCATATCAAACACTCAAGAAAGAGTCTAGCTCAAAAGAATCAAGTTTGGATCAAGTTATGATGGATAAGAAGATTTTGAAAGTCACCTAGAAGAGGGTGAATAGGCAAAATGTTGTCTAATGCGAAAATGCAACAATTTAAATAATAACTAAAATAGTCAACTCAAAAAATAAGAAGTAAAGCTGAATTCTCAATGAAGGGCTCTTGAACTTCCCCTTTATTTCCTCCAGGGTAAAAGTTGATGTGCACAATTGCCTTCTGATTTATATGACAAAAATTGAAAAACTAGAAGCAATAAAAATAGAGCAAGTAATAAGAAAACACAAGAAAGATGAAATAAAGCAATATAGAATAAGTGTAAAGTAAGTAAGAGTTAGAGAAATGGCAATCCAAACACAAGAGATTTGTTTCGAGGTTCGAGCAACTTGCTCTACGTCCCCATCTTCACCGCGTGAAGAATTTTCACTATCCATTAAGGATGTCCACAGAGGACCCAATAAATGGTCTACACAAGACCCAAGCTACAACTACAACTCCAACCTTCAATCTTTACATAAGAGGTTAGCACAAAGCCAAAGAAGTTTACCAACTCTTGGTGACCACAAAGATCACAAACTCTCTCTTTACAACTTTCTATAGTTTGAAGTGGAGAAATGAAGCATAAGAAGTCTGTGTGAGAGAATATTCAGTTGAAAAGAATGAATTTGAGAGCCTAAGACTTATAGAAATTGATTTGAAAATGAGAGCACTTAAAACTTGAAAACTAAAAATTTTCAAAACAATTTTCTTTTAATTTTTCTTGATAAAAACTTGATAATAATCCTCTACAAATGACCGATATGTATAGGCAATAGGTAAATGTTATTAAAGGTTAAATTTGGGCTTCAATCAGCGGATTGACCCCTAAAATAGCAAAAATGCCCGTTGAAAAGTCAGAAATCAGATTAGAGAAGAAAACTAGTCATTACTGTAGCAGAGATGGGGTCAACGGTCGACCCCCGTTACTGTAGCAGAGGCAGGGACAATGGTCGACCGGGTGGTCGACCGGCAGGCTAGTTCAAAAACTAGTTGTTGCCCATCAATCGACCAGCGGTTGACTGAGTCGCAAACAAAGAGCAGCCAAGTTCTGGCACTCAAGTTAGTCGACCGGACGGTTGACCAAAAAAATAGAGAGTAGCTTAGTTTAACAGTCGATTGGTCAGTCAGTTAACCAATGTGCACAGACATTCATATGTTTGTGTGCATATACGGTCGGCCGCTGGTCGACCAGCCTAGCCCGAAAACCCATTAAAATGTTTTTTTAAATTCAAACTAAACTTTAAAACAATATATATATATATATATATATATATATATATTATATATATACACACATATATATATATATATATATATACATATATATATATATATATATATATATATATAAAATAGTTTTGACTAGATTTAAATTATGAAATACATGTATATGTATAGATATAAAAATTTGCAATAATAGATTGAACATGTATGAATAAACTATTTAGAAAAACAAGTTTATTCAAAAGAAAAAATAGATGAAAACATCTTTGTGTGTGTGATGTATTCTTGAGCATCAATCCAAACATCCTGATCGAGTTGGAACTTGCACACAGAAAATACAGAATTATAGGAGTACAGAACATAAGTGCAAGGTGCTCAATACTACCGCTATAACAAGTGGCTATGTGGGTCGTGATCCACAAGAAGGGACTAGCGATGGAAGCTTTTTGCAAGTTCTCTTTAGTTCACAAAAAATGGTTGAAGTATTCTTTTAGTTCTTGAAAAGAAAATAAAAATAAACTATGTTAATTTGTGAAGAAAGTGGCAGATTGAGAAGGTGAAGAAAATAAGAAATGATTTTATATAAAGAAATTAAAAAGAGTAAATAAAAGAGTTGGAAGATGGTAATGATCTAAACTAAAGGATTAAAGAAAGAAAGAAAAACTAAAAGAACTTACCTACCTCTTCTGATAACTTACTTTGGATTGTTGGCACGTTTACCTTGCTTTAGAGGCGATCAACGCATAATCCATAAGATCGAGCTCAGTCCCCATTCGCATTACATCATCAAGACGAATAAGAATGAAATGATATAGAATCTGAGGAGGAGATCATCATCATGAAATATCGATGGCAAATGACAACAAGGCTATACCAATGCTAGTAGATCGCTTGAATACTCATTAAAAACCAAAAGAGAAAAAGTAGAAAAGAGAAGAAGAATATAAAAACAAGAAAAATATAAAAAGTTACCTTTTTATTGCTTACAAAAATGATGGAAGAAAGGAGGAGGTTACATTGGTGTCACTCTCAACATAAATCTCTCTCTCTTACTTACATGAATCTCAGTCTAATATGCTTATAAAAAAATAAAAGTTACATGAAAAGAAAAAATAAAAACCTACACTAACCTAGAATGAAACTAGCCTAAGAAATCTTCTCTGCCTAATCGATCCTTGTACACTGAGAATTTGCAGGTATTTATAGCAAATACAGAACGGGGGAGAGCGTCTGAAGACAGGGGAGCAAGTGCTCCCTTAAATCTCACAAGATAGCCGCGGATCCGCAGATTTTACAACGGATCCACGGCCTAGATGTGGCCATCCAAGGGGAGGAGATTTCTGGTCTGATCCTTTTTCCCTTTTTCCAATTAGATTTTCTATTTGAGCTACTGATTTTGACGATATCCTCGTTGATCTTTAGTTAATCGATTTGATTCACCAAAATCTAAATTTAAACAACTGAATTTGAGATTATCCTTCACTAACCAAATAGATCTAGTTAAAATTGATTTTAGCTAGTATTTATTTGATTTTATCCTCTTTCTCTCCATGATTATCTTCTGCAAAATAGACATTTAAGACAAGAAAATTAGCATATTTATTACACGATAAATGTAAGAGTGTAATGAAAAGAATATAAAATACATGTACGATCATACCCCCCACACCTATCTTTTGCTCGTCCTTGAGCAAAACATAAAAACTAAACCTAAGAAATTATTAGACCACTTTCGCAGGTCACGCGATTGCAATTTGCATGTGCAACAAGCTGTTAAATCTCTAGGTTACCCCTAGAGGGTGAGTTTTATCTCGTGAGGGTTTTTAGTAGATTACACCCACAAATCCATAATGAAAGAGAAACAAAGTGTTAGTATTTTTGAAAAGGAGAGAAAATATTTGAAGTATTATTGTAAGAGTTTAAGTAATCTATAAGTTATAGGAAAACCAAAATTTCATTCTTAAACTTATCTCTATTCAAAAACTTGTTATCAATCAAGATAAGGAGTCAAACTGTATTTCTTATCAAGTCTATTAAACCCTTAGTCATATGCATCTTCGTGATTGTGAAATTTTTGACTAAGTGTTCTTTCACTCAACTCTTATACCTTCTTTTATTTATTTATTTTTTTTGGTGTTATTATTCTTTAGTTCTATTAGGCTTTCTAATATGCCCATATAACGAGTTTTTAATCGGTGACTCCCAAACCGGACGGTCTTAGGGCACGGGGTAAGAAACACACCAAGGACTTAAGGACTCGAACAAATAAGACCACAAAACTAAGGATTTTATTATATGGACCACTTTTAGGCGTGAATACCTATGCTTTATGAGGCACAAATACCCAGCTTAATCAGAGGATTTTTGATATAAATATATATATTTTTTCTCTTTTCTTTTTTCTTTTTTTTTTATAAGGCATAAGAATCTTCGTTTTTTTAACTCTAAGTGTGTAAGTGTATAAAGCATGCATATTTCATCAAGGTAAAAATCAAGACTAAATTACTTTTTCAAATTTTCTTCCAACTCTAGAAATCAAACAAATAATCTTATTTTGACCAAGTATAAGAAATCCTAATTATGATTCTCCTATTCCTTAAAATTGACTTAATTTCTCACAAAAAATATGTCAAAATATTTCTCTCTCTTCAAAAAGTTTTAAAGAAAGGAAAATGTTTATTTTTTATTTTAAATAAAAAGAAAACCTATGTTATGTTAGAACCCTCCCTCACACCTATCTCATATATTGTCCTCAATGTATAAATGAATGCATAGATGCATGAAAAAGAAGAAAAGGAAGGAAAATATTACCTAAGGTGGTGATTCTAGTGACGATCGGATTGGGCCAAGCTTGCTACCTAATCAAGATAATGTGGTGATTCACGAAGCCCATCTTTATTGACCTCTTTTCTATTTACATATTTACAGTCCCCAATATGAATAGGATCATGAAAGATCCTATCATGAAACTTATTCCATTTATATGACCAGTCTTTAAAAATCATCACTGAGTCATTATGGTCAATACCTATGTCCAACAAAAGAATGTGACTTGGTGGAATAATTGACTTGAATTCAAGAGTGATAGGTTTGGAACCATTACTTACTAAGAAAAATCAACTTTGGGTTTGAGAGTCGGTTTTGGTTCAAGAGTTGAGTCTAAATCAAAGAATTAAATTCACATTCTTCTCCCATCAATGAAATGTGACTATAGAAATTAGGTGATTCAATTTTTATGGGTACGGGAATAAATGTTGGCTCTAAAAATTGGTCCAAATTGGTTAATAATACTGGAATCAACATTGATTCGAATATGAAAACTGAATCACAAGGTTGGGGATCAGGTCACATTCACATTAAAGTTCAATCTCATTGAATGAAAAACTTGCCAATTTGTCCAAGGTTTGGACTTGGTCAAGTTCAAATTTGTGTGATGAAATTGAGTCTTGATCAAAGTCTCCAAGTCACCAAGATTCTTCGTTCCTATCAATATGACTATGACAATCAGGAATGGTCGACATGTGTTAGGTAGAGTTTCTTTATTCCTATCCTTCACTATGTTTATATAATGACTCATTTGTGCTTCTAGCCTATCAATAAATTAGAAAAGTTTATTTTCAGACTGAATCAGGTTTTCCATGCTCCTACCTGAGTCCATAGGTTCTTCCTCTTGTTGTGGGACTTAGAACATGGAGTAAGGATCTTGAATTGAGATTTTTGTGAGAATTGTGAGTCCATCATTTTCAGCTTTGTTCTTGGGACTCAATCATGGCTTCTATACTTTTCATAGCCTCAGATTTTTCTTTTATTGGTTGATCATGATTAGGAAAAGTATAGGTTGAATGTTGGAATGGTAGTTGACAATATGACTCGGGGGAGTTGTATCCCCATTGACTCTGTGAAGAGTAGTGATGATTATTCCAGTCTTGTTCATAGTATTGGGACTAGGGCATGTATTGATTCAGATAAAACCAATTCGACACACTTGGTTGGTTAAAGTTATGATATGCTGGGTTGGTAATATCTTAGTCAAAGAAGTTGGGGTGTAATATAGATTACTATTAAATTGAAAAAATTATTTTTATAAGCCATATCATACAAGAAATGTCAAAAACAAATAAAAGAAACAAACAAATAAATAAACTAATAAAAAGAAAAAAATATAACCTAAGTTAGGGTAAACCTTAGACCTGACGACTCCTAACTGGTTAGACTATCCATGGGGGTATATTGCAGAATCTGAGCACAAATTAATCAGTCATGTAGGGGTAAGATCAGTAGAAGGTATCCGTGCCTAAGCAACGGGCTTAATTATGCCAAACCTCTGTTCTTTGAGGTTTCGCCTCATCAATCCCCAACCTTTGACACTGTTTGGCAAGAGTCAAATTCTAATCAACTTCCCCCTTAGGTCAGTCTCCTATTTGAGTCTGAGATATCCCTAGGGCCAATGTCTACTCAGTTTTAGTTAGGATTGGGTTAGTGAGTAAGGAGATTGTTTGTGGACTAAGGGAGGGTAATGACTTCCCACCTTATCTTGTTTATAGGACAAGCCCTTATTCAGTTTAGTGCAGTATACAAGTATATAGAAAAAGTAACACTCAAGTAATATTTCATACAAGAATGAACCTTATACTAAATGTTATGTACACATACCTTGGCTCCAACACTCTTCAACAGTAAATAAAAAATGTAACGACATAGACACGTGCCTAAATGTAAAGTCTAAACTGTTTTTAGCATTTATAATCAACCTTTTACTGTTGAATTTAAAATGTATGTACAGTGAGTCAAATAAGAAAATAAATAGTTACAAATGTTTAAACTTTGCAATTCAACTAACCTGCAAAAAAATACAGGTTAGTAGTTCACTCAGATTACCACAGAAATACGGCAAATCTGAGGGCTTTTGGGCTCTGCTTTCTTGAGCAGAGTCCAGGGTCACTTATATGTCCACTGTAGCAAAAAAAAATTCTTGTTGTTAAACTGTACACCAACAACAGAGAAGAAAGTTAATCAATAAAGTAAACAAAAAAGAGTTACTTACCATCCCTCCCTGGCAACGGCGCCAAATTTTGATCGAGTTGGTACCTGCACACAGAAAATACAGAATTTCAGGAGTATAGAACAAAAGTATAAGGTGCTCAATACTACTGCTATAGCAAGTGGCTATGCGGGTCGTGATCCACAAGAAGGGACTAGCGATGGAAGCATTTTGCAAGTTTCTTTAGTTCACAAAAAATGGTTAAAGTTCTTCTTTTAGTTCTTGAAAAGAAAAAGAAAATAAGTTATATTAATTATGAAGAAAGTGGTAGATTGAGAAGGTGGAGAAAATAGAAAATGATTTTATACAAAGAAATTAAAAAGAGTGAATAAAAGAGTTGGGAGATGGTAATGATCTAAACTAAAGGATTAAAAAAAAGAAAAAAAATTAAAAGAACTTACCTACCTCTTCCGGTTGATAACTTGCCTTAGATTGTTGGCACGTTTAACTTACTTTGGAGGCGATCAACGCATAATCTATAAGATCAAGCTTAGTCCCCATTCGCATTACATCATCAAGACGAATAAGAATGAAATGATACAGAATCTTGAGAAAGAGATCATCATCACGAAATATCAGTGGCAAACACACAACAAGGTTATACCGGTGCTACTAGATCGCATGGATACTCATCAAAAACCAAAAGAGGAAAAGTAGAAAACAGAAGAAAAATATAAAAACAAGAAAAACATAAACAAGTTACCTTTTTATTGCTTGTAGAAACGATGGAAGAAAGAAGAAGGTTATATCGGTGTCACTTTCAACATAAATCTCTCTCTTACATACATGAATCTCAGTCTTACTATGCTTATAAAGAAATAAAAGTTACATGAAAAGAAAAATAAAAACCTACACTAACCTGGAATGAAACTGGCCTAAGAAATCTTCTCTGCATAATCGCTCTCTGTACACTGAAAACTTGCAGATATTTAGAGCAAATACAGAACAAGGGAGAGCGTCTGAAGATAGGGTGCCACATCCAGAGGGAAGTGATGCCTGGTCTGATCTTTTTTCCATTTTTTCAATTGAATTTTCTATTTGAGCTTCTGATTTCGACGATATCCTCGTTAATCTTTGGTTAATCGATTTGATTCATCAAAATCTGAATTTAAACAACTGGATTTGAGATCATCCTCCTTTAACCAAATAGATCTAGTTAAATCTGACTTTAACTGATATTTATTTGATTTTATTCTCTTTCTCCCTATGATTTTCTTCTACAAAATAAACATTTAAGATAACAAATTAGCAGATTTATTACTCGATAAATGTAGGAGTGTAATGAAAAAAATGCAAAATATGTGTATAATCACATCCTCAAATTAAATATTTTATTTTCTTACAAGGATTAATCAATCTCCAAGTCTCTTTCAAGTGGGCTTCTTCAAAATTTATGCTTTGATCGTCCGAGCTTAAATCCCATACTTGAATCAACTTGAGTACTTCATAACTTTCCTTTTGAGGAAGAATGAAACTAGAGCTAAAAAGTCAAACATAGTTGAACTTGATTAGTATCTTATAACTACATGATATTTGTAATCAACAAATAAAAACGGTGATTGTACCCTTGGGTCAATAGATCTACATAAAGAAGAAGATTTTAGTTTAAAGTTTGTAAGAATATCTAGATTTGTGTAAAATATAGATTAGTTTTGATTGCTCAAGCTCACACACGCATAAGTTTAATATTGATTTTCAAGATCAAAAGTTTTGGTGTTTTGGTTTAACCCGTTTCGATATAACTAGAATATGCTTTTAATTTTATGAATGAATTTTCTCAAAAACAAGTTCATAGTATTTTATCTGTGTATTGGATTTTATCCATACACATTGGTGATTCAAATAGTTTGAGAAACTTGTTTTTATATTTATAGAGTTTTGAAAAACTTGATTTTCCATTTAAGTTTAGTTATGATAAAATAATTTTTAATATACCTTATGTTTTAAGATTGTATTTTTATCTCAAAAATAAACTCACATATTTATAATATGTGTTGATTTATAACCACACGTATTTGTACTCTAGTGCATTTACATGAACTTATTTTTATAGATTTTATAGAGATTTATTTGAAATTAAATGTATTTTAAAAGATAAAGAATCAAAATTTTGGGCTGAGCCAGTCGATCGCTAGATAGAGCTGAGTGGTCTGTCAGTCAACCACCCGATCAACTAGATATGCACATTCACTGTGTTGTGCATGTCGTCAGTCGATCGACCGGTTGACCACAGAAACTTGCAATGCTATTTGTTTCTGCGTTTCGTCGACCATCGGTCAACCGCTAGAGAGTTGAGATCTCTGTTTGAGCTCAGTTGACCAAGCGATCGACCGCTGGCTCCAACGGCTATTTTTATAGTCGTTGGCGGTCGACTGACCTCTGGCAAAATTGTCAGAAACGGCTAGTTTCTATTTTTGAGTGATTTTGTTTATTCTCAAACGAATATATTTTTACTTTATTTGAGTTTAATCACTAGTTTAACACCTGAGTTTACTCTCTAATTATCTCTATCATATTCCTATAAATAGTGGTCATTGGAGAGTTTTATACGAGATTTTTACAAGATTTTACAAGAAAAAAACTTGTGTTTAAATTTTGAAAAAGTTTTGAAAAAAATCAAGAAAAACAAGTTTTTGAGAAATTTAAGTTTCAAGCTTCAAGTTTCAATATCTTCATTAATATTTTTTTTCAAGTTTTTTTTAAAGCTTCATTTCAAAAATCCTAGTTTTCTCACAAGTTTGAGCTATATCATCTCCATATCTATCGTTATAGAATTCTTGTTTTGTGAGATTTCAAGTTGTGATCTTTGTGAGCACCAAGTGTTATTACCTTCATTTGCTTTATGCTACCCTCTTGTGTAGAGGTTTATTGATTTTGTGGCCCTCTCTTGTGTAAGAGATTGTTTCCTTTATGGAGTTTCTTTGTGAAGATAGTGAAAATCCTTCTAGGTGAAGGTAAGGATGTAGAATATGTGACTCGAATTTCGAAACATATCCTCGTGTTTCTGTTTACCTATCTCTCAACTCAACTCTACTCTTATTTATATCTTGCATTGATATTATTTCTCATTTATATGTGCTTGATATTATGACTACACTTGCTTTGATTCAAGAGAGCTATTGAAGCACTCAACTCTTATAAAAGAAGAATCTTGAGGAAGTTTTAGAGTCTTTCACCGGGAATTCAGCTTCACTCTTTGGAATCTATTTTGTGTGTTTAGTTTTTGTTAGCCTAAGTTTTAAATTCTGCCTTTGATTAGTTATCACATATTCACTCCCTCTGGGTGGCTTTACAAAAGATACTAGGAAACCATGGGTTGAATGCTGTCAAATTGAGTCGCTATCAATGACAGAAAATTTCAGTGACACGCAGCCTTTGGCCAGCCATTGTGAACACCTTTATAACACTTATTTCTCTAGATCTCTCCTTTTTACAAACTCCTCCCATTGTCAAAGTTGTGGGCTGCTCGATGCAATCTACTAAACAGCCTATTGAAAAAACCACCATCGATATTTGAAAATTTTACACTTTTTCATGATGGTGGGGAGATGAAACAATGTTTTTTTTAAAGCTCGCTCTGTTCCTATTTTAATTGGCAAAGAGATCAAAACTCCTAGGACTGACCAATACATGTCCATATGTTCTCCCTTTGAGAATATAAGCTTTGTCAGAGCTAGTATGGTCGAGGTTAGCCTCCTAAGATATTTGTCTTATATTTTTTTTGCTTTCCAGATCATCATCTCTTGTGAGATTCTCATTGTTTATAAGTGTCGAACACCCATACATGGCCTATCCGTCATATACGCTATGCAGATCAAGTTGCTGATGCCATAGAGAAATATGAGGAAGCACTAAAATTAGTCAGACAAGTTTATAAGGAGGATAGATCTTTGCAATTAAAAGTATAATTGTTGTCAAAACTTCCTGAAAATGTTGACGCGAAAATATTGGATCTTGCTGAAAAGAATTCCACTTTGAAGGCTTGCATCAAGTTTAGGGAAAGAAATACGATGAGCTTTGTAGACACCTCAAAATGTCTCAAATATAGTTTAAAAGAATCAGCTTGACTTAAAAATGGACACCCATTCTAGGAATGTTCAGGTCTATTCTCCATACAAATCGTGCTTTTTCGCAAAGCCAAATTAGAACATAGACATCCATTTGAGTTACTTTGGGGTCCTTCCTCACATTATACTTGTTTCAAATTTGTCATAATCACTGTGGTGGAGATTTTTATTCACAAGTGATAGGATGGTCAATCCTCACCATAAGCGAGAATAGAAATGAAAATTAAATGTTTGTAAATAAAACATAATACAGAAGAACACATGATTTTATGTGAAACACTTAACTGGAAAAAACTACAGAAAGGAGGAGGAGCTTCACTATAATTCTCAAGTTATAAGAATTACAGTGTGTAGGAGATGTGTGTGGATTGAAATTGGGATTTAGCTTCCTGAATCAACACTGAGCAGAAATTTGAGGGATTCAAAGGTGCGGAATAAGTCCTGGCATGGAAAAATCATCTTTCTTGTGGTGTAGCGCGTCTACTTATACTTGGCTGAATTACTACTATGGAGGCAGGTGGACATCAGTGAGATCTTCGCAATCGCATGATTTGCACGTTTGTAACGACAGTGATCAATGGTGCTTGCTTATTGGGATTGCATGCCAAAAAAAACCGCCATTGTCCAGAACTTCTCGCGCTGAGTGGCGCTACACATTATGAACATGGAGAATTATGAGGATGCTGACTGACAGCGGAGATCAGGGGTGATTTGTTGCTAGAGCCTCAGTCACGGGTTAAAGGATCTTAAAGCGGGAAAGATCGTAGGAAGGAAAATACTTTTGAGTGACGGAAGGCGCTCCGAGATGGAAGGGTCTTGAAGAAGGATGACTCCTCGGAGAATGTGAATTTCTTGGTGGAAGTTCTCAATATCAGAGACACATGTCATCATCCTAATGAGGGTCAAATTTTGACCGCTACAATCACCAAGTTTACTTTTTCCATAGGAAATTTCCCAAACCGATTCTGACACATTCAACATTTCAGTCATTTCAGCAATTTTAAGTAAACTTAATTAGACCAAGTGCTTTACCATCTAAAATTACTCTTCATAAGCTTTCTATTGCATTGAATCATCAGATTTTGACATTGTATGCAAAAATTATGAAAAAACAAACCGTTGCTATTTTCTGTAATTCTGCAGAAAATATGGATGATAGTACAATACCATCTGACCCTGGGCAGTAATTGTCTACCGTTTGACCCTTCGACATGTGCTTTTTGAGTTTAAAGAGCCGCTTTTGGTTTCAAGGTCCATTTATGGACCCGAACGGTATAATACCGTTAGGGGTGGCCAACGGGACGAATCGGGTTGATTCGTCCCGTCTGGCAAACGAATCGTGGACGAGACGGGTTGGACCCGTCTCGTCACGGGTTAAACGGGACGGGTTCAAATCCCGGGTAACGAATCGGGTCTCCTGACCCGATTCGTTACCGGATTCGGCGAGACGGGTTAGACCCGTCTCGCCTATTTTTTTTTTTTAATTCGTTAATTATAAATTTTAAATTTTAAAGTTAAAAAGAAAAAATAGGAAAAAATAGGAAAAAATAGGGAAAAAAGAGGAAAATTTTAAAAAATTTTCTAAAATTATAAAAAAAAAATAGAATTGATTTTCACTAATTACAAGTTTTTTTGTAAGGCAAAATGGCAAATTATTTTATTAATATGAAAAAATCATATACATTGCTCATCAAATATACAATGTACATAAAACTCATCTCGTATACATAACAAAACTCTGGTGCTCATCTCATACAATGTATATAAAAAACTCTGGTGGTTCTCTATTCGTCATCCTCGTCTTGTTCAAATTCTTCATCCAGAATAGCTTTTCCTTGTGTGCGTCTTTCTGCATCGAACCAGTCCTTTAAGCAAACCGCCATCTCCAAGTGTTTCGGCGTCAGCCTGCTCCTCCAGGGTTCAAAACTCTACCACCTGCAGAAAAGCGCTCTCGGACGCTACTGTGGAGGCCGGAGGTGTTAGTATATCTCGGGCCATGGTAGAAAGAACAGGAAATTGTTTTCTCTGTTCTTTCCACCACGACAAAACATCAAATGTTTCCCATGGCTCTTCATCATTTTCATTTATTTCAGCAGGCATTGTGTTCAAATATAAATTAAGTTCATCAAATGAACCTGCTCCTGAAGAGTGTTTCTTTTTAGTATTAGAGGAAAGTATACTTTTAAAATTAGATAATCTTTTACCTAGACTACTAGAAGAAGTTTGTGATGGTGTAGGTGCCCTAAATTCAGAAGAAGAAGGTGGAAATAACTCATCTCTGTACAATGAGTACATTTCTTCTAAAAGAGATCTAATTTCTAAAAGTAATTTATCTACATCTTGTTCATAATTTAAACATAAAATAAAATTAGATAATAAAAGTTTTAAATTATCTATTTTAATTCTAGGATCCATAATTGCAGCTAAGTAAAATAAAAAAGGCATATTTTCAAAATATTTTCGAAATTTTTCTTCCATATCTTGTATAGCCTCTACAAGACTATCATCATCTCTATATGCAGCAAATACTTGAGCAATTTCATTAAGATTATAAAAAACTAAGTTACATGTGGGATAATACGTACCAGAAAGTGCTTTTGTGGCAGTGTCAAATTTTCTAGAAAACTATAAAAATTTTCATATAATTTCCATTCTTCATCACTAATATAAAGAGATGAACATTCATTTATTGTAAAAAATTGAATTGCTTGTTTAAAAGGAAGGCAATCTTTAATCATATAGTAGCTTGAATTCCAACGAGTTTTCACATCTGCTTGGAGCAGTTTTTCCTTTAGTCCACATTGTCGGCAATAAGCTTTAAAAGATTGTCTCCTAGGTCCACTGTATTTTATATGTAAAATAATTTCTTTAACTTTATAAATATATTTGTCTAAGAGCTTTAGACCATCTTGTACACATAAATTCAATATATGGCAAACACATCTAACATGAAAAAGTTTACCATTTAAAATTGGATCTAATATCGTTTTCAATTGTCTTATTGAAGCAGTATTTTCACTTGCATTATCAAAAGAAATAGAAAATATTTTATTTTCTATACCATAATTTCTACAAGTAAGAAAAATTGAATTTGCTACATTTGTAGCAGAATGTTTCTCAGAAAATTTAGAAAATGATAAAATACGTTTTTGTAAATCCAATTTTCATCAATAAGTGAGCAGTAACACATAAATAATGAATAAGATTAAGAGCTTCCCATATATCGGAAGTTAAAGAAATTTTTCTAGCATCACTAGTAAAAAGAGCCTTCAAAATATTTTTTCTATTTACAAATAAATCTTCAATTTCTCTAGTTATAGTTTGTCTGCTAATTCTCTTATAATCAGGAGCAAAAACAGATTTAAGATAATCAACTAATGCATCTGATTCAGTAAAAGAAAATGGAAGTTCTGCTCGAACAATAAATTCAGCTAACTTATGTTTATTTACTTCAGGCTTATATCTCCAAGTGGAGAGTGTGCCTGAATCAGCTAATATTTGTGCTTGTTGTGGTGGTAAACCGTGACTTTTAGCATGCTTTTTTTCATAGTGTTTATTAAGAACACCTGTACCGTATCCTTCTTTATGATCAAATAGTTGATGACAGTACTTACATTCTGCCTTTCTTCTACCTTCAACAAATTTTAAGACAAAATGTTCCACACTGCAGAAGTTTTGGCTCTTTCTTTAGTGGTTGTGCTTGTGCTTGTGCTAGTTGGTTCAGGTTGTTGTGTTTCTGGAACTATAGTGTCATGCTGTGTTGGTTGTGTATCGTGTTGTTCTTGTGTTTCAGTAAAAAAAGGAGCCAGAGATTGTGCGTGCATTGGTGATGTTGACATTAAAAGTTGAGAATATGAGGCATATTGAGGAGGGAAGGAAATAGAATGCCGACCTGTACCACTATCACTGGCATATGCAGCATGTGTATATGGTGCATAACCACTGTAGTCAAATGCATAGCTTGACGAACTGTGATAGGGAGCAAATGCGGATGTTGGTGGAGCATAGCTGTATGGTGGGTAAGCGGTATATGCTGATGATGAGCTACCGCCAACATCGGTGTAAGGTGCGGCAGCTGACGGATTGTGTGTTGATGAAGAGCTGCCCCCGGCTTCGGATGAGGAACCGCCAGTACTCCAGTTGGGATCCATTAGACTAGATTGAAAGTTGGTAGAGATTTGTAATTGTAAGAGAATAAGAGTGAATTAGAGTTAGAGGATGAAAATAGAAGAGAGTTGAGATGAAGTGAGAATGTGAGATGAAAATGAATGAGGGTAGAGGGTATTTATAGAAGATTAGGGGTTAGGGTTTTTATTTTTTAATTTTTTTTTTAGTGCCAACGGCTCAAAACTGAGCCGTTGGGGTGAAAAACGAGGGTGCCACGTGGCACCCTCGTTTTTCACCCCAACGGCTCAGTTTTGAGCCGTTGAGGGTTTAAAATAAAAAAAATTAATATAGGGGGCGTATAATAATTTTTCCCTCTAACGTTATTAAAAAATTATTGGACTAAAAAAAAAAAAATTAAGAAGGGGGGTCGGGGAAATTTTCCCGACCCGACTCGTCCCGTGATTCGTCACGGGACGAATTGGATTCGTCCCGTGACCACGGGACGGGTCAAACCCGTTTCGACCCGCCCCTTAACGGGGCGGTACGGGTTGACCCGCCAACCCGTCTGTGCGACTCCGACGAGTCGCACAGTACGGGTCGGGGCGGGTCGACG